>SPJY01000659.1:1637944-1768656 GCA_005191435.1 Raddia distichophylla | reverse complement strand
GCGGTGGAAGGGCAGGACGACGAGGGAGACGCGCTTGTCCTCGGCGACGGCGGCGACATCGTCGTGCATGGTGGGGAGCGCGGAGACGGCGGTCATGGGGCGGACATGGACGTGGCCGAGCTGCGCGTAGGTGTCGAAGGCGACGTCGATGTGGTCGTGCTGGGCGGCGCCGCCGCGGGGGCGGAGGAAGGGGACGCCGTTCCGGCGAGCGGCGCGCGCCATGAGGATGGAGGAGGTGCGCTCGGTGAGCTCGACCATGCGGAGGATGTAGAGCTTGACGAGGCGGCGCGGCTGCGTGTGGCCGCGGATGGTCTCGATGAGGTTGATGACCGCCGGCACGTCGTGGCCGCCGTGGATGCAGGCGAGGACGCGCAGCTCCTTGGCGGCGGCGGGGGAGGACGGGGCGGAGGGGCCCTGGAGCCTGCGGTGGTGGAGGCGGCGGCCGGCGGTGCGCGCCGGCTTGTAGATGGCCATCACGGCGGGAGTGGTGATGAAGGTGGTGACGAGCGCCATCAGCACCAGGATTGCGAACGTCTCCTCGTTCAGCACCTGCAAACAATCCATGCAAGTTTCTCGAAATTCAAATTTCACGCCGTGTTTGAGGCCAGAGTTGGACTATTTATTGAGAAAAAGACAAATGGAATTTCATCAAACGAGTGACTATTCTGCCTTTTCGATTTTTAAACTTTTTTAAAAAGTGAAAACAACTATTCAGTGCAACTGCTTCGTGGTTTTTTGGATTTTTTTTGAGTCAGTGGTTTTTTGGATTTGGTAAATACTCCCTCCGTTCCAAACTATAAGGCATATTTTGACTCCACAAAAGTCATTCAAGATTGAGTTTGACTATTAGATTCCTTTATTATATATTATGAATTATTACAATAGACAGAGAATTGCTGGACTTGTTCTCAGCTTCAGGGTCGACAAAGCGTTGGTAAATTCTCGGCTTGAATGTCGGGACGCCAGGATGATCTTGGCTTGACGTTGACGAAGTGCTGGTATGTTCTCAGCGTGAACGCCATGAAGTGCCGGGTTGTTCTCGGCATGAATGTTGATGAGACGCCAGAAGGACATTGGCATGGTTGAACCTGTGTCAAAGCATAAACACCAAGCGTAACACAAGCAAGACATGTTTGTAAACGAAAATCCAACAAAAGATTTTTTTTTTTGAGGGATTTTAAAATGTTGGCTTTTCAAATTCACAAATGCCAAATGTGGTCTTAGAAGAGCCTATCAAAGAGCTTTGCCTTTTAGGACCGTTGTAAGAACCGTGACAGTCGTAAACACACAACTCTGCTTCCTTGCGTGTTCGTGCTGTTGGATCATCGCGCTTTGGTAAACTTTCTTGAAAGACGGCGAAAGATCATGCTCTAACCTTTCAATTATGATGAATTACCTCCACAATGTGAACATGCCCCCGGTGCATAGCCTCATCGAACCAAGAGACTTGGGAACGGCTGAAATTGGCTGATGGTTCAGGGGTTTGACATGGGGATTTGTGCCTTAACTTTTGCCGAGGATGGCAGGCAGCTGTCTCCTCTTTTGTTTTTCGGCGTTGTTTTGCCGACTTGATCAAGCGGGGTGTAATGTTTGACCCTTTCGCTTGTTTGTTGTAGACTGATTTGAACTGGAGAGGTTTTGTTGACGAGCCGCCTGCCTTTGTGGATTAGCTAATCCTCGCTGGCTTGATTGTTTTTGATTGGGCCCTTGTTCATGCTTCCGGGGTTGACGAGTAGCTTCACACCAGTCAGACTTTGACCGACCGGGCAGCCTTCTCCCGCATCTTTTCCTATATTTCTTCCCGGAGTGTTGATGTTGATCCGCCTGACGGGGTTGGCATAGTGATGCATCTTCTCGCTATAGGTTGACCCCGCGGCTTGACGTCTCCGTTGGTCTGAGGCTACCCAGGGGCATGTCTCATATGGAGGATTCATCGCCTTGAAGTGGCTCGAGCAGTCACCTTGCCGTCTTCAAAATCATTCACTTGGCACGTGTTCCTGTGCTTCAGTGTGTAGGTCGCTCGGCTGCGAATACTCCCAATCATGGCCTTCTTCGGAATCCGTCTCGGAAAGCTCTAAGATAGGAAATTCTTTTGTTGACCAGCAAGATGTGAAAATGGAAAAGGCCACTTTATGTTGACGTTTGTCGTCATGTTTTTCAAAGGGAAAAGTGATCCAAAGAAACAGAAGCTCACATATGCAATTAGGCGTGCATTATGAACTTATCCAGCACAAAGGTTGTTTTTATTTTCAAAGGGAAAACCATCCAAAGAAAACAGGTCCACGGGAAAAACCATCCGGGAAGGAATAAAGAGGTGTCACTTGCCTTCTAAGGGAAAAACCATCCGAAGAAAACAAGTGTTGGAGGCATACCTTCTCCTTGAAAATGATTGAGTTGCAGATTCTTACGGGTAGTATTTCTTCAAAAATCTCCCGTTGATTGGGGGCATGGGACGAACCCCTTGTTGATCGATGAGTTGATAGGCTCCTCCGTCATAAGCTTGTTCGATGACGTAGGGCCCCTCCCACTTTGGCTCAAATTTGCCCTTCGTCTTGTGTGTGACAACGATCGGACGACGGAGTACGAGCACTAGTTCGCCTTTTCGAAAGGCACGATGCTTGACCAACTTGTCGTAAGCTCGCACCATGTTTTGCTGGTACATCTCAAGGTTTTGCACGGCGTTGAGACGATGTTCTTCTGCGGTGTCCAACTCTTGGAATCGGAGTCGAACTTGCTCGTCGTTGGTGAGGCCTTCATGTATGGCCACCCGGAGAGATGGCAACTGCACTTCAAGTGGAAGAATAGCTTCACTCCCATACACAAGCGAATACGGGGTAGCTTGTGTCGGGGTACGGGCAGTGACGCGGTACGCCCAGAGTTCTTCGAAGAGACGATCATGCCAATCGCGCTTGTGCTTGGCTACCGTCTTTTTCAGGATCTTCCCGAGGGTCTTGTTGAATGCCTCGGCCATCCCGTTGGCTTGAGGATAGTAGCCAGTAGAGTAGTTCCACTTGATCTTGTATTTCTCCATGAACTTGTAGATCTTGTGGGATTTGAACGCCTTGCCGTTGTCGGAGGTGATGCGGTGCGGCACTCCGAAGCGGTAGATGATGTGGCGCTCGAGAAAGTTGATGACTTGATCGCTTTTAACCTCGCGCAGAGAGATCACCTCCGCCCATTTGGTGAAGTAGTCGGTGGCAGCGAGGATGAAGTGATGCCCTCGGGACGACGGAGGGTCAATCTTGCCGATGACATCGATCCCCCAGGCATCAAACGGCCAGGCGGGGACCGTTGGGTGTAACGGTACAGGAGGTTGATGTTTCAGGTCGCCATGAGCTTGGCAATTATGGCAAGACTTGGCCACCTTCATGCAGTCCATCATGATGCCGGGCCAATAGTAGCCAGCCAGTCGGATGCTATGGTACATCTTCGGGCCACTTTGATGCCCTCCGCATATGCCGTGATGCACTTCGTGGAGAACTTGTTCAGCCTCCTTTTTGTCGACGCAGCGAAGGAGAACCTCTTGTCCATAGGACCGCTTGTAGAGGACGCCAGCTTGAAATATGTACGATGGTAGTCGCCTTTGGAAGCGACGACGTTCCTCCGGGTCTTCTGGTTGAGTACCATGCTTAAAATAATCGAGGAAGGGTTTGCACCAATCTCCTTCCTCATCGCCTCGAGTGGTGATGGTGTAGACTTCTTGTTCGTCGGGGACGAGATCTAACACCGTGGGGAGGAGCCACCTCTCCTCGATGGTCACATGCATAGGCGAGCCGCCAGGAAGGACGAGTGCGGAGGCTAGCTTCGATAGCGCGTCCGCTGCCGCGTTTTTGCTTCGCGGGATGTGCAGGAGTTCCACATGGTCGAATTTCTTCATGAGCTGCTGTGCTTTGTTGTGGTAGGGCAGCAGCTCGGGCTTGCGCACGTCGTAGTTGTCGTTGACTTGACGTACGATGAGTTGTGAGTCTCCGTGGACACGAATGGACCGTATGTCCATGGAGAGCGCCAGAAGGAGGCCGATGATGAGCGCCTCATATTCTGCTTCATTGTTGGAGCATTCCTCCTTGAGCAGCGAGAAGGAATGATACATGACACCGTCTTGGGGAGTTCGAAACACAAGCCCAGCACCAGCCCTCCGCCGTGGAGTACCGTCAGGCTCAGTCTCAGTGCGCGAGGCTCCATCAAAATAGAGCTCCCACGAGGCTTCGAGTTCGGCGCTGAAGACCTCCTCATCGGGCAAGTCGTTGATGAGAGGAGAATCGTCAGGGACAGGGTGCGCTGCAAGGAACTCAGCCAGTGCTTGTCCTTTTATCGCCGTTTGGTTGACGAAGGTGATGTCTAACTCCATGATGATCAACACCCATTTTCCAAGCCGACCGACGAGCGCGGGCTGACTCAGCATGTACTTGATGGGATCCGCCCTGGCGACCAGGTGGATTTGGTGGGACAGCATGTAATGCCGGAGTTTCTTCAATGAGAAGATCAGAGCAAGGCACAATTTCTCTTTTGGTGAGTAGTTGTGCTGCGCTTCAAATGCGGCTGAGGTAGTAGCAAGCCACCTCCTTTCCCTCATCATTGTTTTGGGCTAACAGAGCGCCCAGTGATGCAGGTTGCGCTACGATGTAAAGAATGAGGGGCGCCCTTTTATGGGGGCTGCCAGGACTGGTGGGTTCAGCAAATATTGCTTGATGCGGTCGAGGCCTGCTTGGCACTCGTCATCCCAAATAAAGGGAGCGCCTTTCTTCATCAGTTTGGCAAAGGGTTGGATGCGGCCAGAGAGGTTGGAGATGAGCCGGCGGATGTACGCCAGCTTTCCTTGCAGCTTCCTCAGTTGCTCCAAATTCATCGGAGGAGGCATGTCGATGATGGCCTTGATGTCTTTCGGCTTGATTTCGATCCCTCGATGTCTCACGACAAAGCTGAGGAAAATGCCGGACTGAACGGCAAAGGCGCACTTGAGTAGATTCATCTTGAGTTGATGTCGCCGGAGGCGTTCGAACACCACGCGCAGGTCATCTTGATGCCGCACGCGGTCCTTGGTCTTGACAACCAGATCGTCGATGTAGCATTCAACGGAGTGGTGGATGAGATCTCCAAGAATGCATGTCATGGCCCTTTGGTACGTCGCTCCTGCATTTTTAAGACCAAACGGCATTACGGTATAATAATGCATACCTCTCGGTGTTCGGAAGGCAGTGTTGATGGCGTCGTTTGGGTTCATCTTGATTTGATTGTAGCCAGACGACCCGTCCATAAAGGACAAGGCGCCAAATCCAGTGGTGGCATCCACAACCATCTCCGTTATTGGGAATGGGAAGTCGTCCTTTGGGCATGCACGGTTCAAGTCACGGAAGTCAACGCAGACTCGAACTTGCCCATTCTTCTTCTCCACAGGGACTATGTTGGCTAGCCACCGTGGGTATTGCACCTCTTTGATGAAGCCGGCGGTGATGAGCCGATCCACCTCGGCGATAACTTGGTCCTCGAACTTAGGACGCATGCGGCGAGGCAGTTGTTTGACGGGTCGGAACTGCGGGTCAATTGCCAGCTTGTGTGTGGCAACATGGGGATCGAGGCCCGGCATCTCTTTGTAAGTCCACGCGAAGCAGTCTCGGAATTCCATCAAGAATCTTCGGTAGTCCTCCCTTTCTTCCTTCGTGAGAGAAGCGCTCACGAAAGTCAGGCGTGGATCGTCTTCCGTGCCCAAATTGATCTCGACGAGCTCATCAATGGTGGGCTGCCCACCGTCTTCAAGTTGTTCAGGAGCCATCATCGTCTCGACCACCTTCAACTCGAGAAGTTCGTCGATTAGGAGGCATTGCTGGTCTTGGCGTCGAGCCCCGCCATTGCTGACAGACGTAGTCAGACAAGGGCCCTGGTTAGCGGTGCTAACACTTCCTTCTCGGGGCGCGGGGCTCCCGAAAACTCGAGTCATAACTTGTCGAAATGAAGCGGCGGCGTTGGGAAGACCAAACGGGGCCGGTCTCGGTGTAGGGATGATAGCGTAGGTGCAGTAGGTGACTTGTTCGTAGTCGTAGTCGATGAAGATTTCTTGTTCGTCGAACAATTCTTCGCCTTTGATGTACCCCAATCCGTATTTTGGCGGATTTTGACGCTTCTTTCCTTGCTTCACGAATTTTTCCGCTTGTTCCCACCACTTTTCGCAGATGGCGGGAGGAGGAGGCATTCTGTTGTTGCTCTTCAGTTTAATCCCGGCCTTTTGCAGCATGTGCGCCAGCCGAGGGTCAACCTTGATGGTGACGGCAGTAACTTCTTCTTCAACGCGGAAGAGGTCGTCGAGCTCAAACACCACGTCGCATTCCCGAGATGAGGGAGACTTGTAAAATATTGTGGGTGGTGACGGCTTGTGTTGCCCAGGCATCACCCAGACGTCAAGCGGAGTAGCCACCGAGATGTATAGCGATGGGGGTTGCATGACCCGCGTATTCTTGGTCGCCTCTTCAATTTCGGTGATGATCTTTTTGACCGTGCCGTCCTCCATAATTTTTGGTTTGGAGTTCGAACGGTCTCGAAGTGTGAGAATAGGCTTCGGAGGTGCCGGTGTTGTTGTAGAGGCACTAGAACTGGAGGGCGGTGTTGCCCCCAGTGTAAGCGGAGCCGATGTCGCGGTGTAAACATGACGGGGTGGTACCGCCCTCATAGAAGGTGGTGTTGATGAAGAAACGCCACAACCAGATGGTTGGCATGCCCCTAGCGTGATGGGCGTCGAAGATTTGCGGTCGGTGTGGCCGGGCAACGAAGAACCCCGGCGACCAAAACCGCATTTGAAGCCGCCTCGTTGACTCCTGGAGGTGTTGCTCAGCAATGGAGCATGTAGTTGCTTCATCTCCTTAATAGGCGGAGGCGCAGCAGACTTGACCATGACGTCGGCTGCTGGAGTGGATCGTCCTTGACGATTTTCCCCGGTTTGCACCGGGAAGAAATATTTTGCATCGGCGTGGTACGCCTCTTGCACGAGGTATGGAGACGGATTGCCGGCAATGCGTTGTTGCGTGCCTTCATTGTCGAGGAACTTCAGACATTGGTGCAGAGTGGACGGCACCACACGGTACTTGTGCAGCCACGGCCTCCCGAGTAAGGCCGAGTACGAGGTAGGCGCGTCGATGATGAAGAACCTTACTTTGAAGAGAAAGGTTGCCATTTGGATCTTCAGGGTGATGGCTCCCAGTGTTGTCTTCCCATGGTTATCAAAACCACAAATAACGACCTCGGTCGGTTCAAGGTCATCAGTCGTGTAGCCAGCCTGCGTTAAACTCCGCAATGGGAGAATATTGACGGCGGAACCAGGGTCGATGAGAATCCTTCGCAAATGTGCTTTCTCGATGTTTCCCTCGATGTAGAGTGGACGATTATGGTTGTCGTCCATCAGGAGGTTGTCATCCTCGGTGAAGAAGATCCCGCTCGCATGGCAGGAATTGTCGTTGAGGCGGTGTCTAACCATAGACACCTCGTATCTTTGAGGCTCGAGCAGAGCCTTGACGAGAGCCTCACGGAGTTCAGGGCTCATCACAAGAGCCTCGTACACGCTGAGCAGCGCCGGGATGCGCTTGAGATGGGCAATAACGTTGTAATCAACATCATCCATCTGCCCTTTGCCTTTGTTGACAGGTGCGGGAGCCGCTACCGGTTGAATTGGCTCCTTTTGAACGCCGACCTTGTCCAGCTTCAGCGGCTTCTCTTTGGGTGTCGGGTCGGGCATGACCTTTCCCGAGCGCAGGTTCATGTTGACTTCGATGTGCTGTTCATCATCAAAGTTTTCGGTGTGGAACACCTCGTGCTCCTCGGCCGTGAGGATTTGCTCGGTGTCGGAGCCTTCGATTTCTTGCACGTCGACCATATTGCACGGCGCAAGATTTGATGCCGATGACAAAGATTCCTCGGTTTCATCCTCCTTCTCCACCCGTCTCCACACCTTTGGCATGTATTGTGCCAGTGTGGGAAGGATACGTGGAATGCGTGGGAACGCTTCATCTCCTTCGGATTTGGGGACGAATCGGGGAGGTGGCCGGCGACGACTCGGGTCCGACTGCTTCCTTGTCGATGAAGAATCATGCGCCGGGGCCGAAACATGCCGATGACGAGGAACGTGCCTTCTCGGTGGTGGACGACGTTGAACAGTAGTCCATGGAGTCGGTGATGGGTCATCACGGGCTTGTGGACGAGTCGATGAAGGTGTCGTTGACGACAAGGATGCTTTAGCCGCCAGTCGATGTTGGGCTTGATCGAACAGCAGCCAATAGCCATCGTTTTCATCCCTCACCGAGGAGAGACCGGAGTGCACCATCACAACATTGACGGCATGATAGTCGGGGTTGATGGCGCTCGGGTCAAGATTGATCCTCTTATCGTCGATCGCCCTTTGTAGCCAGTCTTTGAAGCTGAAGCAATCTTGTATAACATG
The DNA here is from genome assembly GCA_005191435.1 of Raddia distichophylla. NCBI lineage: Eukaryota > Viridiplantae > Streptophyta > Magnoliopsida > Poales > Poaceae > Raddia > Raddia distichophylla. Next base: position 1,760,234 of record SPJY01000659.1, on the reverse strand, counting down.
ACCGACAGACCGGTGGTACGGGCAGTACAGCGGGTTGTCAGTCATGCCCACCTGCTCCGAAAACCGCGGCTCGAGAAGCTTGAGGCCGCCATGCTCCATGATTTGGTCAAACATATCCTTGACTAATTCGCGCTTGAAGATATATTGCTTCTTCATCAACTCTTGTATCGTTGGTCGCGGCGGTCGAGCACGGGCTTGATTGTTCTTGCCTCCTAGCACCGGCACGTTGCCTTGGGTTGATGTAGAGACAAGCCGTGCATTGTTCGACTCAGCGATTGTTTTCGGCTTGTTCCCGACATTGCTCGGCTTAGAAGCGGCACCGAACTGCTTGGACGAGCTAGAGGAGCCAGCATTTTTGTATAGCTCCATGATCTGTGGAGCCTTCGCGAACTCGATCTTTGTATCGGCGACGGCCGAGCTCAAAGAGCTAAAATCTTTTGGCTTTCGCCGGGACACTTCGAATGACCAGTGATTCAACATGCCGTGGACACACACGTCGATGGCGTCTTCAACGTGCATGGCCCGGGTGAGACGCACGTAGCTGTTTCGGAACCGAATGACATAGTCGTCAATAGGTTCGCCTTGCCGTTGTTGAACTTGATATAGCTCAACAAATGACAAGTCCTTCTTGAGAGCGACGAAGTGGCTTTTAAATACATCCTTCATGGCAACCCAATTTGGGACGGATCCCACCGGTAAGCAGCTGTACCAGTGGAAGGCCGGTCCTGTGAGCGACCCAGCAAATTGACGAAGAAGCAGGGAAGAGCTGTTCGCAGTATCTCCACAGGCCGCTTCGAAGTATGCAAGGTGTTCTCTCGCGTCTCCGGTCCCATCGAACTGATGGAACTTGGGTGGATGCCAGCCAGCAGGATAAGGCACGAGATCATGCCACGACTCGTACGGTTTCTCAAGCTCATGGTCGGAAGCCCTCGGCACCCGTTCAACATCAATTTGCTTCATCTTTCGATCAACTAGATCGGCGAAGAGATCATGATAATCTTTTAATGTGTCGGGAGGTGGCGGCACACTTGCAGTAGCCGCCGGAGCATGAAGAAGTCGTGGAATGTTGGTCGTTGAAAGTTGTCGTCGTGGAACCTCGTTCGACTCGCCACCATCATTTTGCAGTCCCGCCTGCGGAGCTTGGATCACCGGAGGTGTTTGGTTGATGGCCTGCTGTGCTCCCATGTTGGAGAACAACTCCATAAAGCGCTCCATCTTGGACGTTAGCTCGTCGATCTTTCGCTCTTGATTGCGGAGGCGTTGTTCCATTGCGGAGGCCTGTGGATAAGACGTGCCGGCGCCCACCGACAAGTTTTGCCCGGTCGCTAGCTGGTGACGGGGCGATGATCGCTCCCGCTCCTCCGTTTCTGCCATATTAGCCGGGGCGGTCTCGTGGTCTTCAAACTCATATTCATACTCCGAAGGGACGGAGTGGTCTAGTTGACTATAATTCGGCACTTCGGACACCCTCCCCAATGGGGTTGATGCGGTGTCGTCCTCGGGGAAATCTTCACCTTGATGCTCTTCTCCCATGGTATTAGCGACAGTTCGCTGCGCGATACTCCTTAGCCGCGTCCTCGGCCCGGACTTGGACGCGATGCCTTGGAGATCGTCATGATCATGTGGTAGATGGGAGGCGAGGTCGGTGTAGCGCCTTCTTGTAGACGAGTCGGGGTCGGACAGCGAGCCTTTCCGCGTCGTTAGGGGCAGGCAGCTAGCCGTTGACCTTGCCTTGCTTGAATGTCTTCGTGGGAGAGTGGCCCTTGGGTTAGGGATGATCTCCTCGTCGGAGGGGTAGGAGAATTCATGAGTCACGTTTGGAGCTCTCCAACAATCTTCGTCTTGAGGAGGGAAGTGAGCCGTCAGAGCGCCGCACATAGCGACGTTTCCCCCAATCACTTGGAGTGAGCTTTGCCCCACGTTCTCCATGTCGACGGACATCAGGGCCACACCATGAGGGATAAGGGCCATCGAATGCAATCGGCGCGTGTTTTCCGCCGGCATAGGCAACGGTGGTGGAGGCGGTAGCTCTTCGGGCATGACATCACCGAAGTGCCCCCGGCGTTGCACGGAGCCATGTGCATGGTGTCGGGGTGTTGCGTCGCGAGTGGGCTCATCGGAGCCTTGCCCTTGTTGTCGCGGCGTCAACCTCGCGACGAGGTACTTGTAACGCTCATTCTTCTCCAAATCCGGGGAGACCCGGAAAGCAATCTTGTTGTTGGTTGAAGAAATCCCGCCATCAGCTTGTACTTGTACTTGAGTGTGGTGAAGAACGAGTTCTTCTAGTTCTTCTTGCAGGGCAGCACGATTCTTGTGTCGCTTCTCCCGCTTGATTTTATTCCTTGAAGGCGCTGTTGACACAAAAAAACGAGGGCTTTTGTGAACACACGTGCAGAAGCGTCGATTCAGTGATTGCGTCGCAACTCAAACCAAGCGTGCCAATTGATTTGACCTGTGAATCAATAAGGGGAAAATCATCAGTAATATAAGCCTAATCGGCTTTTCAAATAACCAGATCAGGTCATTCGTAATCGGTTTATTAAAATCCTATTACGAGATCTATCGGCTTGAAACCTGATAGAGCATAAATATTCAAACTAGCATTTAAATATGAATCTTTTATTTCTTTTGGGTGTTTTTGGTAATATCAGTATTAAGACCTTTAATCGAAATATTAGATTAAATCAGGGAAATAGATTGAATAGATTGGTCAGGCCAAGACAGTATTCAAATCTAAGACGAGATGTAAACTAACAGATCGGTTTATGGATTTAAGACTGATGTAGATAATACTAATCGACAAATATCTAAGCATACAAGATCCTAAACAAGGTATACGCAAGATCGATCTAACGAGGCAGTCGCATATATCAGATTCAGGAAAAAGCATACAAGATACTTGATAATCGGTATTGTAAGGTAAATACACATTACAGATCGATTAAATCGAGACAGTGCAATGCGCGAGAACATGTTAAAGATCGGTAAACCCCGAGACAGTCTAACATGGTTTGTATACATGAGATCAACATGATGCAGCCATGCATACAGGTTACAAGGAGAGAATCGATTATCCCATCGAGATAGCTCTACCTGCGAGTTGAAGCCTTTCGACGATGTCGATCGGATTCGAAAAGGGTTTTGTGTATTGAGTATTGTGTGTGTTTCTACGAGGCTTAAGGTCCCATTTATACTATTACAATACCGATACCGATACGACCTATTTTCCCGGGCCGCCTTTGATCAGATCGTATCTCTTCTGAAGTCTTCTGTCCATCGGTATTCCTCAATATGTCTTTCTTTCTTTGCCGATTAGACCCAATTCCGGATTCAACCTGAAATTCCGATTTTACCCTTCATTTAACACATTTGATTTTCCTGCCAAATTTGGGTGTCAACAGGCGCATGCCGCACCCTTAGAGGAGTCGGTGTAGGCAGAAGAGGTGGCAAAGTCACCATCGTGACCATCAAGTTTTGAGGCCGGGATGCGGTTGGCGATGAAGCACGAACTTGACGCCGCTCCCAATGACCTCGTGGCGCCGGGCGAGTGTTCCATCCCCGTTGTGCGGTTCGGGCCAGCGGTGGAGCGCGGTGCGTCTCCGTTGACGTCGAAGCATGATGAGCGCCGACCTTTGACGAAGTCCGGTGTGCGGTCGTCGAAGAGATGTGTTGATGACGCCGTGAAGCAGGGGGTGGGTGCCTCGATCTACCCCCACCTTGTCTTGAAATGGGTGCCGTCTCCAGTTCACGGACATGCCTCCCAAATTCTGCCACACGGTCTTGGAGCCTCCTTAGCTCCCTTCGCAGCTCCTCATTACCAGCAGCAGGTGTTTCTGAGGCCAACACTTCAAATGAATTGTTAGTATTAATGAAATTCTTACCTCTCTCACCTATGTGTAGACATGTGGCAATGTTGATGGAGCGAGTGAAACGATTCTTCCGGGCCGCGTGGAGCTGTGGATGGCGCGCCCAGAAGTCCTTCAAGATCGCTTCACGGACTGGCGTCCGCTCAGCGAGGTCCACCTCTCCTGTGTACCAGTCATCCTCGACCAGCTTGACGGAGAGGGTGCTAACTTGTTGATGAAGACGCTGCACCTTAGCCAGCTTCCTCCGGTAGTTGCGCGCCGGATGCATGCTCTTCAGCGAGCGCGCACTCGCCTTAAGAAGACACAGCCTATCGGCCGCAGCTTGAAGTGGAGCGAGCAAATACGCCCCAGAGTGCTCCACGGGGTGCTTGGTGAAGATCCTCGCCTTAGTCATCACGGCGAGGCGCTGCTTAGCGGCATTAGCAGTGAACCGCTTGCGACGCCCATCAAGTTGCGCATCCTTAGCGTCGAGGAAGAAGATCCTCGAGCCCTCCCGAACGGCGACGGTTGGGGCGAAGGCGCCGAACACGAACTCGCGCTTTGCCATGGCGAAGTCGAAAGCTCCTGCAATGAAAAGGGGCATCCTTGGTTAGGACCACGTCCCTTTTGACGGATTAACGTACAGGAGAAGAAGAACAGGGCGAAGGTGCTTCGAGCCTAAGGATTAGGCGAAGCGAACTTCAAGCCCTAGCGACAAAGATGGGAGGAGACTCATGTCCCACTGGGCGTGCCAAATTTGTGACGCACACAAATTCCGCAGCGCGGGACGCGTTTGCGGGCGTGCCAGTGTATTTATCAAAAATACACAAAAGATAGAGAGAGAACGCTGATATTCCATTAATGTTTATGAAATACAGGTTCTCATGGTTTTGCGCTCTATAGCTATGCTTGCTAGCCATCTTGGTTGACGATTGTGATATTCTTGGATCCTGGGACCTCGGAAGGACACCCGGCTAATTACATCCGCGCGTGGATACGCAGAACACCTCCGATTAAGCCGCGGAGCTGTCTTCTTCTTCTCTTCGTCTTGTGTTTCACCGTGCAGTTGGTGGATGGAGTTGAGGTGGCGACGGCAGAATACACAGGGTAGCGGGGCCCGTGTAATGCCTAGCACAGCCGTTGATGTTTGGCTATGCCCGCCCGTGTCGCTTGAACTTGTCCTCGTCAAGCTTCACGTTGGAGTAATTTGACTTGGATGGAATGCACTGTTAGCACTCGATTGGGAGATGAAGTTGACGGCTTGTTTGCGTCTTCGGGGATATCCCAGTGTGTCCAGGGTTGAATGTGGACTTTGACGGTCTTGATCATCCTCGTCGTCTTCTTCCTCCTAACGAAAAGTCCGTCGCTAGGAGATAAGTCGGCATTGTGGAATTGGGTTCTCCACGATACCGTCGACCTTCAGGGTCTTGTTCGCCATCAGGGTTCGGAACGGGGTTTGTTGGAACGATACGTAGATCGGCACCGTAGAATTGGGATCTCCGCGATACCGCTGTCTTCAGGGATCTTGTTCACCTTCGGCACAATGTTCGTTGAATGGAACAGAATCCCGTTAGTTTGATGTGACGGACGGTCTCGCCGATGTTGACGGGGTCACAAGAGAAGGTCGGCGGACAGCTCCCGTTGTCGATAACGGGGTCGTTGTCGAACGATCTGCGGATTTCCTTGTTTTCGGCCGCGGACAACTCGGAGAGGATCTCCCTTAGCGGAACGCGATTCCGCTTCATGTACGGGTCCTAGCCATGGCTCGCCGGGCTTTGGCCGAGCAATGCTAGAAGGGCGATGGCGATGTTGTTGAAGCCGTGAGTCCCCGGGCTCGATGAGCAGCACAGCAGAAAACCCCTTAGGGTCTGAATCCACTCGAACGACACGATGTTCACTCGAGAGGTTTTAGTTAACGCGTGGAGCCGTTAACATGTATGTTTCTTCTCGGGACATTATAGTTAACGCGTGGAGCCGTCAACTTTTCTTTGGGTCTTTTATAGTCAATGCATGGAGCCACTGACTTTCTCTTTTCGGGACAATTCGGCTGTGCGAAACGATGTTCCGTTCGGGGAATATAACGAACGATGTTCGTTTTCTCATCGGGACGTATTGGGAAGGTTCATTCTCCGTACTGCATCCGCTTCGAGGTCGGGGAACATGGCGCCCACCGCTTGAGGGGGGGAAGCTCTGAGCCACCCATCGTCATCCTCGCAGATTGGAATCAGGGGCACGCCGACCACTCATATGTCAACAGGGGAAGACGATTCGGCCAGCACCATTGGCTTGAGGTCGGGGGAGCTCGCCGGCCACCCATAACGTCGCCGCCTTGTAGATCGAAGCGGGGGGAGCACGCTGCCACCCTTGCCGCCTTGTAGATTGAAGCTGGGGGAGCATGCTGCCACCCATAAGTCGTCGTTGCCACCTTGTAGATCGATGCCGGGGCGAGGGGGATTCAGGGCGCAGTCACCGCCGCCGCCATTGGATATGAGCGCCATGGTCGCCGTTGTTGTTGGCCGTGGTCGCCGTAGTGGAGGCGCCGGAGGCCATGGAGTTGAGGAAGACGCGTCAGGACGCCGCCGGGACGTTGGGGAAGAGGGCCCTCGCCGTCGCCCGGAGAAGATGTAGATGGGGCAGCACCCGGCCACGTCGCCTTGGGCACCGCCGCCGCCGCCTGGGGCGCCGCGCCAAGGAGGAGTTGGTGTCGATGCCGCCGCCGCCGCCATGTATGGAACAGGAGCCGTCGCCGGGCGCACGGATCAGGGGCATGCCGCCGTGGAGATGGGGCCGAAGGTCCTCGCCGTGTCGCCGTGGAGGGAGGTCGCCGATCTGGAGGTGGGCGAAGAAGGCGGGACGAGACGGCGCGCCGGCCGTGGCGAAGACAAGACGGCGTGGATCGGGGCAGCGCCGTGCGTAGAAGCCGAGGGCGGCGCAAATCGGGGCCGTGGCGGTGCGGACCGGGGTCGGCGTCGGGCGCGGAGGCTGGCAAGGTGGCGCCGGGCACGGAGGGCTAGGGCGGCGTAGATCCGGAGGACGGGCGCGCCGGCCGTGGGCGGCGTCGGCCGTGGGCGGGGCGCCGGCCGAGGGCGAGACGGGGAGGCGCCCAGGAGGGTCGGGCGGCGCCGGCCGTGGGCGAGACGGGGTGGGGGCGGCGCGCCGGCCGCCCCTGTTGCTCGGTGAACCAGAGAGGGAGGGAGGAGAGAGAGACTCGGGAGAGAAGAGAGGTAGGGAGAGAAGAGAGCCCGAGAGAGAGACAGGGAGAGAGAACCCGATGGGCAGGGCGGCGCCCTTGCCCCTTACCTTTTCTTTTGCCTTTTCTTCAGCCGCCGCCTTGTGGAGTTTGCGCCGGTTGATCTGTGTTGATTCTCCCTGTTGATTGATTCTGCTAGGGTTGAACCCTGTACCAGTTTTTATAGTGGTCACCACCTAGGGTTTGCTGAATTTGGGCCAGGCCGGCTTTGGGCCAAATTAATCCACGAATTATTAATATCAATATTCATTTATTAATCGCTGATCAGGGGCCAATCGACATCATTGGAAATTTTCGTGTCCAACAATTGCATAAGAGTGAACAAATAATTCACATGTATTTGCAAAATTAAAGACTACATGCTTTTAACACAGGCATATGCAAATATGGTGAACTTACTACTTAGCAGGGCAGTAAAAGAAAATGCTAGCAAATATTGAATCCACATGATCCAATTCACACAGTATTTACTTCAGGTAAATAATATTATGAAATGTAAAGGATGATTCGTTCATACATATTTCAGTTTAGCCAAAAGTGCACTGCCTGCCCTCATAATCCCCCTGCCCGCACCCCTTCCTAATCGACCCACAAAGGTCAGTTAGTCGGTCCGCACCTCGCGCCAACCCCGCCACCTCATCTCGGGCCAAAGACTAGGCTGGCTCTCAGGCCTTGTACATTTCAGCTTAGTGTAGCGTAGCGTTTCAGTCAGCCCATCATGTCCATCCCCTTTGTGGCGGCTAAGGTGACCCTAGTCGCCCGGTCCGGCGGCGCTTCGGGTGCGTCACACAGAAACGATGGCGGCGCTTCGGGCGCGGCACGCAGAAACGACGGCGTCTCTCGGCGACGCGTTAAGCGCCGTGCATGAGCACCGGCACCGTGCGGCGGCGCTTTGGGCGCCGCGCATGCAGGGACGTGGTGATGGCGCGGCCATGCACCGGGCACGGCGAGCGAAGCGACACGGTGTGCTGCGGCGGCGACGGCGCGATGTGCAAGGCGGTGGCGAGCTCGGTGGCTCGGCGATGACCGTGGCCATGGAGGCGTGCTATGGGCGTGCGAGGCGGTGGCAAGCATGGCAGCGAATAGAACGTGGCTTCAAGCCATAGGAAACAAGATCAATATACTAATTTGAGCACACTAACTAGAACATTATCATGAAAAATGAGGAAACAAGATCAATATACTAATTTGAGCGCACTAAGAATATGATCATGAACAATGAGGATTCAATCTACTATCGCTGAAATTAACAATAGACAACACCGATCGGCAAAATAGTAGATCAAAATTAACAAAACTGTTTGTGAAAACGATATACTGGGGTGACAAACCTAAGAGCAAGTTGTGCTGATAACTTGTAAATCGGTCGTCGTATGAGCGCAAACATAATCACAATAAACAGGAGACAGATATAGAAAGAACAATCGGACATAATGATCTTTATTGATACTCTCATGTACACAAAAGGGTTCCATCTATTATATATCCTACAAGTAAATATTGACCATGTAAACTAGTGTAATGCAATGGGGGAAAGCAGGTGTAATTACATTTGCTGATTGCTCACAGAACACCACGCTGGTACAGAAAAATATCGTTTCATCATCATTGTTGAAAGACAAGCAGATTACAATCAATGTGTTCCTGCAATCAATGTTCATTTCTTTTCATTTTCATGCTGCTTTCCCCACAGCATGTTGACCCACATCAGATCAAAGACATGTTAAAGATGCATCAAGGAGCCTTGGCACAATCAACTCAATGCTTTCTTCAATATGCCAACGAAAACTAAAGGAAATCTTTTCATTTGCCTCTATTCAAATCAAACACAACGCAAGCATCCGCAGCTGTTTTCATCTGCAATCAGGAAACGTATATACACATCTGAAATTCGAGCCTCATATTGGAGCGTATCCATCAGTACAGTCAGAATCATATAGAACAAGCAATTGTTCAAGCAACATACATAGACCTAAAACTTTAATATGATGGCAGTGAGGCAGTCCATGTTTTCAACTAAGACTATTTATGTCTTAAGTAGAAAAACTTTTTTTGGCTAATTGCTGGATTAACTTTTTTTTTCTTTTGCTCTACATCTAACAATCTAGTAATGTTCTAACAATCTAGTAATCCCACGGCTCACTCAAGCTCAATGCCTCAAGCTCAATATATAATGTGCAAAGAACAATTAGCAGCAGGGGAGTTCTAAGATTGTCTGTAAATACCTGAATGACATTGATCACTTGTTTCAAAATACAGCCAACTAGAGTTGAAATAAACACAACAGCAATGAGGGGACTTTGCTTCAGAAAGCCTCCACACACCTGTTGCATACAGGAACAGAAGATGCTAAGTGGCCCACATGTGGAACAAAAGATGCTAAGTGGCCCACATGTTAATTACAAAATGGCAACTATAGATATGATGGCATCTTATATCGAGCAAGATTGTTGACTTCTCATCAACAAAGAGAAAGAGGATGATGTATAAAACCTGTAATTTGAAAATTTCATTAGGCAGTGGAACCTATAGAGGTTATTGGTCAGCTATGTAAAAATGTGTTGGATTTGCTTAGACGGTGTGTGAAAGTTTTCTATATCACAATGGTTCATCCACGGGGTTCATTTTGTTTACACAAAACATCTAATATCCTATGCCTCAAATTCAGCTCGAAATACCATCCCAAACAGCACTCCAGGGCATATGCTTATTCATGTGCTACTCATATGAGCAGCGAAACATCCCTGATGATACTGTTTAAGGACAATTACATACCTCAGAAGCAACACAACAGAAGGCCATAAAAGGCCGATACCCATAATATAATTTCAGAAGCCAATTGCCTGTGTCCTTTACATCCTTGTGGCTCACCTTACCTGATAAGAAAGAGCTAGTACAAAAAGGCGACATATATAGTGCAAATGTCCATTAGGTGCTAACATGCTAACAACAAATCCGGGTCATCAGATTTAGGAGGAGCGGCCCAGATCTAAAGAGGTGGAAGCCCCTTATCTCATTTAAACAAATCTGAGGAGAGGCCCAGATCTAAAGAGGTGAAAGCCCCTTATCTCATTTAAACACTTTCAAGAAAAACCCTCTAACTTTCTAAGTGAAAAGGGGGTTCTACCTTTTCAGATCTAAGCCACTGCTCGTGAATCTGAGAACCCAGATCTGTTATTAGCATGTTAACACCCAATGGACATTTACACTAGATATGCTGCCATACAAAAATATATCATCCGATAATTAGCAATTAATGTAGAAGTAAAGAAACATGCATAATAAAACATAACATAAGAATGAACAATAAGCATACGACTAGTATATTTAGTGTTTATATGATTATATTATATATGCAACAAGTTCCATTTACTGACTTGTAAAATATGGCAATGTGCATAATAGGACAAACAAAACTAAAACTTGACATAATTTGCACAAATATGGTAGAGAAATCTAACCTGTACATTTGAAACCAGTGGCTTGTAATATCCAACCCAAGCAATATCCAGAAAACCAAGCCAGGTCTACAGATATACACAAAATGAACAGGTCTACAGATATACACAAAATGAACTGCTTTCAAGATGCAATGTGATCTGCAAACAAAACTAAAGCAATGATATAATTGAAGTGTTCAGCTCTCGCCATGTACTACCTGTATAACTGGGAGAGAAGTGCTAATAAACAAGCAGTGCTAACCCTGAAGAAGAGCAATATGCGAAGTGAAATTATTTCACAGAGCAGAATGTATTCACCCTGCAAATGCATAACTTAATGATTTCTTCAAATTGTACCTATCTGTTACCATGTCCAACACAGCTCCAAATGTTGATGCTAACTCATACAATAAAATAAACTAATCAGATAGTTCCAAAAACTTATCCAACAACTTATAAATAGGTAACATACATAAGAAATTTCACATTTCCGAAAAGGTTTAAAAATTATTAAAATTAAAATTTCAATATACGGGAGACAAGGCACTGGAGATTCCTTCTCCGCACTTTTGTACAAGTACAAACAATATGGCTTGGACATAAAAAAGATACAACTATTACCTTGATTAAATTTCCGTGCAAACCAACCATCCAGACCATCACATAAAAAGCTGATTGTTTTTTGGGAGCGACTACAGGACGAACGTCCGACCAAAACAAAATCGATCGGACGCCCGCCCCTAGCCCAGCCCGCAGCAGATGCATGTAGCATGCAGCACAAAATAAACAAACCGCATGTAGCCACACTCAGCAGGAAACACGCTCTCTCTCTCTCTCTCTCTCATGTTGCATGCGATGACATCATCGCTGATGTCAGCGAAGATTTCTTTTTTGTTTTTCTTTAAACGGTCATATTTTTTGACTGGGAGTTCCAATCCATAAACCGTTTTCACCAACGTGTTCCTCGCATTTTTTCGAACAAAACAAGACCCATGTTGCTATATAAATTTTTACTGGAACAATTTGTCTATACTAATGAAACAATTAATTTGTACTATTGGAACAATACGTCTAATACGATGGAACAACTTGGTATTTGGCCTGCTGGAACAAATAGGCTAAGCAAAATTGAAACAATGCATTTGGTCTGATGGAACAACTTGTATACCTATTGGGACAATTTATTTGATCTGCTGGAACAATGAGTCTTGCCTTCCAGAACAATATATCTTGCCTGCTGGAACAATGAGTCTAGCCACTCGAAACAATGAGTCTTACCTGTTGGAACAACTTATATACCTATTGTAACAATGTATTTGGCCTGTTGGAACAATAGGCTAATACCCAATTGGAACAATGTATTTGGTCTGATGGAACAATAATTTTTTTCTACTAGAACAACAAGGTTTGCCTACTGGAACAATAATTTTTGCCTACTGGAACAACAAGGTTTGTCTACTGGAACAATAATTTTTGCCTACAGGAAAACAGAAAGGTTTGCCTACTGGAACAATAATTTTTGCCTGTTGGAACAGTAAGGTTTGCCTGATGGAACAACAAAAGTTGCCTAATGGAAGAATAAGGTTTGTCCTACTGGAACAGTTGAACTTTGCCTATTGGAACAATAACTTTTGGCTTCTGAAACAATAACTTTTGTCTTCTGGAACAAATAAAGGTTTTGCCTAATAGAACAATAAAGTTTGCCTACTGGAACAATAAAGTTTGCCCTAACGGAACAGTTGAGCTTGCCTACAGGAACAATAACTTTGTCTTCTGGAACAATAGCCTTTGCCTTCTGAAACAAATAAGGTTTTGCCTACTGGAACAACAAGGTTTGCCTACTAGAACAATAACTTTTGCCTACTGGAACAACAAGGTTTGTCTACTGGAACAATAATTTTTGCCTACTGGAAAACAGCAAGATTTTCCTACTGGAACAATAATTTTTGCCTGCTGGAACAATAAAAGTTGCCTAATGGAAGAATAAGGTTTGTCCTACTGGAACAGTTGAACTTTGCCTACTGGAACAATAACTTTTGCCTTCTGAAACAAATAAAGGTTTTGCCTACTAGAACAATAAAGCTTGCCTACTGGAACAATAAAGTTTGCCCTAACGGAACAGTTGAGCTTGCCTATAGGAATAATAACTTTTACCTTCTAGAACAATAGCTTTTGCCTTCTGGAACAAATAAGGTTTAGCCTACTAGAACAACAAGGTTTGCCTACTGGAACAATAATTTTTGCCTACTGGAACAACAAGGTTTGTCTACTAGAACAATAATTTTTGCCTACTGAAAAACAGCAAGATTTGCCTACTGGAACAATAATTTTTACCTGCTGGAACAGCAAGGTTTGCCTGCTGAAACAATAAAAGTTGTCTAATGGAAGAATAAGGTTTGTTCTACTGGAACAGTTGAACTTTGTCCACTGGAACAATTACTTTTGTCTTCTGAAACAAATAAAGGTTTTGCCTACTAGAACAATAAAGCTTGCCTACTGAAACAATAAAGTTTGCCCTAACGGAACAGTTGAGCTTGCCTACGGGAACAATAACTTTTGCCTTCTGGAACAAAAAAGGTTTTGCCTACTGGAACAATAAAGTTTGCCTACTGGAACAATGAAGGTTGCCTATTGGAACAATGAGTTTGACTTATCTGATGAAGTGATTTGCCAAATTAGAGATTAATTTGGTGGAGAAAAGAAAGAAAAAACAAGATATATGTGTACATATACATACAGATGCATGTGTATACATGTACGCATGCATACGTGAGGAGAGTTGCATGCATGGCATGCTAACTATTCGATTGGCTAGCTAGTGGGGCCAACGTAGGTATGCTGGTTCCATGCAGTACGCACAGTGAGCGACATGCAAGGCGCAACGACGGGAGGCAGAGAAAAAAGCGCTCACGCGTGTAACGTGGGCTGGGCCGCGAGCCAGCGTTCGATCGTGACGGACGCTCGAGACGAAACATTTTCCTTGTTTTTTTCAAGAATGTTAGAAACCGACTATTTGAGAGATAATTCAATCGAAAATTCCAAGTGAATCTGTTGACAAATATTTAGCACTTGCCTAAAGAAGTACAGGATAGCAAATAGATGCCTGTTGGAATAGCATAGAGCAAATGCAATGAAGTTTATGACGATCCTAAAATATCCTGCACAATAACAGTTGTAAAATATTGAATATTTTATTTTTGACCCAAATTCCAGCATCAATTTGCAAATGAAAAAATATTTTCTTAGCAGTAGCAGTTTTGGTAATAGCATAATGATACACCGATATAAGAACAAACAAACACCTAGAAACTTACCAATGATATTAGGGATGTATAGATAAATTGATGGTGGATTTTCGGAATCGGGTTGTGCCATTAAAGACTCCTTACTTCAATGATAGAAGCAATATCCTTATCGAAATTCCTGAAACATAATTGCACTTTCACACACACCAACACATAGATTGATTAAATTATAATATCTCATATTTAATGGAATAAGAAGAATCAAATTTTTGTATGCCACTGGAAGAGGTCCTAAACCTTCACATGACATAACAAAACAGTCTTTCCTCTCTAAACCGGAAGTCTTAATCCCTCACATGACACCACAAAGCAATCTCTATTCTCTAAGTCATCGTACTTACTTGATTATTCTCATCTATGCCATAATGATTTTTACTACATAAACACTATAAAGAAGGTTATAAAATATGTAGTATTTTGAACCTTTGTTTCCTTGCTACTTTTATAATTGGTATTTAATGTTAAAACTACTCATTAAAGTTTATATAATTTTTATAACGCATTTTTTTTTGTAACAATAGGGAAAAGAGTTAGCCAGTATTTGTGTCCACCCATATGGGTGAAATACAGGCCGAGAAATGAATGGTAAAAAATTAATTAACAACCATCCATATACTAAGATATTACCAAATTTATTTAAAAAATCATAATCATAAATTCGTGGAATGCACAAAAGAATGGCGTTGTTGGATTGTAGTGTAAAACCATGGGGCTAGTGTAAAACCATGGGGCTACCTAATAGCCACGCAGGCCATCAAATCAAATCGAAAGTCTTATCGCAACGCATACCCCCAAGCACGAACGACACTCAACGAGCAACACCCACTTAGCTTTGCTTTAATCCGATCGACCGGTCGGCTTTCCTCAACGGGGAAGACTCAAGAAGGGGACAACACTTGCGAAAGTGGGAGGAGAAAGTGAGCGTGCTAGGATGCGAAGGGGACGTGTTATGTCGCTCAGCCAAGGGCCCAGCCGTGGCCGTCGTTGGTGAGCTGAGCCTCTGGGTTGGGAGGCAGTCGATGGCCGATGAGTGGAAGATGTTAAAGCGTGCATCTCCATGTTAGGGAATAATAAAAAATTACAACAACCTTGCTTCCAGCGTGGCCGAGGCCTGGAAAGTAGGTCGTGCATTATGGTTCGGATATGATCCACACACCGAAGAATCTACAGAAATGGGTCAATCTGGACACATGGAAGCAGCCCAAGGTGGAATTCAGGCAGGCTTGACTCCACACCACTTATATGTACACCACACGTGAAGTCATGACCCCGTGGCCATGCACGCATGGCAGGAAGGAATTCTCTCGTGCGCGCCATGAGCTAAGCAAGCAACGATTGTCATGCATGTCGCTATGTGGGTAATGCAAATAACTGAACAAATTACGGCAAGACACGACACACAAGCGGTGCAGGAATTAAGGTTGTTGCATTGCATGTATATTGATGCCTGGAGGAGATTTTGTGATATATGGAAATGCAAGCTCTAGTGCTCTGGACGCATCGATCTACATGTATGTGTAGGCTGCATTTGCGGCGTTAATACCGTGATTTTAATTTTTATAACTAATGAATGACATGTCTCAATCGACTATATGTACGTACAGTCAGCGTACAGTCATCAGAAGTAGAGTACAATCATCAGTGCAGCTAGCCCCCCACCCGGGTTCGAGACCGACCCGCCCACATGCAGGGGGGATTTTCCCTGGATTTCTCCCCTGATCCTCCCTTCTGAAAAAAAAAAGCTGAACTGTTGCCGCCATACGATTGTGTGGTTGCGTGCGGGTAATTTACTGTTACAATCGCCGTGATTTGAGCAACTAAAGTCACGGGATTAACGCCGCAAATGCAGTCTATCACTACATCTCCATGTATCAATATATATACATTGAAACAACCCTAATTCCTCCGCTTCTTGTGCGTGTCATGCCTTACTGTAATTTGTTCTTCAATCTGCATTATCGACATGGCGTCATGCACAACGGTCGTTGTTTGATTGAGCTCACAGGCACGCTCGCGCGAAAGACGATTACTTCCCGCCATGCATGCATGGCCACCGAGTCATTAATTACTTCACGTATGGTGCACGTACGTATAGGAAGTGCGGAGTAAGCCTGCCTGCATCTCACCTTATATCGCTTTCATGCATCCAAATAGGGCTATTTGTATAGATTCTTCGAAGAGAATGTGGACCATATCCAACCCACAATATACGATCTACTTTCCAGGCCAGGACACGTTGGAATAGTTACAACTTTTTATTCCTCACTAGCATTCCTCAATGATTTTGAGCTCAACCCTTTAGCATCTTCCACTCCACTCATCGGCCATCGAACCACCTCCCTCTGAACGCAGAGTTTCACCTCACTGATAGCCGCTAGGGCAGTGGTTGGCCCCCGGCTGTGAGAGATGACGCATCCCCTTCTCCCACTCCTGCATGTGTCGTCCCCTTCTCAAGTCGTCCCTATAGAGGAGAGTCGGCTGGTTAGATCAAAAACAAAGTCGAGTGGGTGCTGCTTGCTAAGTGCCATTCATGATCGAGAGTATGGATTTGTAAGAAAACTTTCGAGGGCTCGCGTGACAATTAAACGACTCGATTTTGGTATTCGGTATTAGTGTCATGTTTACAGTACAATAGAATCTAACAGCGGCACTCTTGTGTCCATGACACGAATTAAGTTTTTTTCAAAAAATTGGTAATATGTTAATATATGAATAGTTGTTAATTAATTCTATCTTTGCATTTCTCGGCATGCATTTCACTGAGGTGTGAAGGATTACAACCTCCTCCGACGACATACAAAAATTTGATCCTTATTATTCAGTTTAATGTGAGAGATCATAATTCAATCAGTCTGTGTGAGGCCCAATTATGTTGTAGAAATCCAATAAAGATATTGCGTTCATCATTGAAGTGAGGAACAACTAGCCATTGAATATCCCTTGTCTTCTATGACACTAACCTACTTCTTAAAAACCACCATCAATTTATATACATCCCTAATAGCATTGGTGAGGTCCCTAATAGCATTGGTGAGGTTTTTAGGAGTCACTACAGGAAACAAAACTTTTGTGGTCCAAATACCGACGACAAAAGTTTTTGTCGTCGGACAGCCGACGACAAATTTCGTCGACAATGAGTCGACGACAAATTAAAACTCACTTTTGTGGTCGGCAGAACCAAAAACCGACCACAAAAGTGGCTCCTGGGCAGAGCTCCCAAGGGAGATCTTTGTGGTCGGCCATTATTCGAGCCATGTGGGTCTCGCGGACAAGGTGACGACGCCACGTTGCAGACTTTTGTGGTCGGCCTAACTAAAGGCCGACCACAATGCTAACTATTGTGGTTGGCAAGACTATAGGACCGACCACAATGCTGCTCTTTTGTGGTCGGCATGACTGGAGTCCGATCACAATACTACATTTTTGGGGTCGGCCTGTATAAATGCCAATGACATTACTTAGACTTTTGTGGTCGGCCTTCAGATATGCCGACGACAATACTCAGGACTTTTGTGGTCGGCTGGGATATATGACAACGACAATACCGAGGACTTTTGTGGTCGGCCTGCGTATATGCCGACGACAATACTCAGGACTTTTGTAGTCAGCTCGGATATATGCCGACGACAATACTCAGGACTTTTGTGGTCGGCCTGGATATATGCCGACGACATTGACAGTGTGCCAGCAATAAAAATTAACTATAATTTATAAAAAAAGCTCAATTTTAACCTGCAAAAAACTGTATTCCCCACATTTTACATTCCCAATTCCCCATAACAATCACAATATATATAGCGACCGCATTTGTCAATCACAATCACAGACGAATCTAAACCACAATCACAATCACACACCACAATATCAATAACAAAAGTGCGTCATCATTACAAATTGTCCAAAAATTCACATTATCGATCGCATCGTCTAGCTCTCAAGTTCATCGTCGATCGATCGCATCGTGTAGCTCACAATTTCATCGGCTAAACACGTCAACGATTCGAACCTGCGAATGAATCGGTAAACATGACCTCGACGAATTGCTCCTAGACTGATCTTGTGGCACTAGAATCACCTCCCTGCGGAGCATTTGTCGCAGGCGCTGGCGCCGCTGAACCAGAAACCTACAAGATTAGAGGAAACCGTAATTTTCATAACTTTTTATGCATTTGTGTGATTATTTCAAAATGTTTTATAAACTAGAGAAAAGCTTTACCCCCGGAGAAGCCGCCGGTGCAGAGGCAAATTGGAGCATGGGAAACGATGCTGGCAGCACAAATGGGGGAAGAGTGCCGACTTGTGTCGTCGAGGCCCCCGGCGGCTGCGTGAAGACAACCTGCGGTTGGCCAGAGGTTCCCGCTCCCTGGAAATCATGCGGATATTATATGTTAGAGTTGGAAATTATTAAGAACAACCTAACTACATGTATGATCATAATTACCTATTGCGTATACTGCATCATGAAGAGGTTCTGATCCTGGATGGCCTGCATCCGCCTACTGTTCTCCTCTCGCTCCGCCTGCCACCTCCTGTTGTTTTCCTCTCGCTCCGCCTGCCAACGCTGCTCATCCGCCACCCTCTGTTGCTGCATCTCCGCGATAAGCTTGTTTTGGGCTTCTAGCTGGGCACGGGAGGAAAAGGAGGCCTGATGTCGACGTGCTCTGGTATCAGCCTTGTAGGAGTCGGACGGCACCACGGAGTCCATGAAGCCGTATCTACCGTGACTCCTCCCACCGAACTGGTCGTATATGACCACAGGGTCGACCGGCATGTCGATGGGGTCACAGTCGACACCATGCTTCTCTTTCATGGTGTTGTATATATGTCCTACGAACAAATAAGATATTAAGTAGATTAGTTTCAAAACGATCGAAACGGTGTAGAGAAGAGAAAAGAGCTAGTGACTTACAAGCTTCTCCTGCGCAGCCGGTGGCATCGGTGACTGTGTGCCGTCAGGTTGGACACGGGGCGTGTGTGCAACGCTCCACAAGGTGAACCCAGAGGGCTCAAGTCCCGTCTCTGACTCCTGTAGATTAATATGCAATGTGAAATGACCATAAAGTTGATTGTAATTATAAAAGATAAGTGGACTTACGATATCCCGCGCGATGTGGCCCATGCCTCGTCCTCCTAGGTAGGTGGCGCAGATGTCGGGGTTAGAATCCCTATTGCCTTTGTTCCTCCTTGACCTCTCAATCCACTCCTTAGAGGCCCACATCCGATAGAGGTCTCTCTAGGCGCGTGGACACTTATCCATCCAGTCAGGACACCAAGGCTTGTACTCTTGAGCCTTTAGATACTCTAGAGATGCCCTTGCCCTCGACATCTTTCTAATCCCCCTCTTGCCATGGTGCTTCAATACCGCATCCAAACGAGACAACCTGATGGCGTCCCTAACCTTCCTTGTCGCCATTGTGTCGAGCACATGGCGACAAGCCTCATAGTCCTCCTGGGTTGCCCCAGGAAAAAGCTGGTATCTCTCCTGAAATGAAAGGAACACATGACCAAATTCATAAAGCTATAAATACAAAACCATAAATAAATGAAATTTGGAATGTTACCCAGAACTCGTTGATGACGTGATCGGCGATACTTCCTCCCTCATCGTCCTCCACGAGCGAGTAGTCGCTCCAATTGAGCGCCGGGCGTCAATCATCGCCCTTGCCTACTCGCCCGGGGTAGAGCTGTTTGAGCAGCACCCCTAACAAGTGGCCCGGCTCCTGCGGATCCTTGTTGACACAAACCAAGCCCCTGCACATCAAATTCAAAAAAGTATTTATCAAGTTTGTGGTTAGCAATAAGAGACATCGAGGAATCAGCTCCAGAAAAAGTAGTTATCAAATACCTCTCACCAGTGGCAACCTGTACCACTATCCTCTTGCTTGGATCTGTGGGGTCTTTTCGTAATTTATTGCGCCTGCGACCTCTCTTGGAGCTCGAGGAGGACTCAGCTCCAGAGGACGAGGGTGGCTCCCAGTTGTCGTCCCCCTCCTCCACTTCCACATCGGCTTGCCAGTCCGAAATCCTCCTCCAATCCTCCTCGTAGACCTCCTCCCCTCCCTCGTCCTCGTCGGTCTCCTCCACCTCAAACTCCTCCTCGTAGCCCTGCAACGCCCCCGTCCACTCGTAGTCATCGGCCCCACCCTCTCCCTACAAATGACATCTAATGCAGCTGTGAATATCAATGTATTAAAAGAATGCTAGAAAAGATAAAACATGGTAGAAATTGAGAGAGAGAGAGAGAGAGAGAGAGAGAGAGAGAGAGAGAGAGAGGGAGAGAGATGAGAAGAAATACTGTGGTACCAAGCACCGGAGAGGAGGCGGCTATAGCCAAATACTGTGATGGATCCGATGTATGAAGAGGCGGTTGTGGGAGGAGAAGTGAACAACGACGCAGCGCCGTGAGGAAGGAGGAGGGGCTTGGTTAGCTGCGGGTGGGCGGGGATGGGATGAGGCGTGGAGAAGGGGTCGGTGGTTCGACGCAGGCAGTCACTTGGCCGGGAGGAGGAGGGCGGCGGTGCCCCAACTTGGACGGGGGAAGCCGGCGGCGTGAAGGGAAGAGGATAAAGGGGAAGGCGACCAGGGGACAGCGGACGGCCTGGTGGCCTCCGTCGCCAGATCTGGCCAACCAGAGCCCGTTGCCGTCGGAATCGGCCACCCAGAACCGGGATGACCAGATTTTGTGAGGAGGACCAGGCAGCAACGGGGAAAGCGACAACGATGATGCCGGGGCGAGAAAGGAGGTGGGGGAGTAACCGTTCACGCGACGCCGTGCCCTCCCTCCACATCTGGAAGCCGGCCGCCGACTGCCGTGACGCGCCTCCAGATCTAGAAGCCACCGCCGCAAGCCTCCACGCCGTCGCCGCTGCCGTTTTCGTCACCGCCGCATCCCCTTCGCGCCGCCACCACCATCAGATCGCGAGAGAGATGTGGGGGGCGAGAGCCGGAGAGAGAGACCGAGGGCTAGGGAAGGGAGTGGGCATTGGGTGCGAGAGAGATGTGGGCGGGGCGAGAGAGACTGAGGGTGGGAGCTAGAGGCGGCTGGCCACGAGGGACCTGGGATAGGTGGAAAACACCGCGAACGGTCGGATCGGCCAGGCGCTGAGATCGAATGGGCGAGGGAATTGGAGGCGACGTGGCAAGAAAGGCTGGGGGGCAAGCCACGTGGCACGCAGAAGGAACCTAGACCCGTGCTTGTACATTTAATAGATAAATTCAGAACATGCCCTGGCTCAAGCTGAATTAAGTTATTCATGTCATCCAATCATTTATATACAGTTGGCTAATGGTTCCATCAAAGATGCACTAACTTAAGCATTATTTAATATGCTGGTGAAAAAAATAGAACCAAGAAAATATAATATTCGAGTAACTCTAACAAAAAATAGAACCAAGAAAATATAATAACTTAGCATTGTCTGTGAAAACTTGGAAGAAATCCGATGAGGAGGTTTCTCGGCGCATGCACAAGGAGGAATGGCTCTGTAGTTTACAAAGGACTAATTCCCCTAATTCAAATAGATTTAGACCTCTACTAATCTTATCAAACAACAAAAGGCGACAAAGTTAACATCAAATTTAATTTATCTAGCACCTAAACTAAACAACATTGCTGACAAAAAAACACCGCGTGCCTGTTATTCTACCGCATGGCCTTATCCGGTTGTCTTTACAAGACCAATATTGACACTGATTTTGCTAACATATTTTTGATATAGTGAAGCAGCAATAACACTATAGCTACTGGATGATCATGTACTGTTTAAAATGGCTTATACGTGTAAATAAACATCCCATTTTGAGCTCTATTAAAAAAGGATTTCTCCCCTGTAGTCAATAGTTCTTGCTTTGTAAGAACAAGCTTCGCCATGTTCACCAGTAGTTCCATGATCTGCGATGGGGAAGAAAAACTAATGATGCATACCACAATGGTTTTCAAGAGTAATATATACGCACGCAATCGCAACGACACCTAATAACATAATAGCTAGTATTGAATCTGGAAAGTGCAAATGAGATCAACGAACGAAAAACTACTCCATAAACTCCTCCAAAAGATTTACTCCATGATTGCTGGAAAAGATCATTTTAGCTTGCAGAAATAGAGTCTTGCAACTGAAGAAATACATATACATATAGTCTTGCATCAGTAAAACTAAAAGGTTAAATCCGAAACTTGTAAACAATGACCTCGCTGGGTGCTACAACAAACATGACCATGAATTATCTAAATCGTCCGTGGACTTGGTCACAGACGAATTTCTCACTGAGCCCTTGACCGAGGGGTGACGCGATCGATGATGATGGCTGCCGGTGGCAAGCGATTTCAAGAAGAAATTGACCGTTCGCCATAGTGCGTTATATAAAACAGCAGCTACCTTTTCAATATCTCAGCTTATCTCAAACACAAAGACAACAGATAATCTCTTATTCTTGAAGAACAAATTCTGAAAAATGGAACACACTTGATTAGGTTACACAAGGAAAGGACAACATTCCTGACTGGCAGGAAGAAATGTGTAAGGTTCAAGACCCTCTTCGTGGTTTTCTGTGTGCATGATTGGTTACGGTGGAGATGACATATCACTTAGCCAAGTTATATATGCTTTTTGGTCTGCATCAAAACTAAGGATGGCAGTATGAACCCTAGTGTCGTGAAGGGTTCATCTAATTCTTCTAAATCTTGTTTTTGTTGGCTTGAGCTTGGGGGTGGAGATGATTAAATGTCGTCGGATCTCGTTTTATCGTGAAACACTAGGTTGATTTGAGTGCTGTTTTTCATGTTTAAATTAGGTGTTGTTGCTGCCTGACGGTCTACCGGACCATCTGACGCGCAGTGCGGCTAATCTAGCAAGTTTGGCGTGCTGGGACTGAGCTGCCGGACCATCCAGCACGGCGTACGGCACGTCCAGGAAGTTTGACGTGTTGGGACGTTGCTGCCGGACTGTTCGACGCAGTGTTCGGCGTGTCCAGCTTGTTTTGGTGTCTAGGCATTGCTGGTGGATGCACTATCAAACAGTCCGCGCAACGTTCGACTCGTCCAGTGAGTTTTGCGCTTTTCGGTCGTTGCAACCGGACGGGTCGACACTGTTTTGGCACGCAGGCTGGCGCGACGCTAAGTTGGTGTGCCGGACGAGCTGTCGGATCGCCCGATACTCCGTCCGGTAGCGGTAGGTCCAACGAGTGTGGAGTGCGCGTGTCTGGGCTAGGCTAGTTCAGCCAGTCTGGCCGGTTTGGCAGTTGAACCGAACCATTCAGCGTGTAATGCGCCTACATCCATACGACTTGTTTTTGGGGCTCCTATTTAAAGGCTTGAAGGTGTTTGTTTTAGCTCGGAGCTTTCCTCCTTGAGCAGCATCCACTAAACCATTTAAACAAGAGCCATAAAAACTAGGGTTTAGTGTGAATTTGAGTGCTAGCATCTCCTCTTGTCACCCTAGCTACCTCCGTAGTTTTGACCGCCATCACCAGCTCTACTAACATTGTGTTGAGTCGGAGGCGAGGGGAGAGGGTGATGCCACATAGAGTTAAAGTGGGTGGTGGTTGTACCACCACTCAAGATCCTCCACCGATCGAGGAAGTGAAAGGTATGGGGAGAGAGGTGGTGGCGTCACAGTAAAGGGCAAGAGGAGGACGTGGGGCCTAAGTTAGGGTTTCATGCGTGGGTACGCATGGTTTAGATCAAACAGTTGTATGGTGCTATAGAGCATATTAGCTAGCCAAAACCTAGGCCTTTTTTGTTTGAGCTGAAAGTTCATGAAAATTTTAAATCTAAAAAATAAAAAGAGCTCTCAAAAGACATCTTAAAGATTTCACAAATATAAATTAATTATTTTACAAACTTTAAGAAGAAGTATTTAAAAAAACTTTAAGAAGTATTTAAAATCCCTAAAAAACTGTAAAGTATTATATTATACAAAAATAACAAAATTTATTTAATTTAATTTAAACCGAGCCACGAAAATGAAACATAACCACTATTGTCGTTGCCACAAAGCTTTTTATGTAATAGAAATTGAGTACACCCTCCGTCCCACAATAAGTGTGCTTTAAGATTGTTTTGAAAAAACTAAGAAGAAGTGTATGTAGTAGGGAATCTAGGGTACTTTATTGTGTGGGAGGGAAAAATATGGGTATTTTATAGTGGTGGGAGAGGAATCTAGGGATATTTATAGTGGTGGAAGAGGAATCTAAAGTTAGAAGATCACTTATTATGTGACAAGTTATAAGGTCTAGAAAGACACTTATTTTGGGACGGAGGGAGTAGTATATAATAGAGATGGCTCTTTATATATAATAGAGATGGCTCTTTATATAATAGACATATGTTCTTTTTTTTGAAAGAGGGGAAGGAGAACTGCCGACCTATTTCATTGAATGGGGAGAAAATAAAAAAAACCGTAAACACGGAGTACAACCATAGAAGAAAATAAAGAAAACCCGCAAACACTGGGTACAACCACAGCGCAACGCTGTAACTCTAGACAAAGCAGGATAAACACACGCCTGCAGAGAAGAACACAGCAACTCTGGACAAAGCCGGGTCTAAACACACACCTACAGAGAAGAACGCTAGACCAAAGGTCTAAACACACACCTACATGGCTCTTTATATAATAGACATGTTCGACGCCCAACAATTTTAACGTTTAACACTACGACCCCAGGTTGCTAGAAGCATCAGGATGCTTTGCTTCTCGCACTAACACTAATTAATAAATCCAGTTGTTATTAAAGCACTAATGAACAAGATTAATGAAAAAGATAAATTTTTCCATACATTTGGAAAGAAAGCAGATTATAAAAGGAAATAAAAAAAGAAACGCATGCTTTTGCATCATGGGAGGCCGGACCGCTGGAGCTTACACATCCAGAAGGTTCACTGGCTTAATCTTCTCTTTACACTTTGCAACTCCCGTTAGCTAATCTAATCCATCTCTTGATTGTGCCTAATTAACGATCGGCCAGGCTCGAAGTAGTACTCCAAACATGTCGTAGAAGTAGGCAATTAAAGTAGCGCATGATTTGTTTCGATATTACGTCTCCGTACGAGGGACACGTATTGATCACGGGAGAGCGGCGAGGCTGAGGCTGAGGGCGGCCTGGAGGTCGAGGCACCAGAGGTAGCCGCCGGCGTCGAGCCGCCACACGTCGCAAGGCGCGACGAGAGCGCCGCGGCGAGCGCAGCCGGGCCGCACGCGCACGCGACAAGTGAAACCGGCGCAGGTGCCCCACGCCGGCACGGTGGCGGCACCGCCCTTCGCCGCCAGCCCCACCCTCACCTCGGGGCCGGCGTCGTCGTCGTCCCCAGGGGCGGAGACCGCGCGGTTGAACGCGGCGTTCGTCCACGTGACGCGGCCCCACTGGTCCGAGACGAACGCCGGGGCCTCGCCCGCGCCGCCGCACGCCGCGGCGGACGGAGCCTCGCCGTCGCGCCAGGTGGACGTCACGTCCTCCACCGTCACCCACGACGCCGGTGGTACCACCGCCTGCACCGCCGCGTGCCCGAGCAGCGCGGAAGCTGCCTTTCCCTTGTCATCCTCCCCCGGCGCAGCGGGCATGAGCGGAAGCGTAGCCGGCGTCGACGAATCCACAGACGTCATCCCCGACGAGGAGGACGACGGCGAGCACAGAGACTTCTCCGTCTCCATCTTCTTATCGTCGTCGCTACGCCTGGTTGCGCCGGCCGTGGCTGTCGTCGCCGCCCCGACCGTCGCCGCTCTCTTGGGCTTCCGCCCCCTCCTGCCACCAGCCCCGCCCGCCGCCTTCCGCTTCCCCTTCCCAGCACCCCCGGCTGCGGTCACGGCCGCCGGCGTGGGCGCCGGCGCCATCACCGCCGGCTTGGGGGCAATCGGCCGAAACTTCAGCATGATCTTCCCCATCTCCCACGCCATGCTCGCCTGGCCGTCGGCTCCGGCGGCAACTCTGTACCTCGGCGCCAGGCAGCACCCGCCCTTCCTCTCCATCGCGCACCAGGCCACCACACCTCTCCTCGTCTCCAAACTCCCGACCTAGCAACAGCGAGAACGCCGGCGAGAACCCCTTCTCGGCGCGGTGGTCGCGGCCGTCCGTGGATGGGTGAATGAGGCTATGGGGGAGGGTTTTAATACCGGCGGGGACGACGGACACGCGTCGCGACGCCGGCATGTCGCACGTCGGGGGCGCGCTCCGATTGGTCTAGCGGCCACGCGTGGCGCGCCCTCGCAGCGGCAGGCACGTGAAAACGCCACGACCCCATTGCCCAGCGCCCTCGCCCGCCATGGCGACCGTGGCACGCAAAGCGGGGAATATCGCTCCCTCACTGACCCGCGGGACCCACACCGACCTACCCCACCATCCAGAGACGTGTCCTCTCCCCCAGCCGTGATGCGCGCGTCGCTTCGGCGACACGGCGAAGCAACACAAATCTCACCGACACGTGGGGCCACAGCTGCTTATAGGGCCACGTGTAAGTGGGTGCGGGTCGCGTCGAGCGCATGGTCGGAGTATTGGGGAGTAAAGGTCGCGGCGGTCGGGGAAGGGCGCGTGGCTCTGACCAATGGGAGCGCGCGGTGTGTAAAACCGCTTCTACGGTGGGGAGGGAACACGTAGGCGTACAGCGGCCAGTGGGACCAACTGGAGCATGGCGCCTGGGCCCACCACCCCCGCTTTATCGCCGGGGAAAACGACACGGCCACCATCTCTCCACTAACCCCACCCAGCAACCCCACACACAAGCAGCACAAAACCCACTGACCCGTGGGCCCGCATTAGTTATGCGGGCGTTTTGCGGCTTGCGTGGGTAGGCCCTGCGTGTGCGCGGTGGGGATGCGGGGCGAGAACTTGACGGGACGGGAAAGGGTGGTACGTGGGCGAATCGGGGCGCGCGGGGCGCCATAATTGGGCCGGATCGGAGGGGGACGCGGGACGCGTGGCCGCGGTGGGAGCCGGGCGGATCGGCCCGCCGGATCGCGCCTGACGTCACGGCGTCAACAAACATGGGACGTACGGGGCCGGGTCGCGCGGGAGCCGGAGAGGTGGGCCCCTGTGGCGCAGTCGTGGCGCCCCCCCCTGGTCCAGCGGCTGGCCCGGGATTGGTCGCCGCGGCACGGCGCGGCGGGTAGGGAAGTGCTGGAGAGGGAGGCCCACCGGCCAGAGT
This sequence comes from Raddia distichophylla, assembly GCA_005191435.1. NCBI lineage: Eukaryota > Viridiplantae > Streptophyta > Magnoliopsida > Poales > Poaceae > Raddia > Raddia distichophylla. The sequence goes on along the minus strand of SPJY01000659.1, from coordinate 1,733,256 downwards.
GCGACTGTTGCCGGATCGCTGCAACGGATGGGACGTTAGATCGCTGCAAGCGGATTGGCCGCAGGGGTGGGTGGCGACCCAATTGGGATCCCCTGCAGTAGGTAGTATAAATGCACGGTGTGCATTTTCACCTGAAAACAGATTATAACTTCAATAAATATGTCATACGGTGTTTAATTTGTACGAAATAAATTTTGTAATTCATCTAAAATCCTAAACAACCCATTTTCGAAGCTTTTCATTTTTCAATTTTTATGATTTTTGATTTTTTGAATTTTAAAATTTAAAAAATTTGAAAAGCTTCGAAAATGGGTTGTTTAGGATTTTAGATGAATTACAAATTTTATTTCGTACAAATTGAACACCGTATGACATATTTATTGAAGTTATAATCTGTTTTCAGGTGAAAATGCATACCGTGCATTTATACTACCTACTGCAGGGGATCCGAATTGGTGGCGACCAGGGTTAGATTAACCTGGTAGAAGTCTTTAATATATAAAATAATAAATTATACAGTTAAATTTTAATATATTTTTAATTTTCAAATGTGTCTCGTAATAATTTTAGGACATACAATATTCAATTTAACTTATATTTTTCTATGTTATCACTCTCTTCATGTTTAGTTTTTTTGCGATGGGCACTCAATTAGCCTTTTTTAAGAAAAAATTGCATCATTAGTCTCCAAAATTGTTTCGCCTATGCACATAAATCTGCAAGTATCAAAACTGTTTATTTACGTACCCAAACTTACGAAACCGTTACAATCAGATTCATATGCTGATTTTTTATTCTATTTTGATGATGTGAACTGACATGTCAGCGTCTACGTGACATTGTTCTTTTTCTTTCTTACTTTTAATGTGGGGCCTACTTTTAATGGAGGAGAGAGAGGCAAAAAGTTGAGTGTGGGAGAGATAACAATCAGGTCCCATATTAAAAGTAAGAAAGAAAAATAATAATGTCATGTAGGCGTAGACATGGCAGTCGGCAGTCCACATCACCAAAATAGTTTAAAAACCAGCATATGAATCTGATTGCGATAGTTTCGCAAGTTTGAATATCTAAATAAGCGGTTTTGATACTTCCGGATTTATGTGTACAGACGGGACAAGTTCGGAGACTAATGGTGCAATTTTCTTTTTAAAAAAATTACTATAATTATACAAGTTCGGATGTATGTTCAAATTCATTCAACGTTTATTATTGATGATAACTAGCACACAAATGCACAAATGGTTGGTTAGGCGTTTTAGTAGCCTTTTAAAAATTAATTAAGGGACAAAGCATGGCTCACATTGCTTTGACCTTGCCTAGCCAAGCAATGTGAGGCGACGCAAGGGACTGAAGCTATTTGGTTTACCTCAATCTTCATCTTCTCTTCCCTAGAGAGCAGCAAGAAACATTTCCATGCTGCTCGCCATGATGCACTAGACCTCTCCATGTTTGCCTCTTGTGCAACCTTTTCCTGCCGACCGCAAGCCTCATAAGTCGTCTCCCTAGCGAGCCTCTCTCGTATGTTGGCCTCAGCAAGCCACGACTTGGAGAGCGTACTTCATTAGTGATGATCGTGATTAACTTCTCCCCGCAACTCACTTCTCTCCATTGACCATCTCCCCATGTGTCATACAATCAAGATCATTTTCTCGCTCGATGAGTCTCTCCCAACACATCGTCTGTCCTCGCTACTCGCACATTCCCTCTCTTTGGTTTCGCTTACGACCTATGGTTATATGGTTGTTGTTTTTGTTTTTCGAATAGTTCAAGCCTTTCAAAGCTTTGCAAAGACAACTTAGAGAAGCCATTTCTTAAAGACCTTAAAATCCTACTATTTGGGATTAGTCATTCTATACATGCCTCTCCGTGCATGATCGGCGGCAGAGTTTTCATTTAGACTAAACGAGGCTTAGACCCGGTCAGCGATCGATGCAACCATTAGTTGCATATGCAAAGCTAGCAAATTAGCTTTATTCTGGACACCAAAAACGAGGCTCTTGCAACCGCCGTTAGAAAAAGGTGTCTATTGACCAGTTTTTTTACTAACCAGTTTTTTTACTAACCAGTTTTTATTTATCACATACATTTTGTTATTGATCGAAGGTTCAAATCTTAATTTGCTATTAAGTTTAAATCGGCATAGCTACACAGATATCAGTATCCACATATTATCACTCAATGATGTGGTAACAACTATAGTATAACGATATAACGGGACGAACCGATAGCCTTCGCTATTCTAGTATGGTTTGGCTACCAAATGTCTCACGCAAATCGGTTTGAAAAAGCTAGCGCAACAAGCGGCAGCAGGCGCAGCTGACTGCCCGTGATTGCGTGCCTGCGTGGCTGCCCCGCCTGCCCGAATCCAGCGCTCAGGCGTGCATGCAGACCTAAATTCCGGCGCCGGCACGGCCGCCCACGCGCGCCACGTCCACCCCCGCCGCTGCGCCACGCCGAGCCATCGATTCACGCGCTCCCATCATCCCTTGGCGACCAATCACGCCCTCGCTACCTGGGGCTTTGAGATCACCCGAGATCTCGCCACGGCGCCGGCGATCCCATTGGGCCAGATCGCCAGCCCAGGCTGCGGCTGGCATCACTCTCTGGGAACGGGACAGGCAGGCGTATCGTCTTTTCAGATCTTTCGAGACGGCCGAGGGGACGCTGCCTTCTGGCTCCTGCTGCTTTACCGGAAGCATCTCGTCGCAACTCGCAACCCGCCAAGCTGGACGAGCAGGGAGAGGAAAACGAGCATTTTATACTCGGAGAAAGTACTGCTAGTACTTCGTACGGGTCTATTGAAAGGAAGATGCGAGCCAGCCATTGCTGAGTGGCTGGAGGCCATTGGTGTGTGTGGGGCCAGGGTTTACAAAATCTCGGAGCAGCTCTGAACCGTCTACTGCGCGCAGACGGTTAACTGCGGTTAGCCACGGTTTTCAGCCGGTTTTTACCCTAAATGCAAAACCACGGTTCCAAGATTTTGTTCGCGGTTAGCCTCGGTTTTTGGCGGCTAACCGGCCGACGTTTATCAGCCGACGTGACCTGCGTACTGTCGAACTGGCGACGTGGCCTGTCCGGGAGGCAGCGGGTTAGCCCTTTGTAGTATAACATTGATTGTTAACATTGATTGTAGTATAACAGACTGCCTTCGCTATTCTAGCGTGGCTTGGCTACCAAATGTCTAAACGCAAATCGTTTTTAAAATAAAATAAGTTTTGTGTCCACAGATTCTACATTGATCAGCCTTTTTAAAAGTTTTCAGCTCTCATGAATAATCAAAAGTGTCTGCAGACAGATATATATCTCTGAAAAAGTGGTAAAAAAACTTAAACTAGCGCAACAAGCGGCAGCAGGCGCAGCTGACTGCCCGTGATTGCGTGCCTGCGTGGCTGCGAATCCAGCCCTCAGGCGTGCATGGAGACCTAAATTCCGGCGCCGGCACGGCCGCCCACGCGCGCCACGTCCATCCCCGCCGCTGCGCCACGCCGAGCCATCGATCCACGCGCTACCATCATCCCATGGCGACCAATCACGCCCTCGCTACCTGGGGCTTTTTTTTTTTTTTTTGAAAAGGTAAAGCACTTCCATTGATTCAAATACGGAGTACATATTACAGAGATGGGTACAAAGTTGCTACCTGGGGCTTTGAGATCACCCGAGATCTCGCCACGGCTCGCTGGCGCCGGCGCCGGCGATCCCATTGGGCCAGATCGCCAGCCCAGGCTGAGGCTGGGCATCACTCTCTAGGCTAGACGCTGGGGGATCGGGACAGGCAGGCGTATCGTCTTTTCAGATCTTTCGAGACGGCCGAGGGGACGCTGCCTTCTGGCTTCTGGCCTCTGATGCTTTACCGGAAGCATCTCGTCGCGCCCCGTCGAGCTGGACGACCAGGGGGAGGAAAACGAGCATTTTTTTATTATACTCGCAGAAAGTACTGCTACTTCGTACTGATCTATTGAAAGGAGATGCGAGCTGGCCATTGCTGAGTGGCTGGCTTAAGGCCATTGGTGTGTGTGGGGGCTGAGGTCTTGTTCTTTTCACTCTATTCCCTTCGCTGTGGCGCGGCCGCGGCGTCATGGTGCTCGTCTGCGAACAAGGGGCAGACCAACACGGCTTGGGCCTCCTTCGGACCGACCCGTTGGTGCTGTGTACCAAGTGGGCATGTGGGCCGGATGCACGGTCAAGCATGGCAAGTGACGTCCAATTGTTGGAATTTGTCCAATTGGCCTGGGCCCGATGGACGACTTTTGACCCATTACCTTTATTAGATCAAAAGATAATTTTAAAATTGGAAAAAGGTCAGTTTGTACTTTGAACCCAAAAACTAATTCTAATACTCCTTGGGTTGGCTTCGAATAGACCCGACCTGGTGACCTAGTTCGAAAAATCCAGGTTGGGGCTGACAATCTGGTCGGGCTTAGTTTTGAATTTGGTTGGAAATTTGGGTCGTGTTTGGGCTTGGTTTTTTGCATATTTTCATCGGCATGTGGCCGACAAATCTATTGAGAAAAAAATACATAAAAATGTTGGTTGTCGATAAATGTAATTTCATCAGCCACAAGTCGACGACTATAATTTTCGATTTCCTGCATGACAGCTAGTGTGCTGACGTAGCCTTATTTTCGTCAGCCAAATCATGCAAGCTTAGATCGTCATTGATGCAATCGCATAATATGTAAATCGCTCTGTGGTTAGAAGTGCCGCTAGAAGTAAATCTCCAATTCTATGCAGTCATATTGACCATGGTAAAATTCTTATTCATTCAACTAGTTTATCCATTTAATCCCACACACAACAAACTTCAGCTCAACCAACTTATTCATTCAGCTCAGCTACTATGGACATGCAAAAAGTTTCAATTTTATTAGATCTATATTGTTATAATTTGGTCCCACTTCAATCGACGAGTGTGGATATTTTCCTTTTCTCCGATAATAGATAGATTCGATCTAAGCCTTTATAATATGACCCTACCTTTTTCTTCTCTAATTTACATGTGAATTTTTCTACAATAGATTCAACCTAAATTGTTATAGTCTGGCCCACCGTAATCCATGGTGAGTTCTTTTCTTTATCTCTAATTTACGTGGGAATTTCTTCCGTTAATATGGTAGTTCGATTTGTCCCTACTTTATGTATATAACAATAGTATATCTAAAATGGCCTGTCCCTCGTGATTAACCACAATGAAAAAACACACGCACCAATGGCTACAAAACAAAAGGGCGATTCTGTCCATGAGACTTACGTTTATAACTATACGCGGCGCGGGAAATCCAACTAGACCAATTAAGCAGAACTCAAACGTACTACACACTTGCACAGCTAGTTATTCTCGTACCCATCCACATATCGTACGTCATGGTCTCGCGAGGCAAGCAGGCAACACTTAGGGCGACGGGGGCAGTAGATCACTAGCTAGATCGCGCGGTTGGCATGGTGGACAAACACGTCGTCGCGATATGCGTCGCGGTGGCCGCCCTGGCTCTCGTGGCGGCCGTGCTCGGAGTCCTCGGCGAGGCCACCAGGTCCAAGGCACGCACGCTCGCTCGCTCGCTCTGCCGTCTTAATTTCTACCTGCGATTTCCACCGGCGACTCATCACGTCACGTCGTCACGGCGGCGATCGACACGATGTATGCATGACGCGCGCGTGATCATCGGAGTTGGTGTGGTGCAGTCGTTTGTCAGGTACGACGGGGTGAAGTGCGCCTACCGGAGGACGCCGGCGTTCGGCTGCGGGCTCGCGGCGGCCGCGTCGCTGCTGACCGGCCAGGCCGTCCTCACCGCCGCCACCGGATGCTGGGGCCGCTGCAGGACGCGCTCCGACCACCGCCGCGTCGCTGTCGTCTTCTCCGCTATCCTTTCATGGTACCTATATAGCTATGAGCTAATTGGTGTCCAGTGTCCTCATGCATGATGCATCGATGATCTTGTTCTACGAATTAATGTCGCTGCTCGCCGGCGGCAGGTTTCTGGCGGCCTTGTCGATGTGCGCGTTCCTCGTCGGCGCCTTCCGGAGAGAGAGCGGGGAGAGGCGGCCGAGGGAGGACGTCGCTACTTACTACAGCTGCACCGTCCTCATCGCCGGAGTGTTCGCCGGTGGCTCCCTCTTCGCTCTCGCCGCGGCGGCCATCGGGATCGCATCCTACGTCGCCCTGGAGGCGGCGGCGAGCTCGGCTGCGCCGCCGCCGCCGCGGTGGTGCGAGGAACTCCGGCATGGCGTCGAGGTGGCGTAGCCACAGCCCAGCTGGCCAGCCTCGACGAGGTTGTTCGGCGCGCGGCTTGTCGCTTGTCGCTTGTCGGAACTCGGACGTGTGGTCGTGTTGCTCGTGTGGAAGGTTCATAGTTAACCTTAGGGTCTAGTGCCATGTATAGTGATGATAAATTGTTTGTCGTCACGGCAATTTTTTGCACCCTTTTTCAGCGGTTTCAACTCTTTTTTTTTTCTCACTTTTCCCTTTACGGAAGAAATGTATTGCTGAATCGGAAAAAACGGGTTGCTAAGTTTAGACGGTTACGCCGAGTGGATGGCCGTGCTTCAGGATGGCGGCGTCGGCTCGTGGTTGTTCATACAATTTCTGTACTTTTTTTGAGGTGGATGGCCGTGCTACGAGATGGCGGCGGCGGCTCGTGATTGCTCGTACAATTTCTGTACTTTTTTCTATTCCATTTGTAATTTTTTTTACTTTTTCTAAAGTAAATAAACATGGTAGAGAAGTCATCGAGGCACCAAAGTGACCTTAGGACTCTTAGCTTTACCTCTTTTAGAGGGCACCATTGTCCTAGTGTGACGGTGAAGAACACTTTTGTTATAACAGGAGCAGTAAACACTTGCACACGGGAGGAGTTCCTTCTCAGAGAAAATACAATCCAAGAAATGCAATTTCTCATATCGTGTGTCTTTCACAATCTTAACCGGTCTACCCTTAGCTCGTCCAAGCTTTGGGTGGTGACAAAGGGATGCCAAGAAATTGGTTAATTTGTTCGACTCTAACCAACGATAAATATTTTATCTTCTCTTATCCCCTAAATAGGGGATAAAGCGATAAGCCTATATATCCAAGCTCACTGTATGTTTGATTGAACGGTGTTCAATACTCTTATCCACGGTGTAGTCATTTTTGTGTGGTTTTAAATAGTTCTTCTTAAATTCGTAAAATAAGTTTTTTAATATTTTTTGAACTCTTCAAGACGTCTTTCGACGGGTCAAGGCAGATTAAAGTTTTTAGCAACTTTTAGCTCAAATAAACAAAGACCAGATCGAACACCCACCCTATACGGTATGATCAGTAATTCGAAGGGATATATGTATAAGTGCTGCAATTTTCAGCTCGTATATACGTGTATCAGCGCTGAAAATTTCAGCATGTATATGTTGGGCTTTTGCCCTTTTTATCCTTTGTGTGCAGAGGAAAATGAGGAGAGGGGCTGCTGCCCCTAACTCCCATTCGATTCGGCCTCCATGAACCCTAGGGTGCAAGCGGCGACTCCTTGGCGGCGGCGCTTGACTGTCTTGGTGTGCGGGCACCTTGTGTTCGTGGGGCCGGGTCCTTCGGGATGCCGTTGCTTGTCCGCCTCGTCTATATGAATACGCCTCCCCTCTTCTCCTTTGGGTGTGGTGAATCGGGTTTTCCCTCCACTTCTCTCTCACTCCCGAGACCTTGTGCACTTTAGGTTTTCGCCTGAGCTCCGGTCGGCTTGCCGATTGGTGGTGGTCTTGGTGGTGGAGGTGTTGCCTTCTTCTTCGTTTGGATACCCGGTGGCCACAAGGTGGATGTCGTGGTCTTGTGTTGCTTCCTCTCCGCATCTCGGGCCTCTTTCTCGGTTCCATCTGTGGTGGAGGTGACGGCATCGTATCTCTGAATCACTCGTCAGTGGCTGCACGTGTAGCACGGCGATATGATTTCTGGGACAGCGACCTAGTCATGCTTTGCCTTTGCTGTGTCGGCTCAAATCCGACGCTACGTAAGAAATTTGTTGTCTTCTCTGTTTATTTGGTGCAGTGGGCTGATTGAGATTGTTTTGGGGACCTAGCCTTCGTGCTAGGGGCTATCATCTTGATTTGGGAACACTACACTTGTCCCTTTTAATGTTGCTCGATGATGTTTGTTATTTTTTGAGGCTATACGATGATCTGTTGATAAGTGATGCTTTAGGTGTAATTTGTGTTGTTGCCTAAATTATTATCGTGATTGCAATTTGAGATACACTTGCATACTGTGCTGTTGTGTTCTGCTCCTTAAAATCACTTCGATGATCTGGTTGATATCTGATTTAATTGGAATTGTCATTATGGTTAATATTGTAATTGGTATATAGTTAAATGAATAATTGGTGAGTGGATCCCTGCTATATGATTGGCATTAGAGCTGAAATTGATATAAGTGTATCTGGACAGCAACATTGTATGCTTGTTTTATAGGAAATTGTATAATAACTTTGGGCGGCACTGATTCACTTAGGTCTCTCTAGTCACTGATCTTAAAAGCCTATGATAAATTGTAGATATTGATATTGGATGACAGTTTTAACTGCAACCCAACAATATATAAATTTGAGAGCAAATCTGTTTAATCAAATCTAAGCACTATGCTAGTTTAATTTTATTTCCTTTATGAATGCCTTGTTTTATTGAGTTTAATCATGAATTCATATGTTTTAAATTAAAAAATCATAATTATCACTATTCTAATGGCATCGGTGGTATGTTGATTTAATCTGATTTACATCTGTGGTCAGTTGTTCTATATTGCACCTATTTATTGTTTGTCACATATTCCAACAGTATATATGTACATCAGCGCTGAAATTATCAAATCTTGACACTAGCTAGTTAGGCATATGATTTGTTATCCGGCCTTCCGGCCCCAGCTGCGCACCGTCGTGGGTGATAAGGTTCTCACGAACTGCTAAATTTGGCCAAAATTTGGATCCACGTATACATGTACCCTAACCAGCACCCGTAGAACCATAAATCATAAATAAATATACATATATTGTTGAAAATATTAGGAATTTTCTTAATATTTTAATCCATAAAATTATGTAAACATAATTATACAATTACAGATTTTCAGTTCAAGACCAAAGGTACTAGATATAAAAATATCTATCTCATACGCAAAGGCTAATGAACAGGAAAACAATAAGACGATAGCACGGTATAAACAAATATACCCTTGAGCCGGAGCCGCAGCCACTACAGGCGCAGACGCCGGTGCCAGCGGAGGAAAGCCGTCTTTACGTCCATCTGATGGACGAGAAGAAGATTTGTCTTCATCTATTGGATTTTCCTCAAAAGTGGGCTCATTTTGTATAGGAGTGGTGGGTTTAGGAGAGAAGATAAATTCTTAGTCAGATGAGCTAAGTGTCTCTTTCATTGGAAATATGTTCTCAAAGAATATGGCATCATTGGACTCTAAAATTGTACCTTCATACATATCGAGTACTCCAGAATTTACTATTAAGAACCTATACCCAATGCTGTGAGTAGCATAACCAAGAAAGACACAATCAACGGTTTTTGGTCCAAGCTTACGCTTCTTTGGAACTGGCACATTGACCTTAGCCAAACAGCCCCACGTGCGTAAGTAAGAGATATTTAATCTTTTCCTTTTCCATTCCTCGAATGGGGTGATTTCTTTATTCTTTGTAGGAACCCTGTTTAGGACATGACATGCAGTCAATATAGCCTCACCTCACCATTCCTTGGAAAGTCCCGTTGTTTCTAACATGGCGTTAACCATATCAGTTAGAGTACGGTTCTTTCTTTCGGCAACCCCGTTTGACTGGGACGAATAGAGAGACGTCCTCTTATGGATTATTCCGTATTCCTCGCAGAATGAATTAAACTCACTAGAAAAGTATTCTCCACCACGATCTGATCTAACCCGTTTAATTTTCCTATCAAGTTGTTTCTCAGCTTCAGCTTTGTAGATTTTAAAATAGTGAAAAGCCTTATTTTTTGACTTTAATAAATACACATAGCAAAATCTAGTAGAATCATTTATCAAAGTCATGAAATACCTCTTACCACCCTTTGTCAACTCCCCGTTCATCTCGCACAAATCGGTATAAACTAGTTCTAACGGTGTCGAGTTTCTCGCCTCTGCTGCCTTGTGAGGTTTGCGAGGTTGCTTAGATTGCACACACACTTGGCACTTAGAACCTTTCACTTGGGTGAATTTTAGGATTAAATTCGTACTGGCTAACCGCATCATGCAACCAAGATTAATATGACAAATTCGTGAATGCTAAACATTAGTTTCATGATTACAAACATGATTTACAACATTATTCATGTCCAACAAAAACAAGCGGAATAAGCCTCCGCTCTCATAGCCTTTTCCAATAAAAATTCCAAATTTAGACACAACACATTTATTGGCTTCAAAAACTAACTTAAAACCATCTCTACACAATAGAGACCCGCTGACAAGGTTTTTATTTATTGCGGGCACATGTTGTACGTTCCTCAGTCACACCACTTTGCCTGAAGTAAACTTCAAGTCAACTGTGCCAACTCCTCGTACAAATGTCTGCGATCCATTCCCCATCAACACGGAGACAGCCCCTACGACCTGGTAAGAAGAAAATAGGGATCTATCAGCATAAAAAATGTATATTGGCCTCTGTGTCAATCCATCAATCAGGTGAACGACATACTGAAAGAACAGTAGGTACTGTTACATACCCGGATGTTTCTGCCTCAGTATTGCCAATAACAACGTTGGCGGACTTTTTCTGCTTGTCTTTACGATCAGAGCAATCCTTAGCCCAATGATCAGTACCATTACAGACAAAGCAGTTTCCCTTTCCTTTATTCTTCTTCTTCTTGAAACTAGTAGTTTGATTGGCTTTGTTCTTGTTGTCAGGCTTTTCAGACTTGTTTTTATTCTTCTTGTTGAATTGAAAATTTTTCTTTTGTACCACATTGGCACTAGAACTTCCATTTTCTTTTCCACGTGTATCTTTTACCCTCGCTTTCTCCTCAACATCTAGAGACCCAATGAGACCAGCAACGCTGAACTCTTGTCTCGTGTGTTTTAGAGTAGTGGCAAAGTCTCTCCAAGAAGGTGGCAGCTTCGCAATAACGTAGCCGGCCACAAACTTGTCAGGTAATACACATGTAAAGTTCTCAAGTTCTTTCGCAAGCGCTTGAACCTCATGAGCTTGTTTTACTACAGAATGGTCATCGACCATCTTGTAGTCATGAAACTGCTCCATGACATAAAGTTCGCTGCCCGCATCAGAAACTCCGAACTTTGCCTCTAGTGCATCCCATAGTTCTTTACCACTAGGCAAAATCATATACACATCAATAAGATTTTCCCCAAGAACGCTAATCACGGTGCCTCTAAACAAGTTATCCGCAGCCGCGAAGGCACTCTCCTGCTCAGGAGAAAGCCCTCCCTCAGACTGTGGCTTGTCTTGCGCAACATTATACACGTTCATGGCAGTCAACCATAAAATCATCTTGGCGCGCCAACGCTTGTAATTTGCACCGTCAAATACAGTTGGCTTAAGTGTGGCAGCGAAACCAGTAGTTGTAAAATTTCTAGAATAAGGTTTTTGGATTGTTGAAAATATTAGGAATTTTCTCAATATTTTAATCCACAAAATTATGTAAATCATAATTATACAATTGCAGATTTTCAGTTCAAGACCAAAGGTACTAGATATACTTATATCTATCTCATACGCAAAGGCTAATGAACAGGAAAACAATAAGACAATAGCACGGTATAAATAAATATACCCTTGAGCCGGAGCCGCAGCCACTACAGGCGCAGGCGCCGGTGCCAGCGGAGGAATGACTTGCACATTCTCAGCCGCCATGACGGTTGATGTAGACGATCACAAGTTGTTGCAGAGAAGCGTTGATGCAGTGTAGAGGTCGATGCAGTCGAACGTCGATGCCGTGTAGATGTACAGGCGCCTCCTCTCAACGATCCAGGAATGAAGAACTCGAGCAGTCGCGTGAGAACGCTCCCCAAAAACCTTATTGGCCTTGTGTCCCGAGCAGGACCACGAGAAGGACGAGGTTCCGAAGGCCTGCTCCCTCAGCTCCTTGTGCGCGCAAGGAAACAGAGGTGGGGAAGCAGACGAGCAGCACAACAGCGGAACTTTTCAAATGAGAAGATGTCTCTGAAGAGCGAGGTTTATCTACACAGGGCGAGGTGCGCATGCTTTTATATGCGCTAGGAAGAGAAGGTTCGTCGAACCTGGACGCCATCAAGCACTGGTAATGGACGTTATCAATCTTGTCCATTAAGTCGTCGGTTACGTAACGGACGTCATCAATCCAGCCATTAAGTCGTCGGTTACGTAACGGACATCATTTACTACCAGTCATCAACCACGTCGGTTACTGGTACTAAAAGAGTTACGTAACGGACGTCATCAATCCAGCCATTAAGTCGTCGGTTACGTAACGGACATCATTTACTACCAGTCATCAACCACGTTGGTTACTGGTACTAAAAGAGGCTAAACAATTACTAGAAACGGCAAAACGCACCGCATCCGCGCAGCGCGCACGTCACGTCTAGTTATGACATGACTCGGCTCAGCGCGCTTTCAAATCTTGACACTAGCTAGCTAGCGCTGAAATTTTCAAATCTTGACACTAGCTAGCTAGGCATATGATTTGCTATCCGGCCTTCCGACCCCAGCTGCGCACCGTCGTGGGTGATAAGATTCTCATGAACTGCTAAATTTGGCCAAAATTTGGATCCACGTATACATGTACCCTATCCAGCACCCGAAGAACCATAAATCATAAATAAATATACATATATTTGAGCCAAAATTGGCGGCTGGCTCAGGACGGAAATCGACAAATCTAGTAAACTTGATGCACAAATTAAGATATATGATAAGAACGGAATCGTTTGTAGTTAGTACTTCTTGATGCACAAAGATATCATATATGATATATGTCATCATTGGCTTTATTATGCCTCGAGAAATTGATTCGAAATTGTTTGGTCAACGTTATGGAAAAACATGACAGCTTATAAACTAAGATGGTGATGCAGAGAGTCAGAACCGGCGATATGCATCGCTATCGTTGTTTGTTGGCTCGATACACCTGCTTGCGCCAATTTAACGTCGACTATACAGAGTTTGAGCGAATAATAGATAGCTGCCGACTGTATACATATACCCATTGAAACCAATAAACCGGTGTGAAAGTCCTACATAGTCCACAAGAACAGCTTACCGAATTAGTCCACTTGCATGCCCACAATACATGACTAGCATTCTAGCAAATTTAGAGAGACGTTGCGAGCTTCCGCAGCTATAAATATGCATGCACTCTACCATTCAATACACAGCTCGATCTTTCCAAGAGCAACGATGGCCAGGAAGATAGCAGCTCTTGCCATTGTTGTGCTCTTGAGCATTGGTTTATCCAATGCTGCAAGAGTAGCTAGATTTGCTACTGAGGGAGGGGGCGGCGGCGGAGGAGGAGGTGGTGGAGGAGGAGGAGGCGGAGGTAGTGGTGGCGGTTCAGGGTATGGTTCTGGTTATGGTCAAGGAGGTGGAGCTTCTGGTGGAGGCTATGGGCAAGGCGGTGGCGGTGGCGGTGGCGGTGGTGGAGGCCAAGGTGGTGGGGGTGGGTCTGGGTACGGATCAGGGAGTGGATCTGGCTATGGTCAGGGTGGTGGAGCTTCGGGAGGAGGATATAGCCAAGGAGGTGGTGGTGGTGGAGGAGGAGGAGAAGGTGGTGGAAGTGGATCTGGCTATGGTTCTGGGTATGGATCTGGCTTTGGTCAGGGTGGTGGAGCTTCTGGCGGAGGCTATGGACAAGGTGGTGGTGGAGGAGGTGGTGGTGGACAAGGTGGTGGTAATGGATCTGGATATGGGTCTGGCTATGGATCTGGATATGGTCAAGGAGGCGGTGCTTCAGGCGGAGGTTATGGGCAAGGTGGAGGAGGAGGGGGAGGTGGTGGCCAAGGGGGTGGGTCTGGCAATGGCTCCGGTTATGGATCTGGTTATGGAGGCGGCGCTGGAGGAAGTCCATGAATACCAATACTGTTTAGCATGAGAGCAATATGACTAAGCTAGCCCAATTTAGAATATATGCGTCATGTTCTATCTTGTTTTTACTATATGAATACACACACTTGTAAAATGTGATATGTGAAATAAAGGGCATTTTTATGTTGTGTTTATTATCTTGCTAGTACAGTATCCATATTCTACAACGGAACTATAAAGCGACCTACGCTCATCCGTAATGGTACATGTTAGTTTTAATTCTAAGTAGCCCAATTTAGAAAGGTACCAGAACAAAAGTCTGAAGTTGTTGTAATTTCAAAATATAGTACAAACCAAAAATTGACCATACTATCCGGCAATTAGCATCCCTAAAATAAAATTAACAATGGTTGAGAACCGGGTGGTTCTCACATGTCAAGCTTATTTAGTTAAAGTAGGATCAACTGAGTCCCTTCTAGCGCTCTGCGGGGTCGTTGAGGGATATCATATCAGAGGGAAGAAGATAGGAGGCAACGGGTGCAAGGAGACGAGAACCTTTTACCCTAATTGTCCGCGTGGCGTACAAGAGGCGTTGGGCCGTAGGACTAAAACCGAGGAATGAGTACAAGAGGCGTTGGGCCGTAGGACTAGCTACCTCGGCGACGTTGCTTCTCCTAGGTGTGTGAATACAAGGGCGTGATACAAGTCAAGACGTGCTAGGCTATGGAGGTTGATGCCTTGTGTGTTGTTGCGTTCTGTTGTTCTTCTTTGTCCCCTTGTGCCCTATTTATACGGTAAGAGGTCAAGACGAACCATTCCGAACGCCTACGGGTAGAAAAATCCTAGCACGAGGGTGAGGTGTCCTTTTATCTGGCATATATATCCTATTACCTACCGAGGAGACCTATTGTCCAACGTGTCCTTTAGCTAATCATTACAGAGGTTGCTTCTAGGCTTGATAGGCCAGTGCCACTGTAGCAGACGAGTGTGACGATGCCAGTCAGGGGCACTTAATGAGCGCCACGTAGTCTTACGCCATCGCCAGACCCGTGATACCTCCTTGAAAACCTATAATATCTTGTTGCCACATGTATAACTTCTCTACATGAAAGTTATATAGAATTTCGAGACACATCTTTTGTATTAAGACAACTTTTAAAAATATATTTAGTGCCTAGCTTATTTTTGGGCCGACATAATGTCTCCTGGTAATTTGAATTTTTTGAGATATTTTCATACTCGTGTGATTTTTCATTCTACACGAACGTTGTAGAGAATCTTGAGACATATCTTTTTCATGTATACAACCTTTTCATTTGAGCAACATACGAATTTTTATATAAAAAAGCTCACTGCTTTCTCCCACATGCCGGGCTCGGGCCGGCCTGGCCCAACAGTGGACCGGCGTGCCTTTGGCCTATTCTAGGCCTTGATTTTAGCTGTCTGAGCACAACCCAAAGATATGACTGAGCCTTGAAAGTCGCCGAGTTGGCCCGACACGACCCATTTGACAGCTCTAGCCAAATGTTGTTTTCAAGTAAGTTTGAAATGCATGTAGTCAACCAAATTCATGCATGCTGCCAACCAAACTCTTTGATTAGAGGTAACATGGTGATTCCAATACACTTTTTCACTTGAATTTGTGTCTTCTTGGTCTATGCGCAATTATGAGCGTAGAAAAATATAGTGAAACGAAAGGAGTAAAATTTATTTTTTTCCTTTCTCTTGCTCTCAGCCTCTTTTTCCTCCCTCTTAGGTCAGGTGAGGCGCACCCATGCACTGTGCTCCCTACCACCTGGCTAGATGTCAATCTACGTTGTGTACTTATCCCCATTGATTCGTGGTTCAGTTCGGTTCGGTTGAGCCAAAAGTCGAGTGCCTTTTAAAAGAGACATAGAAAAACTAAAAAAAAATATTTTTAAGATCTTCAAGAAAACCTCGGAAAATCTCGATTAATTATTACAAATGGTACGGTAGATAAATCTCGATAAAAATGATAAATATTGGCTCAATCAAATAAAACCAAACCAAACCACGAATCAAAGAGTAGATATCCTAGGGAGTATTTCAGCTTTGTACATACTATATCATCCCATCAACCGTCTTACAACATTTGGCCTATACAAAAATAACAAATTTTCATTTAATTTAATTTAATTTAATTTAATTTAATCGGACACAAACAAGGCCTAAATCCATGCTAATAACTAACAGGGCTTAGCTTGTTCTTGACAGATTGTTTGCTTAGTTTATCTGATTATATTATCTAACACTTTGATTTTCGATGCTATTTTTCGAAAATCTCGGAGCACACGGTCGGAGCTTTTTCAACCCGGATTCGGCGATCTCAGTTTCGGCTTTCAGTCACTCTTCAGAGCAGTCTGGAGATATCAGCACGAGAGATCGAACACCTTAAGATACAGCGCGAGGAGGTGGCGCCTGGAGTAGCACAGGCTGGCTAGAATGCGAGACTTTTTAGCATGCATACATGACAAATCCAGTGGAGAACATATCCTGTGCAAACGTCCTTCCCGTGCAAACGCCGTGCAAACCAACTAGCAAAAGTCATGAAAAATTCTGAAAAAATTCATACACGTACTTCAAGTCATACTCCACCTATATATAAAATTTCAAGTTCAAATTCGTTATATTTAAAGCACAGCAAAAAAGAGAAAATTCTGACAGATTTATACTAAAAAATCTGTCAGAATTTTCTCTTTTTTGTTACTGCTTAAATATAGCGAATTTGAACTTGAAATTTTATATATAGGTGGAGTATGACTTGAAGTACATGTATGAATTTTTTCAGAATTTTTCATGACTTTTGCTAGTTGGTTTGCACGGCGTTTGCACGGGAAGGGCGTTTGCACAGGATATGTTCTCAATCCAGTGGACGATGGATGGATGGATGGATGTTTTTTTGACTGATGTGTTGTCAGCTTACATGGCGCCTACACACAGGCGATAGGGGCAAGCCGAGAAGACTGAAGACCTGCATGCACGCATAGCCAATTTAACACTTTAAATAATAGTCATTTGAAAGTTGATATGGTCTTTAAAATACAATTTTTTATTTATAATACATTAAAAGTTATGGTATTATAAAAGTTTTTCTCAAGACGTATCTATATATACGTTTTTTATATTTTCAATCTAAATAGTTTGAAAGTTATCTATAAATAAAATTTTAAAACTTTAACTTAGAAAAAATTTAAAACGATTTATAACGGACGGAGTGATATACATTGGTTTCTTTTTTTAAAAAAAAATAATACGATGGTTTCGAGATGATCACATTGATCATCGAAGCTTAGTGTGCATGACCGTCGGCGTTAATTAATTAGGATTACATACTCGTCCCTACCGACGACCATGCATAATTTCCAAACAAGTTAGGCAAGGTTGGATCAAAGATATACGCGGCCTGCCGTCGTAATCAATCCACAGAAAAAAGACTATCAGCTGTCGGAGAGTGAGTGAGATAGTGATGCTGATCAGCCTCGCGGCCCATGCATGAAGAAAAAGAAAAGCTAAAAACTTGTTATACAATTTGCGTTGTTTAAGACAGGTTAATTCGTTTTTGGGATTTGAAAAAAAACATCCTTTAATTGAGGTCGTTAATTTCCTGTGAAATACAATTTCGGAAATATAGAGCTGGTTGTTTCTCGTTATTTTGACTGTTTCAAGCTTTGGATTACGTACACTGGTTCATGGCGAAACTATGCTCACTCTTATGGGAATAAAAAGGGCAAGTGTATGTTTGTGCTAGAGGGGGGAAAGAAAGAGAAACAATCATTTTTACTTCGACCGAAATTTAATCCGGCCTGAATGCAAAACTAGACGTCCAAAATAACTATGAATATCGGATAAACTACCAACCTCCAGCCAATTTCATAGTGGTTTTGCTACGTGACATGGCACAAATCGAATATAGAATAATAGTAGTTGACTAGATGCACAAAGATATATGTCATCATCATCGATCGTTTTGTGCTTCGAGAAATTGATTTGAAAATTTTTAGTCCATGGTATGGAAAAAAAAATAACATGACTCGTAGATTGGCGGAACAGTCGGCACCCGCTGGAGCGATATGGATCGTCATTGTACGGTATTTTGTCAGTTCTAATTAACCAAAGACCTCAGTTAACTAGCTAGCTACTTAAAAGCACATCCAAGTCTTTCTCCTACATGCATGAATCATAGCAAGTGTCACCACAGTATCCACTAGGGGAGGAGCCATATATCTCTAGAAGAAAAGTGAGCACGGACAACTTAGCTCGAAGCCTTTTTAAAAAAAAAACTCAGTTTGAGCTTGGCTCATAGCTCGGTCTAAAAATAAGCTACCCAAGTCCCAAGCCATAATTCTGAATGTGGATCACTCATAAATATAGGTCTGTTTACTCATAACCCAAGCCACTCTCTAGCTCATGATCCCTCACAAGCTTTCCCGAGCCGAGATTTTTTCTAGCCCGTTCACTCAGTGAGTCGAATCTGGTTCGATCTAGGTAGTGATCAATCACCGAGCTGACCTCGGCTTGCTCACATTCGACTCGTTGCCATCTTTGTAGGATGACCCTTTAACTTTGTAATTAATTAGAGGTCGTTCCTGATACTTTTTAACTAAAGCTTCATCGAAGATGTTGGAAAAAAAACCCGATGCAATTAGACTTGCGCAGACATTTGTCTTTACTTCACTAGCTATTGTTTCCATTTACATGTACAGGTAGACTTTTCTAGCTAGCTCTAGTTGCACCGATATCGACGATGTCGGCTATATATATGATTCAAACGATCGAATAAATCGGTCGTGTGAAATCCCTGCATATAAGTCCACCACGCGACAACAGCTTTGCCGAACTAGCTAGTCCACTTGCATGCCCACAATACGTGACTGGCTTTATAGAGCCTTACGGTCGCAGCGAGCTTCCGGCTATAAATACGCATGCACTCTACCATTCAGTACGCATCGCATCTTTCCAAGAGCAACGATGGCTAGGAAGATAGCAGCTCTTGCCTTTGTTGTGATCTTGAGCATCGGTTTATCCAATGCTGCAAGAGTAGCTAGATTTGCTACCGAGGGAGGTAGCGGCGGTGGCGGTGGCGAGGGCGGTGGTGGCGGAGGAGGCGAAGGTGGTGGTAGTGGATCCGGGTATGGATCTGGATATGGTTCTGGCTATGGTCAAGGGGGTGGAGCTTCTGGTGGAGGCTATGGACAAGGTGGCGGCGGCGGTGGAGGCCAAGGTGGTGGCAGTGGATCTGGTTATGGGTCTGGGTATGGATCTGGCAATGGTCAGGGTGGCGGAGCTTCTGGAGGAGGCTATGGTCAAGGAGGAGGAGGAGGTGGTGGTGGTGGACAAGGTGGTGGGAGCGGATCTGGTTATGGTTCTGGATATGGATCTGGCTATGGCCAGGGTGGTGGAGCTTCCGGAGGAGGCTATGGCCAAGGAGGAGGAGGTGGTGGCGGAGGAGGTCAAGGTGGTGGGAGCGGGTCTGGCTATGGTTCTGGCTATGGTCAGGGTAGCGGAGCCTCTGGTGGAGGCTATGGACAAGGTGGGGGAGGCGGCGGCGGTGGGGGACAAGGTGGAGGTAATGGATCTGGCTATGGATCTGGTTATGGATCTGGCTATGGTCAAGGAGGTGGTGCTTCAGGCGGAGGTTATGGACAAGGCGGAGGAGGAGGCGGAGGTGGTGGGCAGGGTGGTGGATCTGGTAGTGGCTCAGGTTACGGATCCGGATACGGAGGTGGTGTAGGAGGGAAACCATAAATACTAATCATCTGTAGTTTATGAAAGAATAATATGGCTATTGCCCACGTACGTTTGCATCAAATGCACGGGCATTGTAGCACCTTCGTGTTTCTCTATGTATGCCTTCACACACTTGTAATCGTGATATGAAATACAATGCATTTTTGTTTACATATGACTTTTACCATCTATGTTTTTGAAAGAAAATCATTGTTTTGTATATGGGCAAGGTGGTTAAATTAAACATAACTTTGATCAGTAATTTCTATAGTGCAAAACCTAGTAAAGCTATAGCATTACAAGAATACTTCTCAAGATAATGTGTACATATATTGTTTTCAAGTATCTATTTTAAACAATATAACTAAACTGATATTTGTATGTAGCCTTTAAAAGTCGGGCTTTTCGTTTCCATGACACAGTGGTGCAAACGGACAATATTCGAATTTTTTCCCAACTCTGTCATATCCTATTTGATGGGGGAATGAATAACCTATATATCAACCTCCTTACCAATAATAAGAATATAAATTCAAATAGAAATGCTTATTAACTATTTGTGTTCTATCGACTAAGAATGGTGAAAAAAATATATTCAAATTCAACCTAAAGTATAACTCTATATTTACATCTTCAAAGCAAAAAAAGGTTGTCTATGCTTCCATTTGAAAATGATATTGTATGCCCTATATATGTTATAAATAATAAAATGAAACTATCCATAAACTTATCTAGATGCTCTAGGAATCTATGGGGTGCATGAGTTGAGTGCATCTCAATTTCGAGGGGATGAATTGGCCAGGTAGCTGCTGTATGTTTCGGTAGGCAAAATAAAGTTTTCAATGTCCAAACAGTTAGCTTTACATGTTGCACCCCTGAAGTGCTAGGGAAAATAGTTCATTGTTCCTTTCGAGGAAGGAGGGGAGCGGCCGGCAGGCGGGTAGGGAAGACGGCGAGTGGGGAAGAGGAAGGCGGTGCGGCGGCCGGGGCAGTGGGAGGCGCGGTTTTGCGGGGTGGATGAGGACGGGGTTACTCGCGAAACGCGTGAGCCGTAATTTCAGGCGCAAAACGGATCACGGCGGGGGCAGCGGGAGTGAGGGAGGTGCGGTAGATCGGACGGAGTATAGCACAACACACGAGATGGACGGTTTAGATTGAAAGTTCGAACTACCACCACCACCACCACCACGACCACTAGGTGCTTTATAATAGTAGAGAAATAGACACACATAATACTTCTTTTCTTTTCTTTTTTTGCAAGGGCTGTATATCGGCCAAGTCGGGCTGGGCTTCATGCTATCCCGAAGAAGCCCGGCCCAACCGCCTGGCCCCCTCAATTGTCAATTCGCCCAGAGAGACTAGAGAGGAGAGAGAGAGACGCTGCCGCCGCCGATGCTCTCCGCCGTGCGATCCCGAGCCCTGGGCGTCTGGCGCCCGCCGCCGCGTCTGCACCCCCGCCTCCTCTCCTCCGCCGGCGCCCCTCCCGCTCGTCAGGCCGAGCTGCTGGAGCTCTCGGAGGTGGAGAAGGTGCTGCGCGACGTCCGGGCGGGGGACGTGCGCGTGTTCCCCGTCGGCGAGGGAGGCCTTCAAGGCGGTGCCTGCGCAGACTACATGGTGGTTGCCACCGGCCGCTCCGATTGGCACGTCCGCAACATCGCCCAGGCCCTACTCTACAAGGCACGCCCCCACAATGCTCCCTTACCTCATTGTGTGGCACTGTGATTATCTGGTGATTCACTTGTGTGATACTGTGATTATTGGTGATTCACCTTGCCTAGTGCTTTGAACTGTTTAGTTTGGACTAGGTTCTTGATTTGCCTTTGCTTGTGGTGTCCATAACTTTTTGACGTTGATAACTTTGCCTTTGTAGTTGATGCAGGTAAGGATTAGTTTAGTAATTGGACTGGACAATTTTAAGTTTGATGTTCTAATCAACTTGCATTGATGAGGATCGTAGAATCACTATTTTACCCAAACAATTGGGTGATAACTTGAGGAACCACTTGGGGCCTGTTTGGTGTCATGAGTTTACCATAGTTCCAAGACAACTGTTTTGTGAAAATATCATGGTTTAGAAAACTTGGGGTGTTTGGATACAAAACTTTGGCACGGTTTGATAACTCTGTTTTGGTTAAAACCATGATATTTTTGTAGTTTTTGTAACTCCTCTCCACACCTTTTTTCTTTTTGTAACTTTGGCTAATGGCTAGTGTTGTGGTCATACTTCTGCACAAAATCATGCAAACAAACAGCTTGTATCTACAGCCTACAAGGACTTGGTTTTGTTGATTCAAGATTTTTTTCCCCTATCGTGGACGATCAAATTTCTGGACTTGAGGACTAGAGTCTGGTCAATTTGGTTGCGCTTGTGAATAGCTAAGTCTTATTTAGGGCCATTTGGAACGGATTTAATTTAATTTAATAATTGTTGAGATACATACCTGGTGTTATAAAAAAGGTTCTTCTCATTACATAGACTCCTAGTTTTTACTAACCGGGATGTAAATGAGTGGATATGGTTATTAAGATGTTGCCTGATAAAATTTTAACAGTCACTTTTCTTTGTGATGATAATTTTGTTGTGATGGGAGACAAATTGATAAAAATTCCAAATCAATATATAGTACTAATTCAGACCAATCGTAACATGCACATGTAAATATTGAATATAGTACCGATCAATATATGTGGATATATATCTTAGCTTTTAGGGATGAATATTATTAGAAAATAAGATAATTTAGATAGTTATTTCCAAAAAGGAAAAAAGATCAATGGACAAGGAGGGGTCAAGCAGGATGGAAATTCAGCTTTGAGATCTGTAAGACGAGTAATTAGAAAATAAGATAAAATTAGATAGTTATTTTCACAGAAGGGGAGAAAAGGACAATAAGAGAGGATGGAGAGATCGTGCAGGACAGAAATTCAACTTTTAAACCTGTAAGACAAGAGTAGTTGGAAAATAAGATAGAATTGGATAGATATTATCTCAAAAAGGGTGAAAAGGACAATGGAGAAGAGGATGGAGGGATCATGCAGGATGGCAAGTCAACATTAAAACCTGTAAGACTAGAGGAGTTGCACATAGGTAGTAGAAAGACTCTGGTTTTTTATACAGATTGAAATACATATCATTCCACTTTATTCGACCGGTATGAAATATGGAACAGTAATCTGATCTCCTCCATAAATTTCACTTATTAGTTGACCATAATCAATGCCATCCTAACTTAGGAGGTCCCAGCCACTATCCACACCTCCTTTTCACTATTTTTCTACATTTCTCTCTCTACTATTTTATTTGCTATAGTACAGTGACATCCTAAGTTAGGACCCATTGCATGCCCTTAACAGGTATAAGATTAGATTTTGATCCCTACCACCAGATTACAACAGGATAATTTTTCAATAGGTTATAAAACAAGGTGTTCTAATCATTCTAACCAACAATCTTCTAGTAGTTTACTACCAAAGTACCAGTGCAATCCAATAATGACTGAGACCGGAAAGAGTCAAGTCACTGTTTAAATTTGTTGAAATGGCTGCAAGACAATTTCAGGAATCATAGTAGTGCACTACTTTTTTTATTGAATATTAATATGATATTTGATTATGTGGATAATTGTTTAAACTCCATGTGTACTAAGGAATCGATGTTGTTTGTTGTTCTCTCTTTCTATATTCGTAATGTCAGTGATGGGCCTGATGACTTTATTAAAACATATTGGGTAATATCGTAGGTGCCATTGGTATTTAGTACTTTAGGTTTCTTATGTCTAACGACCAAATATAAAGCCGTCTTCTTCACCTCCACCTCGAACTCTGTCTTCATTCTTCACTTTTTATCAATTCAGTGGTAATTAGCTTTGAATGCCCACGTAGTGTAATTAATTTTGATGTCCCACTTTATTTGGCATGTACTGTGTTCTCAAATTCCATTTCATTGGTCATACCAAACCATACCAATAAGTCAGTGAATTACTCTATTTTTATATAGATAAAGCAGAAGCAGAAGGGATCTAATAGAATTATCATGCCAAATGTGGAAGGCCAGCAAGCTGGAAAGTGGGTTGTCATTGATTCTGGTAATCCACATCGCAAATTCGTCCTGCATCTCTTCTTTTAAAATTTGAATTAAATGATTCACAAATGTGACATCAGAAATAATATATTTGCACAATCGGGATTGCTGATTTCTCGTACTTCTATAAATTTGCCTGAAGACTATACACCTGGTGACTAACTGGAGTACACTTTTATTAAAACACCTTAACCTTACTATGCTCGTGTCATCATTGAAACCATAGTCATGTTTAACAATGTAACTCAGCATTACAGACATAAGTCTGAAATTTTTATAATTTGTACAGGTGAATAGAAGGCCTTAATGTTTTATAATTTTTATCACCGCTACAGCAAGTACCTTCAATTTTAAAGGCTAGTCAAGTACCTTCAATTTTAAAGGCTAGTCTTTTAAGTTATTGTTTTACTTCTGTTATGTGATATTTTAAATGTTCTGAATGGTCGATTTATGCTGCAGGCTTATGTTTTCCTATATGATTTGTCTTCTAATTATGTCAGGGAGTATTATAATCCATGCACTTGAAGAAAGAGCAAGAGAGTATTATGATTTAGAAAGCATTTGGACGAAGGAGGCGTCCCCCAACATTTCCATTCAGGTCTGCCACGATAGATTTAGCATTACTGGCCTTAATGTTAAAGAAAAGTTGTATCAAGAGCAATAGGGATCCTGCTGATCACTTTTCCAACATGTAGGCATGCTAGTTTTAGGTAGCATTGATGTCTTCCTTTTTAGCATATCTGCAAGCCACTTTGTAAGCCCTTTAGTGTGGATTATTTAGTTTGTGTCCATATCTTTTGAAGTGGTTGTGATTAAGCCAACTGTGGGGTCCAAATTTTTTACCAGAATCAGTAAAGTGAAGCCTGACTAGTTACAAAAATTGATGTCATAATCATCATGTAACACTTAGGAGATTAGCTAGGATTTCTTTATTGAAAATAACATCCTAGAGTTAACTGTAGGGTACTTTGCTATATCCTGGCAAAACTTGTTGTTTGATATATGATGACCTATGAGTTTACATTTACAGCAGTTGGGTTCACCAATGCACTGCAGCTATGGCGTGGTAGAAACGTGTTAAATAACATCATAGCACTGAAGCAGGATACAAATGTAAACATGTCATGGCGCGGTAGAAACTTGTTAAATACACCATAGCACCGAAGGAGGATACATAGGTAAATATGTTAAAATGATCATGTCATTCTTAGGATTTTGTTTGGTTAATATGACCATCAGCTACACCTCCTTATACAAAACATTACCATCAAATCAGCTACCTTATTCATTGAATAAACAGCAATAACAGCTCAGTCGAAGATATTTTAATTTTAAATGATTGAGGGGGCCTGTTACAGTGCAGCTGGGCATGCATGGAAAGCATACTTCGTTGGAAGCATTGACATTGCATGTGGGCTTTCCCTTTTTTGCACCTTATAATAATATTTATAGATGCATTTCTTAGCCCTGTCATTAGTTTATCAAATATCTTCCGCTGTTATTGACACAAATTGTTGGGCTTTGTTTTTTTAAAGTATATCGTACATTTGGACCAATCAGTTAGTAATCAAAATTTACCGAGATTGTGGTATTGAGGTATGGATCTATGGTGTACTATTGTAGGAAATAATGTGCACTTTTTGTATGTCTTCATCGGGAGGTGTTTTTAGGGAAATTATCTGAGAACCCCCCCATATTTAAGGCCCTTTATCCCTGGACCCCTACAACTCATTTTGCATCTAACAGCCTCCTACATTCGGTGTTGGTGGACTTTTAGCCCCCCGAGTCTGGTTTCATGCCCATGTGTGTGCCATGTCAATGCCACGCCATCCGGTGGAACCAATTTAGGGAGAGTAGGGGCAACAAGGTGGCGATGACTTCAACGATTGGCAGCGCAGCGGCTTCGGTGAAATGAAGGTGAAGTGAGAGGGGATGGAGGCGAACCTGCTTGTGAGGTTGACGCGATGAAAGGTGGGCGACGACTGCGGTCCAAGCGGTAGCTCATGGCGGTGCGTGACAGAATGGTATGCCGGCCGCACAATTTGGCTGGTGTGGTGTTTGGGGAGGACTGGCATGGCGAGAGGGAGGCGGTGGTGGCACTGATGGCGGACAGGAGGTCTGAGGCGTTGGGGTTGGAGAAGAGGGGAGATGGCGGCGGTGAACTCGCCGCTTCTTCGCCGCCGGAGTCGCCATGGACGACCTCATCACTTCTCCGCCATCGGATCCCGACACCCCCGTTGTGAACGTCCTCGTCGTAGTGGGATCCGTGGAAGGCGACGACTCTGGTGGCTGGGAGGAAGGGAGGAGGCAGCGGTTCCGGTGGCTGATGGAGGAAGGAGAAGGTGGCTGCTCTGGTGGCTGCGAAGGAGGTAGGAGACGACGACTCCGATGGGTGGTTGAGGAAGAGAGCAAGCAGCGGCTTTGGTGGCTGGGAAGGAGGGAGGAGGTGGTGACTCCGATGGCTAGGAGAGATAGATAGATAGATAGATAGAGAGAGAGAGAGAGAGAGGGAGGGAGGGAGAGAGAGGGAGGGAGAGAGAGAGAGAGGAGTCAGCCTAGGAGATGGAGGGAGATGGCATGCATTGCTCTCCCTAGACTCAATTCACCAGGTGATGCCGACATAGCGCACACGTAGGCACGAAACCAGACTTAGGGGGGCTAAAAGTCCACCACCCAATGTAGGGGGGTCGTAGATGCAAATCGAGTTGTAAGGGGTACAACGACAAAGGTCCTAAGATTAGGGGGTTCTCACATATTTCCCTTTTTAAAATTGGATGAACTGAATGTACTGCTCAAATTTATTATTCATGGCTGCACAAAACTGTTAATTATGAATATGTGATGCAAGCAACCACTAATAGGATTTTATTCCTGGTGTAGTCTTAGTCTCTTTTTTTTTTAAAAAAAAAGTCAGTCTCAGTCATCTCTTATCTGTTGCATAACACAATACTCCGCAGGAGTTGGAGACCTCACTTGTGAAGACACGCCGTAGGAACCACTCACAGAAATCCATGAAGAGCATTTGAGGTAAACATGCTGATGCTATGATCCATGATCGGTGATCTCCCCAAGATTTGTGCAGGTTTATGTACCAGATGTCTAATCTGATCTAGGTCAGGTGGACTAGACTTGCACTCTACACTCAAGGTTTACAACGCAGTGTGTGAAGCACGAGTTTGCATCCTCGCAATTTTCTTCTATCAAGTATGCTTGTGTGCTAGAATTTTGAATGACGGGTTTGAGTGCCTATGGTTTTCGAATGAGATCAAGTTTCAAAAGTTCCTGATAGCCATGTTTCCGCGCGTTTATTTTGTGTAATTTTGTCAGTTCATTACTTGCAGGTGAGTGGTCTCTTTCTAGTATTGTTGTTATGTCATTCTCATATGTAATAACGTCCTATGTCCAAACTTCGGTTTATATATCTTTCACGAATACGCCTACATGTTTTGAACATTAGCAAGTTCATATATGCATTTCCTTTTGGAAAAGCACCTCGAGACCCCCAAAAAATTGGCACTGCGTGATTGTAGAGCATGTTTAACAGGTTCTATATATTTAGTTCTCTAAGCCACAATTTGTTCCCAATATTTATGTCTTCCTCAGCTGAGTTTCTGCCCTCAAAAATATATAGAATAACAGTCTCTGTTCTCAAAAAAGTATAGAGATAGGAGAGAATCTCTGAATATCGAGACTAAACAAAGAATCTTTAAACATAAAAACTGATATGGATACTCCATTGAAGTAACATAGGGATAGAGATTTTTTAAATATAGGTAAGGAGGTTTTGGTGAAGTGATATAGAGACGGATTGCCTTTGAATATAGGAAAGATTCTTTTAGATACCCTGCTGACAATGCTTTTTAGACTCCAAAAATCAGGGGTGCTTGAGGTCCTATTTGGGGCGTCCAAACCAGACTCTTTGTTCCTAATGATACCATCTTCATCTTAAGATTCCTATTTCTCTTATGGAATATAGAGTACTACCTCCGGTCATAAAAACAAGACGTCGTTGACTTTTGTACACATCTTTGATCATTCGTCTTATTAAAAAAATTAGTCCAAATATGCGTAAATATAAATCATGCTTAAAGTATCTTTAATGATAAAACAAATTACAACAAAATAAATGATAGCTTACGTAGTTTTTTGAATGAGACGAATGGTCAAAGACATGTATAAAAGTTAACAGCGATTTGTTTTTATGATCGGAGGGAGTACTTTTTTACCGGAATCCATTCGTAAGTGGATGGTTTAATATACCCCAATTAGCAACTTTAGGATTAACCGACACTACGAAAACAAGAAACAAGCGAGTGCCATCAAACTCTCTTAATCCCTCGTCAAGAGGCTTCCGTCGATGGCCGCCAGCTACGTGTGAAGACACATGCCAGCAATCATCTGTGAAGAGCATGCGAAAGGATCTAGATGGGGTGAACAGGCCCTAACTGATTTTTTTTTTCAGTTGAAGTAGAAACTAGTCAATGCAATAGATCATAGATGACACTAAGGTCCTGTTCTTTTGAGCTGATTTGAACGGCTGAAATGACTGAACTTCGAGAGCTTCTCGAGATAGTCTCGAGATTCGGATACATTTCGTTTGATTTGCTTTTTAAAGCGTTAGAACTCACCTTCAAAACAGCGAAAAATGGACTCAAAATACTCAAAGCATGTGTGTTTTCAAAACTTAGATAAGTCGTTAAGCTGTTAAGACGTTAAGCTGTTAAGCTGAAAAGAACTGGGCCTAAATTTCTACCAGGAATGGCACAAGATAGAAATAAATGCAGCAAGCAAGCGTGAGAATTAGATGTGAAAGGTAAATGAAACAAGGGCGAATTTTTTTCCTGAGGTTCAAAGCCGAACTCCTAAATGAAGAGAATTCTTAAATATACAAAAGGGAGTTTCAGCCTCCCCTCGGTGCCACGTGTTGCGTGCCATTGTGCCACGTCGCTCGTTTGTCCACGGCCGTTCGATTGCGCACACCAATTAGATCCGTATTGTGGCATAAAATCCACAATAATAGGGGGCATCCTCTACTAGCCTCCATGATAGAGGAGGAGAAAGAAATGCTTATGAAAAAGAGAGAGAGAGCCTTCAACGACATTCTAAAGACAGACGGAGAATGAAGACCTGGATTACTCCAGTCCCCGAAAAGCTGGGTCAAGACCCCAACCTGATGTTTGTTGCGTCTGCCCGCTCCTCAGGGACTCTGCACGGACATACAAGGGGCTTCTGTGGGTGCCCCATCTTTTAGGAGGTCCGAAGGTGTGGCTGAAATTGAATAGACCGCTTGTATACGGAGGCCCACGGCCCATTCATGTAAATTGCGAATGTACTAACATGCCCCCCGAGCACCTAGGGGTTTGGGGCAAGAAGGGTATTACCCATTTGCCCCCACCCACTATATAAATGAACCCCTGTGGTCCTTGGCCACCAGATTTCCCCTCATTCACTAGTAGGCTCTCTCTCTCTTTCTTATGAGCATTCCTCTCTTCTCCTCTATCATTGAGGTTAGTAGATGATGCCCTCTATTGTTGTGGATTTTATGCCACAACAATCCGACCATTCATTAATTTTTTACATATAAAACAATTTTTTACGTGCAAATATCAGTAACGCGGGTGGTTTGCTGGGTTGGCTAGCTGAGCCAGCTCTCAGC
Source organism: Raddia distichophylla (assembly GCA_005191435.1). Lineage (NCBI taxonomy): Eukaryota > Viridiplantae > Streptophyta > Magnoliopsida > Poales > Poaceae > Raddia > Raddia distichophylla. The sequence goes on along the minus strand of SPJY01000659.1, from coordinate 1,703,783 downwards.
TGGGAGGCCGGGTTGGCTAGCAGAGCCAGTTCTTAATTGGGAGGCCGCGGTTCGAATCCCGCAGACGCCTCTTTTTCCACCACCTTTTTTCAGATGCTGGGGCGCAGCCAAGCTTTCCCGGCTGACCTTTCCTGTGCACGCGCATTTCCCAGACTCGCTCGGCCGAGCTTTTCCGCCCACGCGCGCGTTTTCCTGCCTCGGCGCGCCTGTGGCGCGCGTGCGCGTCCAGTAGAATAGAAGCGCGCGTGGTCTTGTCGATTTGCAACGTGCCATGCAGCATCTGCGTGACTGCATGCCTCTGGCTCTTGGTGTTTGCGCTAGGTGCTCCTTTGAGTCCTTGGCCGGCATGGCAGCGGCCAGCGATCATGCAAATATAGGAATAGGAGGAGGCGCCGGTGGTCATCTCGGGCTCTCAGCATGGATCACTGGCATAATCGGTCTCATTGCATGATCAACCGCCTGTATTAGTCTTCTTGGATTATTATATATTCGAGCTTCATACAGTATATGCGGATAGATCATGTATAGAGCTGGAAATTGAGCCGTGCCACCGGCCTAACTTGGGCCTGTCGCGCCTCAGGTCGGTGCAAATGACCCGATCATCTCTTTGAGCCATGCTAGTCCAATCTGGCCTAAGCCTGTCGTGCTTTGGACCGATAACAGGTCCGTTGTGTCTCGTTCGGTACAAAACGGGTCGGTTCGATCTAGTCATCTATTGGGCGTGCTAGCTTAAACCAAACCCGTCATGGTTTGGACAGGTGGAGGCCTAGCCTAGTCATCTCTTTGAGCCGTGTTAGATCAGCATGGACAGCCAAAAGCAAGGCTGGCATTGCTCGAAGGCAGACTAATCTGAGTCGTGAGCACGGCACACGCGAGATAGTGCGGCAAGCTAAATATTGTAAATTCACATGTAACTAAAATGAAAAGGTTATCTACATGAAAATGATGTTGATGAAAATTCTCTACGGCTTTCATGTAGAACAAAAATTTATATGAGCAAGATAAGATCTCAAAATATGCTAATTACCGAGAAGGGTAGCATGAGCGCACTAAATAATTTTAATAAATTAAAGTTGTTTATAAGAAAATGATGTTTCTAAAAATTTTATGTAGAATATATTAAAAATATTCGAGCACACTAATAAAACATCTAAAAATGTAAATTACAAACTTACGCTTCAATTTGGATCTTTTCGGCCCAGGAATGCACAGTGACAGGCTTTTAGGCCTAGCCTACCACGCCATTCGAACTGTGCAAGCTTGGTATATTTCTTTTCGTGAGAGGTCGTGTTTCGGGCCATTAAAATGGTATCATGCTTTGCTCGAGTCGGAAAAAAACCCGGCTCGGCCAATTTCCAGCTTTAGTCATGAATAAGCGGACCGGTCATCACATTTTTACGGGTCCTTATGAGTGAACCGGGCCATGCATGTACGAACCTTGTACTCCCTCCGTTCCAAATTGTAGTTCACTATTAATTTTTGGAGACGCCTTTTGACCATTCGTCTTATTAAAAATACATATGTAAATATTAATTATTTTATTATGATTTGTTTTACCATTAAATATACTTTAAGCATGACTTATATTTTTTCATGTTTGCGCTTTGTTTTTGAATAAGACAAATGGTCAAAAGGTGTCTTCAAAAGTTAACAGTGAACTACAATTTGGAACGAAGGGAGTAGATGTGATATGTTTTAGTTTTAGTTGAAAAAATTGATCGCTTTTAAAAGTGGTATGAAAAGTTAAAAAATTTTGAGAAAAACTTTACAAAGTTCTAAAAAAAATATTTACAGAAATTACAGAGATTGATCGGTAAACAATAACAAAAATTAAAAATAAAAAAAAGAAATTAAAGAGGGCCATCATCAATATGGACCTGAAAGAGAGAGCGAGCAGCGGTGGAGTCTCGCGTGCCAGCGCGCTGGCGAGTGTTGGAGAATGCAGATGGAAAGAGAAGCAGCCATCGTTGCATTGCGATGGGGGGAGAGAGAGAGAGAAATAGGTGTATATAGTACTCCCTCCGTATCAAAATATTTGTTACTTTTGACTTTTGAACAAACGTTTGACCATTCGTCTTATTCAAAAAATTAGCACAAATATGTAAAAAAATAAGTTATACTTAAAATATATTTAGTGATAAAACAAGTCACAACAAAATAAATGAAATTTACATAATTTTTTTGAATAAGACGAATGGTCAAACATTTGTTCAAAAGTCAAAAGTGACAAATATTTTGATAGGGAGGGAGTAGATGGCAAAGGAAGCAAAAGAACCTAGTGCTGTGCATAGGGCATACTGCATAACGAGTATACTCCTACTGTCCTACATGCTCACACGTTGAGAAAGAAAAGCAAAGGAGCAGAGAGATTCTGAGAGAGAAGAGATGATTTGAGGGGCCGGAATTAATGCTCGCTGTGCTGGGCTCGGGCACCTGGCGGAATAATTCAAACATTATCGTAATATACATTGCAGAAGGACAAAAATACGGCCTGGATTTACATTGAGCTAACGCTTTCGCTTGGCACATTCACCTCCGTGCTTCGATCCCTGTGGAAACGCACCAGCTTAAGTAGGCTCCGCTCATAGTCGCAGAAGTTCTCCTTGAGGTTGTCAGGGATGCTGCTTCTCTGGAGGCGCAGCAAGGTCAGAGCGCTTTGTATGCTGGCCTTGAGCCTTCCTTTGCACCTGCGCCGCCGAGCTTCCCCTTGAGGCAGCGACTGCAGCTCCTCCTCCGTCATCTTCCCCGGAACGACGACTACTTGGTCGAATTCCATGAGCTCGCCGAGGTGGGCGTTCCTCAGCGAGGTGATCCTCTCCAACACCCCGTCCTTCCAATCCGAAGGCACGGTCGATGCTGAAGAAGCCAGAGGTTGAGGGCCCTGACAAGGCAAACTGCTCGCTGGTGAACTGTGAGCCATATGCTGCAGCTGCACCTCGGCGGCATTAGCCTGCTGTGCTCCGTGCAACTGCGTGCTCATCGGTTGCAGCTGGTTGCTCTTCGGATCTTCCTGGTTCGTCCTCATCAACTGCTGCTGCTGCTGCTGTTGCAGCAACCTCATCAACTGCTCCTGCTCCTGCTCCTGCTGAAACCTCATCAACTGCTCCTGCTGCAACCACATCAACTGCTCCTGCTGCTGCCACCTCATCAACTGCTGCTGCTGCGCGCTGCTGTAGTTTGCCGGCTGTAGCTGCAGAGGAGTGGCCGGCCATTGGGCAGCATCAGTAGGTGGCTGCATCGGCTGTTCCATCTGCAGCATCTGCAGTCGTTGTTCAACACGAAGCATCTCCATGGAGATCCCCGCGAAGTACTCATCCAGGCTGTTGGCGTTGCTGTACGACGTCTCGTCAAACCCGCGAGCGATGCCCGCCAGGTCGTAGAGTCGAACCAGCCTCTCCACACTGATGCGAAAAGCACGAGAGGAGGAGAAGAAGATCAGATGTATCCAAATCCAGCAAATTAAAGCTAGGAGGATAACAATAAGCAAGCGGGGAGTAGCGCACTCACATCGTGTTTTTCACGTGGTCGCGGAAGTCAGGCGCCACGTTGGCCGACCAGTGACCGCCGCCGCCGTGCTGTGCGACATGCCCCATCGATCGGAAGCAGAGCCGAGAGGAGGAGGAGCAGCGCCGAGTCGCCGGAGATGAGAGAGGAGGCGCGAGAGTCGCCGGCTAGGTCAGGATCGAGACGCTGCGGTGGATCGATGTGGAGGATGGGTCGTGGATTTATAGGCGTGTGGGAAGTCGAGACTCCAGAACTCGACTCGGAGTCGGAGACGTAGCCTAGTTCTGGGCCAGGGCAACACATTTGATTTTCCCGCCCCATGTCCCACGTCTCGTGCGCGGTACCAGCGTGCCATCCACCGACGAGACACGGCCCTCCACCCATCCAGCCCACCAAAATTAGCATTTTTTATTCACGGTTTGGTTTGATTTTGTTGTGTTCAATTAAAATTCTATTATTTTTATACACATTATTTAGTGTAATATTTTGTAATAATTATCTCAAAGGCCCTTCACCTTCACCTATCCGGCCACCGAAACTCAAGCACATTATTCACTATCTCTGTAGACATCAGGGTTACATTGGGGATGCATGTGAGATGTGACAGACAAATGGAAAGCCATCCTGGGTGCAAACAGGGGCAATCTATGCGTGTAACTTAAAATTACACTATGTCAGTGCCCACTTCTTTCATATTTACAGAACTTGGTTACAAAAAAGAAAGAGAAAACTGCACCATTAGTCCTCAAACTTGTTTCACCTATGCACATAAATTCATATAAGTATCGAAACTGCTTATTTAGATACCCAAACTTACGAAACCGTTACAATCAAATCCACAGGCTCATTTCTTAGGGCTGGACTGTTTTTAATGATGTGGACTAGTATTTCAGCGCCTACGTGACATTTTTTTTTTTACTTTTAATGTAAGACCTACTTCTTTCTTACTTTTAATGTGAGATCTACTTTTAATGGAGGAGAGAGGTAGAGAGGTGAGGGGGAGAGATGACAACTAGGCCCCACATTAAAAGTAAGAGAAAAATAAAAATGTCACGTAAACGCTGACATGACAGTACACATCATCAAAAATAGTCTAAAAAACTAGCTTATGTACCTGATTGCAAGGGTTTCGTAAATTTGGATACCTAAATAAGCGATTTTGATACATACGGATTTATGTGCATAGGCGGAATAAATTTAAGGACTAATGATGTAATTTATACAAACGTATACAAACGTACTCCGTAGCACGGTGTAGGGCAAAAAAACGGTCTGATAAAGGGCACCAGTTGTTTACCCTTTGTACTCCAAATCAAGAGAAAACCTCAGCTTTGCAAAATTTACAACGGTGCTCTTCTCACTCTCTTCCTCCTCTTCTCCTCTCCTCCTCCTCCTCTCCCTCTCTTTCTCCTCTCCTCTTCCTCCTTTTCTTTCTCTGGCGCTGAGCTCGCTGGGCAAATGAGTACTGTGGCGATGCAGCGCCGGCCGCGCGAGGGTTGAAACAGGCGGTTTTTATGCGACAGTAAATAAAACGCCCGACCAACAGGCGATTTTTACCTTGACCATGGTCCTAGCCGTTGAAGCTATTAAACGCCCGTTGGTATGGCGTTAATAACTATTCGGTGCTTTAAACGCCCGTTAAACGGGCGATTCATATATACCGCCCGATGGATGGGCGCCAGGATGCTATTTTTTTAATTTTATTAAACGAGAAATTATTTTTTTATTTCTGAATTAAAATAATGCTAGTACAGTAAAAAATTTCTCCCACGTCTTGTGCACGGTACCATCGTGCCATCCACCGACGAGAGACGAGACACGGCCCTCCACCCATCCAGCCCACCAAAATTAGCCTTTTTTTATTCACGGTTTGGTTTGATTTTGTTCCGTTGAATCAAAATTCTATTATTTTTATACAGATTGTTGCCTTTTTTATTCACGGTTTGGTTTGATTTTGTTTTGTTGAATTAAAATTCTATTATTTTTATACAGATTATTTAGGGTAATATTTTATAATAATTATCTCAAAAGGCCCTTCACCTATCCGGCCACCGAAACTCAAGCATATTATTCACTATCTCTGTAGACATCGGGGTTACATTGGGGTCTTGGGGATGCATGTGAGATGTGACAAACAAATGGAAAGCCATCCTGGGTGCAAACAGGGGCAATCCATGCGTGTAGCTTAAAATTACACTATGTTAGTGTCCACTTCTTTCGCATTTACAGAACTTGGTTAAAAAAAGAGAAAATTGCACCATTAATCCTCGGACTTTTTCGCCTGTGCACATAAATTCATAAGTATCGAAACCACTTATTTAGATACCCAAACTTACGAAACCATTACAATCAAATCCATAAGCTAATTTCTTAGGGCTGTTTAGGTTGATTTTTTAGGCTATTTTTAATGATGTGGACTACTATTTCAGCGCCTACGTGACATTTTTCCTTTCTTACTTTTAATGTGAGACCTAATTTTAATGGAGAGAGGCAGAGAGGTGAGGGGGGAAGATGACAATTAGGCCCCACATTAAAAGTAATAGAAATAAAAATGCCACGTAGACACTGACTTGACAGTACATATCACCAAAATAGCCTAAAAAACTAGCTTATGAACCTAATTGCAACGGTTTCGCAAATGTGGATACCTAAATAAGCAATCTTAATACATAAGGATTTATGTGTATAGGTGGAAATGCGGAATAAGTTTGAGGACTAATGATGTAATTTATACAAACGTACTCCGTAGCACGGTGTAGGGCAAAAAAACGGTCTGATAAAGGGCACCAGTTGTTTACCCTTTGTACTCCAAATCAAGAGAAAACCTCAGCTTTGCAAAATTTACAACGGTGCCACCTGCAATGATCTTACTTCAACCTTGTTAATCACCTCGGTGTGGGTTTGCTCATCGGTCACCTGCAATGATCTTACTTCAACCTTGTTAATCACCTCGGTGTGTGTTTGCTCAACGGTCATTGCAATGTCGTCACAGCTCGTTTTCCTTTTCTTTTGACATTGGGCAACCTCTTCATGATACCTGCATACACCAAAACTGCATTGCTAACAACCTACAGAAAAAAAAAAGAAAAGAAAAAGAAGCACACCAAAACTACATTGCTAGTTTTTTTTTTTTGTAGACAAAGGGAGGAAGTGTCAACATAAAATTGCATTGTCATTGGTCATCGATGAATTTAGCTACTTGGAAAAAAATGCAAATTATGGTGACCATCTTTTTACTCCTAAGCAATAGGAGGAGGAATAACCACCTTGCATCTGATTCTGTTTTCTCTTTGACATCAATTGGTGTTTGCTGATCTTTGTTAGGCTTGGCCACCTTGGAATCATCACCCTCGCTCTTGCTAAAATCCTCATTAGAATCACTTAATAGTGCAAGCCTATCAAATATGATCAGATCATTGCATTGCTAATGCTAACAACTTACAGAAAAAAGTAGTAGTTTTTTGTTTGGACAAAGGGAAGAAGTATCAACATAAAATTGCATTGTGTATCATTGGTCTTCGATGAATTTAACTACTTGGAAAAAATGCAAATTATGGTGACCATCTTTTTATTACCTAAGCAACAAAAGAGGAGGAATAACCACCTTGCATCTGATTCTGTTTTCTCTTTGACACCAATTGGTGTTTGCTGATCTATGTTAGGCTTGGCCACCTTGGAATCATCACCCTCGTTCTTGCTAAAATCCGCATTAGAATCACTTAATTGTGCAAGCCTATCAAATAGCTTAGATCATTGCATTGCTAATGCTAACAACTTCCTGAAAAAAATAGTTTTTTTTGTGGACAAACGGAGGAAGTATCAATATAAAGTGGCATTGTGTATCGTTGGTCCTTGATGATTTTAACTACTTGGAGAAAATGCGAATTAGGGTGACCGTCTTTTTACTCCTAAGAACCAGAAGAGGAAGCCTTAACCACCTTGCATCTGATTTTGTTTTCTCTTCGACACCAATTGGTGTTTGCTGATTTTCGTTAGGCTTGACCACCTTGGAATCATCACCCTCGATCTTGCTAAAATCAGCATCAGTATCACTTAATAGTGCAAGCCTATCAAAGATGCTCAGAGCAATGCAGTGCTAATGCTAACAGCTTCTAGAGAAAAAAAATTGTAGTTTTTTTTCTTTTGTGGACAAAGGGAGGAAGTATCAACATAAAGTGGCATTGTGTATCATTGGTCCTCGATGAGTTGGAGAAAATGCAAATTAGGGAGACCATGTTTTTACTCCTAAGAAATAGAAGAGGATGAGGAAGCCTTAACCACCTTGCATCTGATTTTCTTTTCTCTTCGACACCAATTGGTGTTTGCTGATCTTCGTTAGGCTTGACCACCTCGGAATCATCACCCCCGGTTTTGGTAAAATCCGCATCAGAATCACTTAATAGTGCAAGCCTATCAAAGATGCTAGGATCAACCGAGGCCTCAATCAGCCGGTGCTTGGAACACTCCAGCAAAACAATCCCTTGAAAGCACAAGAATGAGCATGCATCAGCAAAGAGACGGGTACCATGCATGCGATGGAGTCTCAGGACAAAATGCTACTGTCTTCATAGGATTGCAGACAAGTAGTATGAGATATAAGACATATAAACATAACTGTTTTGTGCAGCGATTGGTGAAGTCAGCCAAAGACTTGAAATGCTACGATATCAGTTTGTTTCTAAGTGCCAATGAGTGTGATAATTTCAAAAAACATTGGAGCACGCCGCTACTATGAATCAAAATTTTGCTGCAAATCTGCCCCTGGCTGGTAGCAATCCCGAGAGCTTCGGGAAGCGAGGAGAGAACACGTACCGAGAGCACGCAGCGTGCGCAAATGATATATGTGGTCGAGGCCAGAGTAGCTGGTGTTCTCGGCCCGCGCGACGGCAAATTCCCTCAAGCGGATGAGCAAGTCCTGCGCAGCAAAGCCCTGATAAGTGGGAAAGCGGAGTGGAGCGGGAGGAGGAGGAGGAGGAGGAGAGAGGGTCGTTACGAGCTCGGGACGGGAGAGGGTCGCAAGCCACTGGCGCAGGCCGTCTGCGTCGGCGACCTCCATGAGGAGATGGGAGGGGGCGGCGGCGGCGGCGGCGACGGCGGCCGGAGGTTGAAGAGGAGCGGGGAGAGGAGGATGGACTGGGCCTGGTCTGGAAGAGCGTAATCTAAATTCAAAGAAGCCGGCCCGTTATCTTCTGGGTGGGCTGAGACCCAGCTAAACGGGGTGGGTTCGGAGCAGGAGCTGCTCCTTCTTCCTCGTGTGCCCGACACATTTGCTCTAGTGAACAAGTGTTTTTCGAGGCCTCGACTATGCCATGCAAACTACTCCCTCCTTTCCAAATTGTAGCTCACTGTTAACTTTGGATATTCTATTTAATCATTCATCTTATTCAAAAAATATATATAAAGATTATTTTTTTGTGATTTGTTTTATCATTAAAAATACTTTAAGCATGACATATTTTTGCATGTTTGTACTATTTTTTTTGAATAAGACGAATGGTCAAAAGGCGTGTTCAAAAGTCAACAATGAACTACAATTTGAAACGGAGGAGCAGTAGTTTAGTAATTTGTCCTTATACGAAATATCGAACAACAGTGAAGACACATGTCACTCCAATCAGTAAAACCGGACCAAATAGTCTCTTTTTTAACTAGTTGTTTAGATGGTTTTCGCTCACATGGTGGCACATGTGGTTGGTTTCACCAGCGTGGCATTACACATGAAAATTTTAGTACGGTTTTATTAATTGAAGGATCACTTTTACCCCATATTCTATGTAAGGGACCAAAATGGTACACTCATAGTTGAGGGATCAATTGATTTTTTTTTTCCTTTGCTCAATTGCTCTATTGGCCTGCCTCATTTTTTTTATGTAGTGAGAAGGAAACTCCAATGTCTGATTAGGTATGCAATGATCTCGCATAAGTATGTCACTGATATGCTTCGCATTTTCTTGGACAACGTACACACTATTTTGTTATGATGCCAAACATAATGCGATTAGATTTTTTTTTTTAAGTTTACCTTCGTTTTTATAGGATTGGTCTGATAAGTAAACAGGCCCAGCCCAAAAGGAGGGCTAGCGGTGTGACCGCCAGGGGCCCCAACTTTGAGGGGCCCCGGCCCATGTACTTCTTAAGTATTAGTAGCATTAAGGAAAAAGTCCACTTTGCCCCTTTCAACTATTGCAAAAGTTCATTTTTGTCCCCTCAACTCTAAAATCGGGCATCCAACCTCCCTCAATTATCAATTCCGGTCAAAATACCCCCTCCAACCAAAACCACTATGGTTTTAGATGACACGGCATTCAATTTTTTCAATAAATAAATTCAAATAAATCAAATGAATTGTAGAAAATCATAGAGATATCAAAAAATAGAATAAGAATATCTAAAAATTTGGAAAATGTGTAGAATCCAAATACTATAATTTTATGTGCATAATATATGAAAAACACATTTGTCCTATAATACCTTTTATTGATTAAATAGTTTGAGCTCTTAGGTAAAATAAGTTTGGCTTATAGGAAAAGAAGAAGACTAAGAGAAATATAGGGACATTAGCTTTACCTTTTAATTTGCATTTTTTATTTCAAATTCAAAGTTAGTTTGACCTTTTAATTGTAATTTTAAAAATTAAATTCAACAATCATAATAGCATACTTACATTTTGCATTTTTATTATTTTCTAAAATCTAATTTTCCTAAATTCTTTTTTCTCAATCAAAAAAAGACACTCTTAAAAAATGCATATAAGTACATATGCAAACATTATACTTTTATTTAATATTTGTATTCTATGTATTTTTCTAATTTTTTGGTATTTTTATATGATTTTATTGAGCTTCTTATGATTTTCTACAATTTATTAAATTTTGTAAATTTATTTTGTAGAAAAAATGCTGACTAGGATGACATGTCATTCAAAACCATGGTGGTTTTGGTTGATGGGGGGTAATTTGACCGGTTTTGATAGTTGAGGGAGGTTGGATGCCCTGTTTTAGAGTTGAGGGGGTAAAACCAAACTTTTGCAATAAATGAAGGGGTTAAAGTACACTTCTTCCTAGTATTAATAACGGTAATGCTCCTGTTCGGGTGTTCGACCTGTCGGACGCCACGCGGCCCAGCGCGCGGCCCAGCACCGCGCAGCGCGCGTCCAGCCTCCAGCACACAGCTGTAGCGACTAGAAAAAAACATGCGTTTCATTTTTGCCCATTAAAATTTCTCATTTTGTCTCTATTTCATCTGGAGTCCGAAATGCATAGAACAAATTTCATAATTCATCTAAAATCCTAATTAACTCATTTTAAATAATTTTTAATTTTTAATTATTTTTCATTAGCCAAATTGTTTCAACAGTATATACAAATTGTTTCAAATAGGCTAAACTAATTGTTTCAACAGGCTAGACATATTGTTCCAATAGAAAAAACTAATTGTTACACTTTGATAGACATATCGTTTCAGTATGCTAAACTAATTGTTCTAGCAGGTCAAAAATATTGTTCCAGTAGGCTAAACCAATTGTTTAAACAGACTAGATAGATTGTTCCAACAGACTAAACTAATTGTTTCAACATGCTAGACATATTGTTCTAATAGGCTGTACAAATTGCTTCATCAACCTAAACAAATTGTTTCAATAGGCTAAACTAGTTGTTTCAGTAGGTTAATCTAATTGTTTCAACAGGCCAAAAATATTGTTCCAATAGGCTAAGCCAATTGTTTCAACAGACTAGCTAGATAGGTTGTTCCAACAAGCTAAACTAATTGTTTCAACATGCCAGACATATTGTTCCAACAGGCTAAACTAGTTATTTCAACAGGCTATATATATTGTTCCAATAGGCTAAACCAATTGTTTTAGCATGCTATATATATTGTTCCAATAGGATAAACAAATTGTTTCACTTGGTTATGCGTCCACTAGGTAAAAGTAATTATGTCAGCAGGCTAGCCATATTGTTTCAATAGGCGAAATTAATTGTTCCATTAGGATAACAAATTGTTTCAGAAACATTTTTATATCAACATTGGTCTTGTTTTGTTCGTAAAAATACGAGGAACGCAGTGGTGCAAACGGTTCGTGCATTGGACCAACCAGTCAAAATCTATGGTCGTCGAAAGAGAAACCGATTGGAATATTTTCGCTGACATTAGCGCTGACGTCATTGCATGCATGCAAAACAGGGCGCGCGTGTGTTCTCTCATTTTTGTGAGCGCGTGTTGGGCTGGGCCAAGGCAGCGTCCGACATCCGTCCCTAAGTCCACGCCTATTAATAATCCTAGTGTAGCCCATCAGCCCAAGAGAGATTGCACCAGCCTCACGTTTGGAGGCAATAAACTAACAAGCCCAATACCGCAATACGCAGCTAGTCTGCTAGTGGTCTAGCATCCAGCAGCTAGCCCATTAAACACGACGTTTCGTTTTTGCTTTGCTAATTTCTATTGGCCTAATATTAAAGAACTTCGAATCTACGATTATTACTGTATGATTATTGCGAGTTCAATCTAAGTAGTTTAAAAGGTTTTATATTAAAATAAATTTAAAACGACCACTATTTTAGAATAGAGAAAGTATCCGTGTCATATATATGTTTGATGCAACCATATATATATACAGATCATACAGTACATGATATTGTTGCTCAAAAAAAGAAAAATATTTCGATTGCCATGAAGATATGTTGTCTAGTGATATATAATTAGGGTATACGGAGTACATTATAATCTTGACATTCTCGACACCCCCAACAAAAATACTGTAGACAAATACATCGAGGGGTCCTGATCTGAACCTTAGCTCTTACCAAAGTCGTTAAAGTACTGCTACCGGCTGCACTACAACTACGTGCATTCGGTTATCTCATAAAAATAAAGTAAATTAAATGCGGGAAAGAAAACAAATAGAAGAGGACAAAGTGCTAATCAAGCATGTTTAGTTGTTCAACGACGCATGCAGCACTGTCAGCTAGCTAGCTAGAATGTAACTAGCTAGCTGGTGCTCGATCTGCGTGTATGGGAGATTTCGCAGAAGCCAATCAAGAGGAAGGCGCCACTTGTTTAATTTAAGCTGAGTTTAAGCTAGGTGGACGGTTGCTATTGAGTGAGCGCGTGATTAGTTAAATATGATAGTGCTTCTTGTTCTCCATGAGAAGAAATGGGATGAGAAAGAAGAAGAAGATGCTTCTACCATGTCTGATTCCTCCTTCCTTTTGCCCTAGCATTTAGATTTGGGCCCCGGGTCGTTGCACACGGAGCTTTGCAGTAATCACACACATTGTCCATGTCGAGCATGTGCTACCACTCTTGTAGGACCCCGTGCTTCGCTGAGCATGGATACAGCTAACCAAAGAATAGCCATCTCGGCTTAATTGCGTTATCATTTATAGATATTGAATGATTAATTAATCGCATGGTTTTCCATTTATTTATGCATATTGATTTTATTTTTTTCCAATAATTGACTGCAGTTCATGAGGTTATGATGTTTCGTGGTTGTCGTGCGATGATTTTTACAACAAATTTTCTACGATCATCGATATTTGTTGTTTTTAATATTGGTGTATTTTTAAAAATATAAACTTGGCGGAGTTAGAATTTTCCAGAAGACTGGACATACATACAATCTAGAGATGAACAATTAAATACTGCGACTAGCTTCTTTATTAAGCAAATTTGGTAAATATCTGGAGGTTTTAATTTACTAAAACTTCAGTATAATACACATGCAATACATAGGAAATGGAAACGTAAATTTTCGTACAGAATCATCATTTAATTATTTGTTTGAGTTTCAAATAAATGAAATATCAAACAAGTACGAAGCACCCTTAAGTAAACAAATATAATGGCAAGTGAACCTAACTATATGGAGTATATGGGAAAAATAGCAAAATGGTCTTGAATTATGCTGGATGGACCATATTAGTCTCTGAACTGAAATGCAAGACTTGATCAGTCCCTCATCTATCAAAATCAAACTTAACTAGTACTTTGACCGGTTAGCAAGACAGTTTTAAAGTTCTTTCGTTGATGCGGCAAATTTTTTGCTTATGTGGCAGCCATGTCCTCTTTCACTTGCCCGTGCCAGCGCAGCCTGCCTCGGTCGGGCCAAGGCCGCGGGAAACAGCAGTGAGTGGCGTCTCGTGTAGGCACGCAGGGGCGATTTTGCCTATGGTTGCATCGCGCGAGTTAGGCTTGCAGGCAACCAAACACGCGCTCTCCAGGCTGCGCTCGTGCGGGCAACCAAACGCACCCTAAATCCCTCTTTTAACCTCTCACGCTCTCTCATCTCCCCTCATCTCTCTTCCTCCCCCATAGCTAACGGGTGAGCCACCACCACCTTCTCCTCCTCCCTAATGTCGTCTTCCTCCACCACCACCACCCAGCGTTAGCCGCCCACATGGGGCTTCGCCGACGTAAACGCAGCGATGGCTGAGGCCAGCACAGACGGAGTTTTTCCATGCGGCATCATGGCACCCACCGATCGACATGGTTGGATTTGGAGACATAGTGGAGGGGGCCGCCGCACCCATACCCACTGTCGTTGGTCGCCAAAGAAGGAAGAGGAGAGGAGATGAGGAGGTGGAGAAAGAGAGATGAGAAGGTGCAGGGCAAAGGAGGGAGGTGGCGTAGGAAGAAGCGGGAGGAGGGCGACGGAGGAGGGAGGCAATGCGGGGCTAGGAGGAGGAGGAGTGATGGCAGGCGTCTTCATTGGATAAAGAGGGGTGGTAGCGAGGGATACATGAATGAGGAAGGTGGCGGAATGAGGTGACAACAATGACAAGCCAACGACGGAGGGGGAGCCCAAACAGCCGGTTGCATCACACCCCCGTCATTGCCAGCGTCAAACGAGAGATAGGGATTGAGGAAGGAATTAGATAGAAGAGATGAGGTGGATTCCCACATGTCCGCCATATCTACAGGGAAAATCCCAAAATCGTCCTATTGATAGGTTAAGTTTGGTTTTAATAGATGAGAGACCAATTATGGTATTTCGGTTCAAGGACCAATTTGATCCATCGGCCGGGCATAGTTCAGATACCATTTTAGTATCATTCCCCCTCTCTTGTATATATATTAACCAAGGCAATGACATAGAGGGTAATAAATTCGTACCCCTCCGCATCCAAAGGGGGCAATAGTTTATTTTTTATTAGATAAACACGTCACTTCGTCGGCAGGGAACAAATGTTGTTGCGAATTATGGTCTACTAGGCCTCCTCAATTTGTAATTTATTATTATTATCCAGTTTTAGTCATGACACGATATAATTGTCCAATGTTCCGTTGGGGCCAAAATCATGATTCACCCGCAAACACATTATTCTTAGTCCCGTAGTCCAAGAGTCCTAGAATCAGGCTTTTGACGAAAAACTTGCCACACTTATTGCTCTCAATTTTCTCACCATGAAAAATCTAGCTTGTCGTACCCGGGTGAGTCGCCCTATATTATATGCCTAGTGCATTTGCAGATTTCTTACCTAGAATTCATTTTTTTTTAAAAAAAAGAACTCTCGTTAATGTTCATCGCAGCTAAAGGCCTTGTTTGTTTTAGATTAAATTAAATGAAATTAAATTAAATATTCATTTTTGTGGGGTTTCAAATAATTTTTCTTATAGTTAGTAAAATAATTTTTTGATAATTTTTTGAATGTTTCAAAATGTATTTCGAGAGGGTTACAAATTTGATACAGTAAAACTCAACACAACTTTAATCTGAAACAAACAAGGCCAAAATAACGCATGCTTGGAATACTCCTCCACGAGGCAATGCTTGCCATACATGTGATACGTACGTATACTCTACACATGACATGCATATATGTCATACATGCGAGGTGCAACTTTGGTTTCATGTGGCGAACAGAGCTGTCCCGTCCCGCGCGCGGCCGGTTCATGCATCATCTTCTTAATTAAAAGCGATATCTAGGTAAGCAAGAAGGAAAAAAATGGACAGAGGCCGGCTACTATCGAGCTCATCGATCTTGTGATCATGAACGAATCGCATGCTTGCAACACAAGCGAATTGGGGGAAGAAAGAGATTAGCTAGAAGCCACAGAAAAAGGATATATATTGTGTTCGGTGAGATGAAGGTGACCGTGTACTTGCCGGTCATCAAGTGTTTCGTTTCTATATATTTCCCATATTATATATATATGCATGCATCGATCGATCCTGTGCACCTTAAATTAACCAGAAGCCGATAGGTAGGTTACCTCCTCACCGTTGTATAACCGAAACTCAACTCAGATGGTCAATATCTATCTAGGTGAGTGATCAGAGAGAATAGTTGGCCGTCCAATTCCAAGCGAAGAAACACGTCGTTTTGAACCGGGGAAGAAAAGCCAGCAACTAATTTATTAGCTCATCTTTCGACCTTCTCTGTGCTTGATATGACGACCCGACTCCCTGATCTAACAAATCACATCCAATTAAGTCTTGATTACATCCATATGACATTATTAAGTTTTTTTTATCTTATTTATGTCACTATGAAATCGGTATTCCTCTGATGCCATTATAATTTCAACTCTATTTCATCGATGTCATTCACAGGGTCAATCGATCAAGCTAGGCCAAATTACCCTCATGTTCTTCTTCTTCCTCCATCCTCCCTCTCTCCTATCTTCTCCCTAACTCCGATGGCTAGCGACCTTTCTCCTCCTCTACTCCCGGCCAGCCCCTTCAATTCTGGCCAATCCTGGTTTCTCCTCCGTTTGTCGTGCTGATCTCTAGCAAACTCTCCTTGTCGGTGGCAGCGTTGGAGCTCATCCCCAGCGGCGGTGCATGGCAGCTGCAATGACGGAGCTCGAGGACGACGGCACGAGATAAGCAAGGTATGGCACTGTGGGCAGAGCCCGAGGCAACGACACTAACCTCGGGTGCAACATTGCTTACCGGAGTAGGTGGTGGCTCCCCAGAGAAGAAAGAGGAAGACCAAAGAGAGGAAAGAGAAGGGCAGGAAGAAGGGGGGAGAGAGAGGCGTTTTGGTTATTTTAGTGTTAAAATGATATGGATGGAACAAAGTCAAATTATAATGGCATTAGTAGGAATACTGACTTTATAATGGCATGAAATAAGAGAGTTTAATAATGGAATTGATGTAATTAACATTGCAATTAATGGACAAGCGATGTAATTCCTACATCTCGGGGCATTCAATAGATCAAATAGAAAACCAATACGGTCTCGTTTGGAAGCAATGTATTTTTATAAATTCTAGGCAACACCATGGCTTGTGATAATGTTGTAGTATTTTATATCATGAGGTGTTTGATTTTCTTTGTACTTTATACCATGAGAATATCATGGTTTTGCAATATATTGGTTTTTTAGTATTGAAAATTGTAGCTTGATCTGATGTTTTGTTTCCCTTCTTTGGTCATGATTTCTGAAAAACTAAGTAAGCAAATAAATCGCAGTTCCAAGAAATATCATGGTTTCAATGGATTTGATAAAACTTTAGTATTCATGGTAAAATAATTGGTAGACTATGGTATTACAAAACCCTCGTTTTAAAAACCATGCTACTACTAGATAGGGCCTACATCCACAAATATTTGAGGTAACCGTATTTTAGTCATTCATTTTTTAAGAATTCACCGCATCCATAAAATTGGTTTGATACAGTTACGGTTGAATGATATAAATTCGAGAAGCCGAATCGGATGAAATTAACACGTTGCACAGTGTACCAATACCGAATCAGTCTATGTTAAAATTATTTATTGAAACAAAACTGCAAGAGCATCGAGAAGTAAAAAATGATAATACAGTTGAATCTGAGTAAGAAAAATCCATAAGAGGTTTCCGCAGGAAGGCGCAAGGCATACAATGTTTCCGCATAAAAAAAAATTCATGTGTTGCCTTTTCAAAAGCATTGCTGTGCCATTACAAAAACATTTGTATTTTCTTTACGGCGACGTCGGATACTTTTATTGATTTACAAATATGGTCGACAGAGGGAGCAATTGAACTAGGAATCTAGGATGTTCATGCATAATCTTTGGAGAGAAAATAACCTCTCCTTTAAAAACGCGAGAGAAATTCCTCAGTATGATTGTTTTGAAACCATTGTACGAAATGTTTGATCTTATCGATAGTAATACAAGTTGATTTTAATATTGTTTTGAGTAGATGTTGGTCCAATTACGTGATAGTATTTCATCGTAACAGTTTCTTCCCTACGATTTATAACATTTCGATCGATGATCTTGGTTTTCGAGAGAGAGCAGAAGCAAGATCCCTCCCCCAGATCGGATCCACATCATGTCAGCAACGCAGTGGGCTAACTCCAATAACTGCCTCCTCCCCTCCCCCCGATGGAGGCCCAGCCCCTCTCGCTAACGGTAACTGCTCACCCACCGCCCCGCCCGGCGCTCAGGCCTCAGGGTCAGCAATGGCGGCGGCGGAGCGGCTGCTCGGCGAGGACGCTTGCGCTTGTCCTGATCCGTTCTTTACCTGCGCTGCGCCGCACGCGGATGCGCCTGTACGGCGGCTGCATGTGGGAGGCAGGTAAAAACTAGTGAGGGTTGAAAGCGACGACACGGACGGACGTTCATCGGTTCATGCATGGAATCGTGGGTGGATTCTCGGCTCTCCAACGTCTTTTTAGCCACCTGGCTGGACCTGGGTAATTTCACTCCTCACTTTGATCCCAGGGATATGATAGATAGCGTGTTTATTTATTTATTTTTTTGGGACCGTCGTAATAGAATTCAATTTTCAAACTTTGAATTTGATGTTGGAAATCAATTGGGTTTTCCACGAAGCATGCAGCGTCCGTCAATGGAACTCCCCCTGAATGCTCTCGAGTTATGTGGTGTAACACTGGACACAGGTGTTTTTTTTTTTAGATCGGACCCATGTGTTAAAGGTTATTTGCATATCTATCTATGATTTGGACCGTTGGGCCAATTAAGACCAGAGTTCTAGCGTTAATTATTTTTGTGTTCAATCATATTATGCTGACACTTCCTTGCAAAACCTAAATAGACCTCTTCGTCCCATTGTGTTAAAACTTACAATAATACAATACAACAACTCAAGCCAAGTATCATTATATTAATTGTAGAATCTCATAATTCCTCCTATGCCATAATTTTATGGATGCTTTCCTTCGAGACATTACATTTACATGTTTGTCGTCGTTCTCTTTTGTTTAAACTATACGAATATTTCAATATTTCTAGAAAAATCATAGTGATCTCAAATATGCAATATATATACCCAAACCATGATATTTTTATGTTTAATATGTTATGTCAAAAATATTAATTGAAAATTTCCTTTTTCAATAAAAAAGATTTATTTTTTTCCTTTTTGCGCACCAGTCCATGCATGGCCGGTTTTATGTCATAATACCAAAGTGAAAGGCGGGTTGCCCCATGGTCAAAGGTTTTAAAATCCTTTAATATCATTTGCAAGTATCTTTTATGTCAAATGCCCGGGCAATTATTCTCTGAGATGTACACGGTTGCCAAATTCGGCAAGCGGTAAAATCTTGCAAATAATGTTGCCCCAACTGCTAGCTAGGGCAAACAATCAAATATATATTAACTGTTGTTTCCAATAAACAAAGGTACTCTTAACTCTTCCACAGAATTTTCCTTCTCTCTTTAACATGAGCACCGGGTACACACCGGCAGAGAAGAATTTCTTGCCGTATGGGTGTATTTGCACAGGTAGCAAAATTCAATTAGCATCTCTGTCGGAGAAAAAGAGGAGAAAGCTAGGGCCAGGGCCAAGACAGAATATATTCTTGTCGCAATTAGACAGCACGAGCTAGCCTGTATCCTGCTTTGCACAACATAAACAAGCGTGCCCCACAGGGATTAGGGAGTCGTCAGGGGCGTTGCTATATAGTATACTAATGGGAGCAAGACAAGCAAGCAGATTAATCAGCTTCTGGTTGGTACTGTGTGCGCTGCTTACTGATAAGCGCCAACTGCCTGAATGCATTAGGTGCTAATATCATCGTCGTTATCAGCGGCCGCGGCAGCAACAGCAACCGTGTTAATTGGTTCTTGATTGGTATTTGTACAAACAGTGGCTCGCTGATTAATTGGTCTTTTAGTTAATTTGTTTTGAAAAATATATGTGAAGCATTGCTGAAGGGTGATTATGTTATGAGGGTGACAGTGTCCTTTCATCAGATGACGAAGCTGCATGTTTTGGAATTTTCGGTTCAGGTGGCGGTGGTTGCATGTACGTCTGACCTCTCGCTTTCCTGTCGTATTCCTTTTCGTATAGATGACAAGAATAAATCTTAGTTTATTTTGTTCGGTAATGCTTCCTTCCGGACGTCCGACCGCGTCGGACATCTGCGGCCCAGCAGCGCAGCATCTCGCGCACGTATGTCCACGTGATTAGCGCTTTGCATGGCCGTTTTGGCTCGTTTTGTGGCTGTTCAACACAGCGTTTGCATGGCCGTTCAACACAGTAATGAAAGATGTGATTAGTTCAATTCACAGGCAAACTCTACCAGTCAAATCGGCAGTGCAGTTCCAACGTTCCTGTTTTTGCTACGAGAAAAATCTAAATTTCATCGGTCCAATCTATGTTTTGAACGAGCGAGTCATGTATCTTTGGCTTTTGTAGTGCACAATAAGACGTATCATGACTCGTAAACAGCATGATTCTCATTATATATCCCTAATAATTCCCTGCTACATGGTGCATAATTTTAGTTGGTAAGATGAATTTATTGTGGTGGATGGTATGTTGGAGGAGGGTAAATTTTAGTGGATAAAATATATTATTTTGAACGGATGGCATGGTGAGTAATATCACTGGAGTGTGACGTTGACCACTACTAGAGGCTTTTTAATTATGGAGAAAGACATTTTGAAGAAATATCGTAGACATGTTCTCTTTGCTTGTTCTTATTTATTCATCTTCGGTTTTAAAAATGCTAATACCTCCAGTTTATCTTAACTTGAAGGCATTTAAAAAACAATTCAAATGGATTGAGTCGTACTCTTACGACCGCTTTGAAAAGCTACCAAAGTTCATTTTTATTAGCATGCAAGGTAATTAGCAAATTAGATCAACTCTAGAGGA
This sequence comes from Raddia distichophylla, assembly GCA_005191435.1. Lineage (NCBI taxonomy): Eukaryota > Viridiplantae > Streptophyta > Magnoliopsida > Poales > Poaceae > Raddia > Raddia distichophylla. Next base: position 1,683,214 of record SPJY01000659.1, on the reverse strand, counting down.
AACCGTAAGCAGTAAAAAAAAAAATTAAGAGCAAACTACGCTAGCTAGCTACTAGGTTGAAGCGCTATTTACACATTATTTCAGATTTATTATTTATAAACCATAATGTGGGAATAAACAGTAAACTCAAACTCCCTGCTATCTTTGGATTAAAAGAAGCAAAAAATAAATCAAATTTTAAAATACCATCTCAGGCTTTATTTCTTGTCCAAGAACGAAACAACAAACAAATACGAATGTGAAAAAAAAAAATCACTGTCCAAACAGGGCCAGCAATCATGTTCGTTTGGACTGGCTGAATGGGCCTGTCTGCTAAAAATAAATTTTGAGGTTTTGAAAATCTTCCTCAATTTTAGAGAGACATATTCAAAAAGTAAATTCTTTGGCTTTTCGAGTGCATACGGAATTTTAGGCGAACCCTTCGAATGATAAAGATGGGACGAAAGCTCCAGTCTGCTTCGAGGGATATATTTTCACCGGACGAAATAATCCACGTCACTTTAACAATAAATAATGATAATAACCGCTCACCTTTTGAAACGATTATAAATTTTGCAGTTGATGCAAAAAAAAAAAAAAAAGAAGCTTTGGATTGCTCGAGTCTGGTACACTGGATTGCTTGACCAACACAAGGCATTGTTATGTGCCTTTACATCATAGCCGTTGGAACTAAACATGCGAGATCCAAGTATCCAACTACAGCGCATGCATGCATCACTGAATCACTAACATAATTTTGCATCGCAGCACATTTTTTTCTACCGACTAACTTGAACGACGTTTTGAAGTAAAAAAGACAGTTTTAATCCAACCGTCTGGATAAGAAAAAAAAAACATTTGTTTCTACGGACATCTGACTCAATGGAATTTATACTCAGCACTGCACTGCTATTTTTGTGTAATGCTACCCGAAATAATCTATTTTTAAATCATAATTTATAAAATAAACCACAGTTTGAAGAAATACCCGAAATGACACCTGCTCCCGCCACCCCAGATGGCGGCCGCCACGCGGAACGGCGGGAGCTCTGCTCCCGCCACTCGGCACGGCGGGGACTCTCCAGGCGGCGACACGTGGCAAGGGGGCTGCAGCGCAGGGACACGTGGCGGCTCCAGAGAGCTCCCGCCATCCCGCACGGCGGGAGCTCCCTGGATGCGACACGTGGCAGGTGCAAGCTAGCTAGTTTGTTCTGAGTACCTTTGTAATTAAAAAAATCATGTGACATTGAAATATATGCAACAAAAATTAAAAAAAATAGAAACTATAATTAATGGTGTCTAAGAAAGTTCCAAAATTTTAAAATGGTGAGGCGGCGCCGGCGACTTCCAAGGCGAGGGGAGGCGGCGTCGACGGCTTCCAGGCGTGGGAGGCGGCGCCGGCGGCGGCTTCCAGGCGGGGGAAAGCGGCGCCGGTGGCTTCCAGGCGGGAGAGGCGGCGCCGGCGGCAGCTTCCAGGTGAGGAGCGGCGCGCCGACTTCTTCTAGGGGAGGCGGCGCCTAGGCGGGGGAGCCGGGGGCTGCTAGGCTGGGGAGGCGAGAAGGAGGCGATGGGGGTGGGCTAGAGGCGGCGGGGACGGGCTAGCCGGCGCCACCGGTGGCTGGGAGCTGTGCCGGTGATGAGCAGGATGGAGCCACGGCCGCCTCTGCCATGCGCGAGCCGAGGTGAAAGAGTGGTACTATAATATGGATGAGGGGCATTTTGGGCATTTAGGAAGTAACAGATCACAAGAGTGGTAAATTGGAAAAACGGATCACAAGAGCAATGGTATTTTGGCAAGACCAAATTTTAGGATGGTATTTTGGAAATTGGCAAAAAAGGTAATGGTATGAGGGCAATTTTCCCAATGTTTTACGCACAACGTTGGGGAATGCGGCTTTTCAAAATTCAAAACAACGTATTATCACTCAACCACATGGCTAGCTTCATAGGATGGTAAAGGAAGATAATTTTGATAAAAATGACACACCACTCATGGCTCACCACAAGAGGTCTTTTAGTAGTATAAATTGTTTATTTTTATTCCTTTTGTTTCTATGGCAGTTAGGGATGCAAATGGGCCGACCCTAGGATCATCTCTGGCCCTCTCTAGTTCATTTGTTTGTACTAAAAACTTAATTTCTAATATATTTAGTACAAATAAATGAATTAGGAAGGGCCAAAGGTGGCCCTAGGGCCAACAATCCAGATCCCCTGTAGTAGCAAGTATAAATGCACGGTGTGCATTTTGATCTGAAAACAGATTATAACTTGTATAAATATGTCATACGGCGTCCAATTTGCACGAAATTTTTTTTGTAATTCATCTAAAATCCCAAACAATCCATTTTCCAAACTTATAAATTTTTTTGAATTTTAAATTTTAAAATTCAAAAAATAAATAAAACATAAAAATAAAAAAAAGAACAAGTTTCAAAAATAGGTTCTTTAGGATTTTAGATGAATTACAAAATTTATTTCATAAAAATTGAACACTGTATGACATATTTATATAAGTGATAATCTGTTTTCAGGTCAAAATGGATACCCTACATATATACTTGCTACGGTAGGGGATCCCGATTGCTAAGGGCCAATCTATTTGCATCCCTAATGGCAGTGATGTAGGTTGTGCAAAATGCTCATTTAGGCTGTTTAAGACGTCCTCAATTTTGTTGCTGGACAAAGGTTTATTTGTTTTTGTATTTTTGCGCTACGAATGAATGCTTACCCTTTATCAGAAAGAAGATGCTGAATTTCACATGCACTGGCTGAAAGAAAACCCTAATCTCTTTTCAGTATAAGACACGCGTCACGCCATAAATAAATCCAGGCAAAAGAAAAGGAAACAAAGAAATCTTTTCGAGGGGCAAACCAGTAATCTGCCGCACCTCGTCTCCGGATCTCACGCCATCCTAATCCCCAACTAATCCAACTTTTCCTTTCGTTAACGGAAAAAAACCAATCAAACGAAAAAGAAAAAGGAAACAAAAAAAAGAGGCATTTCTTCTTCTCCAGTCCACCACCTCCCTCCTCCTCGTGCCTGCTCCTGCGAGCGCACGACGCAGACAGCAACCGAAGCGAGGCTTGCTTCCCCCCGCCGCAACACACACCGTGGTGGCACAGCGAGCGCCAAAAGCGAGCAGAGCGGAGGAGGCGGTGCCGGTGGTGGGGGAGGCGGAGCCGCAGAATTTCCCGTTCCCTGTGGGGGAGACGCTGGGGGGGTGGCGGTCGGATCTGCCTCGGGGCTCGCGCCCTCGGGCCGCGGGGGATCGGGCGCCGGCGACGCTGGTGAGTCGGGGGAGCTTCCGAGCGGGCTGCGGCCGCCGGTTCGTGCCGCGGGGGCTGGAATGTGGGTGCCTGGGTGGTTGGAGTAGCGATTTTCGCTGCTGTTTTTTTTTTTTGGTTTCGAACAGCCAGTTCGGATGGCGTTGGTGGTTTTGTTCTTGATTTTTGGTTTTCTGGGGCGCGGGCTGGGCGGTTTTGTGGGTATGGGGGGCGTGGGAGTAAGATTTATCCGAAATTTGTGGCCCTTTTGATGATTTTTTAGGTTAGTTTTCGTTGGTTTTACTAGCGTCTTGATCCAGCTCCGTGGTTTGAGCTGTGTAATGCAACAGCCAATTTGCCCCCCAGAGCTCCTGCATCCGTGGTTCTTGAGCTCAATTCGCCTGGAGCTTGTGGTTATTGGATGGGACAGCGACTTCGGCAACTACTCTTCTGTGTAGTTTGGACTTGTTTTTTGGTTGTTCTTTCAGCGGAGGGAGTATAATTGAGCCTCCATTTTGTGTGGTTTTGGGTCTTTTATTGTGTTATTTATTTATTTATTTATTTATTTTGCTCAGCCTGGTATCAATCTCTTTTGTGGTATTATTTTCAATACCTTTTTTTATTTCGTTCTGTTCTTCCTGGACAGCTTGTAATGTTAGGAGCTGTGTTTTGTGTTTTTAGGTTATACAATTTTTTGTTTTGGCCGACGGAGTGGTGTTAAAAGGCTGAACTATAGTTCGACTTTTGTTTTGTTTAGTCTGAAGTAGATAAATCTTGTTTCTGTCGTCACTGTGCCCCCCTCCAGTTTGTTTAATCTTTTATGCAGCGCAGCGGCATGCCATGAAATATAGGGACAAAGAGTAAAACCCGATGAGCGGCGTAGTTGACTTGGATGTGTTGTGCTTATGATGTTTTGAACAACAATTAACTTGATTGATTATACATGCTTTAATTTATCAGAAGTGTTTGTTTAGGCTGACTTGGTAGGTTTTAATGTTTACTGATCGATTAAATGCAATAATTTGTGCTACGGATTACAGAATAGCAAGGTTGGGTGTAAAATTGCCTGGCGCTGTTTTGGTTATTTTCCTTCATATCCAGTTTATTTTCGAGGAACTCGTCACCATGTTAGCTCATTTGTCGCTGTTGGGTGGATGATTTCATCCAAAGATGTGACGGATTGGGCAGTTTGGGTACTGGAGTGGGAGAAACAAGGGTAGCTTCAACTTTTTGTTTGATGACTTTGATCACTTTGTGGAATTAATCAGTACCAGCGCGACACGAGCTTTATTGGTTTAAATGGATGTAAAATTTCTGTTAGCAGTGTGATGGATTGAATTGTTCAGGCAATTCATGATGAAATCAATATGGATTTTAATTTCTTTCGTCCTTTTCCCCTTGTCTTGTGCTACCTTTTCTTCCCTTAACGTTCACAGTTACCAAAAGTTTTTTCCTTTTGACTTGGTGCAATTTTGGTTTGCCTAGTTCGCTAGTTCTTTAATGACACCACATGCTTTGCAGGTGTTGATATATGATCTGGTTGCTGAATCAATGTCGGATGGATTATGATTTCAGTCTTATGTCTCAGAAAGAAGCATAACAGCACGTAGAGAGATTAGGCGGCCTTAAAAGATGCCAACCTCACCCGCACCAAGGAGATCTCTTTCAAGTGATAATTTTCAGAAGAGGGTCAACAGTTTTGGGAATGCACTCTCTGCTAAACCAAAGGATGATGAACTCACTTTGTTCACAGATATGCAGAAAATCGAGAGGGAGAGCTTCTTACTGGAACCATCAGAGGATTTCAATGAATCAATCTGTAGTGCTTTTATCCCTTTTATACAATCCTATATTTTTTTAAAAAAGTTATCCACTCACCCCCTCCCTCAGCACAAACACCAAAAAAACTGTTTTAAACTAAAGTGCCATTGGTACTTAATGTTACGCTCTTATTTATCTAAAATCTTTTTTATCTCTGTGTATCAGCAAAATTGAGCAATTTTCCAGATGTAAAGCTTGGTATCAATGTCCCAGCACGAGGAGAAAGCCATGATTTGCTTAATGTGGATGGTGACAAAAATGATTATGAGTGGTATGCACAGTCAAACGTGACACATCTTGTTTTGGTTTCTATCAGTTAGTATAGTTTATGGAGCCTCTTGTTGTTTATCAGCATTCCCTGCTTTATGCATTTCAGCTATTCACTTGAGCCTTTTCTATAATTATATTCTTCACCATTATAATAGATTAACAAAGACAACTTTTGGTTTATGGGAATAGATTAATAGTGTAGGTTTTGGCCGTTTCTTTGTCTCATCCTGACTTCTGACTTCTGAGTAGGAGAAACCAGTCAACTGCTAGTTGGAGGTGGAAAGAGTGAGGTCAGATACAGTCATACAGGGTTTGGTCTTCTATGTGTTTTGAGCTGGGTGTACCCACATGTTGAACCATGCTGACAAGTGTTGCCATGTTGGAAATTAATATGATATCTTTTAAGAAGAAATAATATGACATTTATTGGATGTGAGTAGGCATGGGGCATATTCTAATACACTGTCCAACACCACTAAAAACTAAAAAGTGCTCATGCAGCATAAGGAAAACATTGACCAAAGGTATGCATTTGACTGAATCAGTGACTTGGAAACTGTAATCCATTTGGTATCTCAAAGTTGATGGACAATGAGCAGAGTTCTTGTTGATTATGTATTAATTAGGCCATTCAGTATGTGAGATGTACCCCACATCAGAAATTTCTTAGTCTCTAATCTGTCACATGGATTTTTTTACTTAGCGCTATGACTTGGCCCTTTTAGCATGATGGCTTCACTGGTATACAAGCTCTGTAAGAATGTGGCTGTTTTTTTCATCTTCATTTTCTTTTTGGTTTTGGTCAAGCACTTGTTCTTTTACCTCAATATAGAATATGCATTAGATTGTTTGGTTGCCCTTGATTCATTAGTTGAACTAATAAAATGCGAGAACATATTGACAAAATCGTGTTCTGTTGTATCTGAATCTTCTATCAGCTAGTGGGACATTTTCAGTTTCAGCGATAAATGTAAAAAATTAATATCAGATCCGCGCGTGATGTCGCATTGAATGCGCCTGTCCTTCGCTGCAGAGAGGAGCCTTCGCCGAGAAGACTCCCTTAGGACGCTTCCTGCTGCACGGGGCCCCACCTGTCAGAGAGGGACCTCCCATGGCTCCTGAGGGGCTCGCCCACACGCTGGGGTCTGGTCGCCCGCCTGACGTGTGGGGCCCTCGCCTGGCTCCTGAGGGGCTCGCCCACACGCTGGGGTCTGGTCGCCCGCCTGACGTGTGGGGCCCTCGCCTGGCTCCTGAGGGGCTCGCCCACACGCTGGGGTCTGGTCGCCCGCCTGACGTGTGGGGCCCTCGCCTGGCTCCTGAGGGGCTCGCCCACACGCTGGGGTCTGGTCGCCCGCCTGACGTGTGGGGCCCTCGCCTGGCTCCTGAGGGGCTCGCCCACACGCTGGGGTCTGGTCGCCCGCCTGACGTGTGGGGCCCTCGCCTGGCTCCTGAGGGGCTCGCCCACACGCTGGGGTCTGGTCGCCCGCCTGACGTGTGGGGCCCTCGCCTGGCTCCTGAGGGGCTCGCCCACACGCTGGGGTCTGGTCGCCCGCCTGACGTGTGGGGCCCTCGCCTGGCTCCTGAGGGGCTCGCCCACACGCTGGGGTCTGGTCGCCCGCCTGACGTGTGGGGCCCTCGCCTGGCTCCTGAGGGGCTCGCCCACACGCTGGGGTCTGGTCGCCCGCCTGACGTGTGGGGCCCTCGCCTGGCTCCTGAGGGGCTCGCCCACACGCTGGGGTCTGGTCGCCCGCCTGACGTGTGGGGCCCTCGCCTGGCTCCTGAGGGGCTCGCCCACACGCTGGGGTCTGGTCGCCCGCCTGACGTGTGGGGCCCTCGCCTGGCTCCTGAGGGGCTCGCCCACACGCTGGGGTCTGGTCGCCCGCCTGACGTGTGGGGCCCTCGCCTGGCTCCTGAGGGGCTCGCCCACACGCTGGGGTCTGGTCGCCCGCCTGACGTGTGGGGCCCTCGCCTGGCTCCTGAGGGGCTCGCCCACACGCTGGGGTCTGGTCGCCCGCCTGACGTGTGGGGCCCTCGCCTGGCTCCTGAGGGGCTCGCCCACACGCTGGGGTCTGGTCGCCCGCCTGACGTGTGGGGCCCTCGCCTGGCTCCTGAGGGGCTCGCCCACACGCTGGGGTCTGGTCGCCCGCCTGACGTGTGGGGCCCTCGCCTGGCTCCTGAGGGGCTCGCCCACACGCTGGGGTCTGGTCGCCCGCCTGACGTGTGGGGCCCTCGCCTGGCTCCTGAGGGGCTCGCCCACACGCTGGGGTCTGGTCGCCCGCCTGACGTGTGGGGCCCTCGCCTGGCTCCTGAGGGGCTCGCCCACACGCTGGGGTCTGGTCGCCCGCCTGACGTGTGGGGCCCTCGCCTGGCTCCTGAGGGGCTCGCCCACACGCTGGGGTCTGGTCGCCCGCCTGACGTGTGGGGCCCTCGCCTGGCTCCTGAGGGGCTCGCCCACACGCTGGGGTCTGGTCGCCCGCCTGACGTGTGGGGCCCTCGCCTGGCTCCTGAGGGGCTCGCCCACACGCTGGGGTCTGGTCGCCCGCCTGACGTGTGGGGCCCTCGCCTGGCTCCTGAGGGGCTCGCCCACACGCTGGGGTCTGGTCGCCCGCCTGACGTGTGGGGCCCTCGCCTGGCTCCTGAGGGGCTCGCCCACACGCTGGGGTCTGGTCGCCCGCCTGACGTGTGGGGCCCTCGCCTGGCTCCTGAGGGGCTCGCCCACACGCTGGGGTCTGGTCGCCCGCCTGACGTGTGGGGCCCTCGCCTGGCTCCTGAGGGGCTCGCCCACACGCTGGGGTCTGGTCGCCCGCCTGACGTGTGGGGCCCTCGCCTGGCTCCTGAGGGGCTCGCCCACACGCTGGGGTCTGGTCGCCCGCCTGACGTGTGGGGCCCTCGCCTGGCTCCTGAGGGGCTCGCCCACACGCTGGGGTCTGGTCGCCCGCCTGACGTGTGGGGCCCTCGCCTGGCTCCTGAGGGGCTCGCCCACACGCTGGGGTCTGGTCGCCCGCCTGACGTGTGGGGCCCTCGCCTGGCTCCTGAGGGGCTCGCCCACACGCTGGGGTCTGGTCGCCCGCCTGACGTGTGGGGCCCTCGCCTGGCTCCTGAGGGGCTCGCCCACACGCTGGGGTCTGGTCGCCCGCCTGACGTGTGGGGCCCTCGCCTGGCTTTCCTTCGGACTCTTTATACCCCGGTATTTATTATACCGACAACGTCTTAACCCCATTGTCAATGAGCTGCAAGGGCTCGGAACCTCTCTGTCCAATGTCGATGTGTGCAGGAAGATGATAAGAGTGCTTCCACGACAAGAGTACATGGACATCATCACGTACTTGTCCAACTCTGGTGATCTTGCCAAGCTGACGCCTACTGCACTACTCGGGAAGCTCTCTTCCCATGAGATGATGATGAAGGATGGAGAGAATCCTGCACCCCAGAAGGAGAAGGCGATTGCACTCAAGGCAAAGGGGTCAAGGCCTGGTGCTAAAGTTGCGGACAAGGAAGGGCCAACTCTGAATGGCCAAGACTTTGATGTTGGCGAGCTGGTCATGCTCATGAGGGCCACAAGCAAGTACTTCAACAACCTCAATCGTGGAGGTGGAAGGAGGTCGAGCAAGAATCCTTTTAGCTCCCTTCGGTGTTTTAACTATGATGAGAAGGGCCATATCGCATCGATGTGCCCTAACAAGAGCAAGTCCAAGCACAAGGAGAAGGGAAAGGAGAAGGAGGATTGTGACAAGACCAAGTACAAGGGCAAGGACAAAATGAAGCCCTTTGTCAAGTCAGGCATGAAGGCCCGCTCCAATGAAGGCAAGAGGCTCGCATTTGTTGGAGAATGGGTGACTGACAATAGCTCTAGTGACTCTGTCTCCAATGCCTCTGGAGAAGATGATGAGGAAAAAACCACTGAGCAAGGCCTCGCTGGATTGGCCTTGGCAAGTTCCATCCCTCCTCCACCGATATTTCCTCCACGATGCTTGATGGCGGTATCTCAAGAGGAAGAATGGCACACGGACTCTGATGAGGATAATACTACCTCAACTCCTGCCTGCACCCCAATGTGCTTGATGGCAAAGCCCAAGGAGCATGAGGTGAGTGATTCTGATGATTCCGATTGTGACATGCGTGAACAAATGACACAAATGGCTAACAATGTGCAAAGAGCTTGTGAAATTGCACATGAGGAGAAGATAAAAAATACTAGTTTTCAACAGTCTCTCAATGCCTTGCAAGCTAAGCATGATAGTTTAGAAACAGAGTATGAGTTCAACCGTAGCTTGCTTAAGAAACAGAATGTGCTAGAAGAGGAGAACCTTGCTATGAATGATTCTCTACAGGATATTCTTGCTACATACCATGGTTTAAAAGAACAACATGAACTGCTTGTAGTTAAGAAATCTGCTCTAGAGTTTCTGCCTGTTGCTACCTTTGTTGATGATGTGCCTGATTCTCTTGCCTTGACTATTGTGCCATCTAAGCTAGATATGTCCACATCTTGTGATGATCTTGTTGATTTGACATTGACTGTATCTAGTTCAAGTGGTTCTTCTAGTCATGCTCATGAATGCACTCTTGATAACTGTAAGTTTGCTTTGGCTACTAGAGAGCTGGCGATAGAAAATGCAGAGCTTATGTCCAGACTTGAGATGTTTGACCGTGGTCTTGGGAAGTGCTACGAGGGTAGTCTTGCTCTTGACAAGATGCTCAAGGAACAGAGGAAACCTTCACAAAAGGGTGGCTTGGGGTTTACCTCGGAGAAGCCAAAGAGAGGGAAGAAAACTGTTCCTAAAGCATCTGGCATGAGGCAGAGCTACTATCATGCCTATCCCAAGAAGAGGAACACTTCATCTCAAGCTCACAACCTTGGGCATAATCAAAATTTGTACACTAGCAACATGGCTTCTAGGCAACACTTTGAGCACAAATGGTAAGGACCACCTAGGCACTATAACTTGACATGGCAACAACCTAGGTATGGTCAATGGCAAGGTCCTCCTAGCATAAACCACACTTGGTATGGCACACCTAAAAATGATTGGAATGGATACTGTAGGTACAACTCTGGTGCACCTAGATACAATTACTATGATAGCTCATTCCATCCTAGGTACCACAACCAACATGCTCCATTCAACAAGTTAAAGCCTCAAACCAAACCTCAACCCAAGCATAGGAAGGTGCATGTAGAAATTGATGGAAATTACATGCTCAAGCAAGATGATCGTGCTCGTGTTTTTGCCAAGTTCATTGGACCATCTTGGTTAAATGAGCACAAGAATCAAGTATGGGTGAAGAAGTATCTTGTTGGTTCAGTTGCTACCGGTTTGAAGGCTAACCCTCGGGACCCATTGTTTGGGTCCTTGAGTCACAAAAGTGATCAATTCTCTTGACAGGTGAACTACCGGCGTGGAGGGTGTCATTGGATCATCGACGGTGGGTGCATCTAACACATGACTGGCAACCCCCGGTTGTTCACCTCACTCGGGGAGGTTGGAGACTTCCCCAGCAGGATCACTTTTGGAGACGGTAGCAAGAGTAAGGTAAATGGAGCGGGAAAGGTAGCTATCACTTCCGACTTGTCCATTGACAATGTGCTTCTCGTGCAAACTCTCAATTACAATTTGCTTTCTGTTGCTCAATTCTGCGATCTCGGCTTTCATTGTCATTTCACTCCTCAGGACATGAATGTGGTTGATTCAAATGGAAAATTAATTTTCAGGGGTTTCCGTTTTCAAAACCTTTACGTTGTAAACTTTCATTCTGACTCCTCATATCTCTCGACTTGCCTTCTCACCAAAGTCTCACATGGATGGCTTTGGCACAGGCGTCTTGGGCATGTAGGCATGTCAAATTTGAGAAAGGTTTTCAAAAACGAGTTGGTTCTTGGTTTGAAGGATGTCAACTTTTAAAAGGATAAGCTTTGCAGTGCCTGTCAGGCTGGCAAGCAAGTGGGTAATTCACATCCTGCCAAGACGGTCATGTCGATGACTCATCCCCTTGAGCTTTTACATATGGATCTTTTGGACCGACCACATATGTGCGCATTGGAGGCAACCTTCATTGCTTGGTGATTGTCGATGATTACTCTCGCTTCACCTGGGTTTTCTTTATGCCTGACAAACCACCTGTTGGAAACATTTTCAAATCATTTGCAAAAAGAGCCCAAAACAAATTTGAGTGCAAAATCAAAAGTGTGAGGAGTGACAATGGGACCGAGTTTACTAACTCTAACATTGAAAGCTATTGTGATGAGAATGGTATAGGTCATGAGTTCTCGACAGCTTACACCTCGCAACAGAATGGGGTTGTGGAAAGGAAAAATCGAACCCTGATTGAGATGGCCAGGACAATGCTGAATGAATATGGGACATCAGATGTGTTCTGGGGAGAGGCAATCAATACAGCCTGTCACTGCATCAACAGGCTGTATCTCCAGAAGTTCCTAAAGAAGACCCCATATGAGCTGCTAGTGGGAAGACGACCCAATGTCTCCTACTTTAGAGTCTTTGGCTGCAACGTCTACATCAAAAAAAAGAGGGAGCATCTAGGGAAGTTTCAGAGTCGAGTCGACACAGGCTTCTTCCTGGGGTATTCTGTCAAGTCCAAGGCCTACAGGGTATTCAACGACAGAACTGGTGTCGTAGAAGAGAGCTGCGACGTGAAGTTCGATGAGTCCAATGGTTCTCAAGGCCACCACGAGAACCTGGAGGATGTGGAAGATGAGCCACTGGCTAGAGCAATGGAGGAGATGGAGGTTGGAGATGTGGTACCTGAGGCAGTACCAAGGGAAGCTGAGACAGTGATTCCACCGGCTACTCCAGAGCCAACGCCAGACTCAGGGGGAGCCACACCTTAGGACAGCTCTAGTGTGGATCCCTCCTGTGAGACAGAGTTTGAGCATTCATGTGAGTCAGATGCTGAGACTGCAGAAGCAAGACAACAACTGATCAAGTCTCATCACACTATTGCTCGTGATCATCCAGTTGATCAAGTGATTGGTGACTTGTCTCAGGGAGTTCAGACCAGATCAAGAGGTTGAACCAAGAAAGGTAGAGATGGAATTGACTGATGATGACTGGATCAATGCCATGCATAAAGAGCTGAATAACTTTGAGAGAAATCAAGTGTGGACACTTGTGGAAAGACCCAAGGACTGCAACGTAATAGGCACCAAGTGGGTTTTCAAAAATAAGCAAGATGAACATGGGCAAGTGATCAAGAACAAGGCTAGGCTTGTGGCACAGGGTTTCAGTCAAGTTGAAGGGATTGACTGCGGTGAAACATATGCTCCAGTGGCCAGATTGGGCGCCATCCGTTTGCTTGTAGCATTTGGAACATGTCACAACATCGTGCTCAGGTAAATGGACGTGCGGAGTGCTTTCTTGAATGGCTACATCAATGAGCTTGTGTTTGTGGAGTAGCCTCCAGGGTTTGTGGATCGACAGCATCCAGATCATGTGTACAAGCTATCGAAAGCTCTATATGGCCTCAAGAAAGCTCCCAAGGCATGGTATGACAGACCGAGGGATTTTCTGACTGGCAAAGGCTTCAGAGTTGGAAGAGTGGACAACACCTTGTTACTAAGGTGGTGGATGGCGACTTGATGCTCTGTCGGATATATGTGGATGATATCATCTTCGGCAGCTCCAATGAGGGTCTGGTCAATGAGTTCTGTCAGCTGACGAGTAAGGAGTTCGAGATGTCAATGATGGGCGAGTTGAACTTCTTTCTCGGGTTTCAAATCAAGCAGCTCAAGACCGGAACCTTCATCTGCCAGGAGAAGTACATGCAAGATCTTCTCAAGCGCTTCCACCTCAATGATTGCAAGCCGATCAGGACGCCTATGGGGACGAACGGCCACCTCGACCTGAACACTGAAGGTAATACTGTTGACCCTAGACTCTATCGTTCCATGATTGGCGCACTACTCTACTTGACTGCATCTAGGCCAGACATCATGTTTAGTGCTTGCATGTGTGCTAGATTTCAAGCCTCCCCTAGAGAGATGCATATGACTGCAGTGAAATGCATATTTTGATATCTGAAACACACCACTAGTGTAGGCTTGTGGTTTCCCAAGGGTGCTCGTTTTGAATTGATAGACTATTCTGATTCTGACTATGCGGGTTGCAAAGTCGATCGCAAAAGCTCCTCTGGGACGTGTCATTTACTGGGTAGATACTTGATTTCTTGGGCTTCAAAGAAACAGAACTTTGTGGGGCTATCTACCGCTGAGGCTGAGTATATAGCGGCAGAGAGTAGCTGTGCACAACTTCTGTACTTAACTCAATCCCTATATGACTTTGGTCTTAAGCTGGACCACGTGCCTTTACTTTGTGATAATAAAAGTGCTGTGAAAATAGCCAACAACCCGGTCCAACATTCGCGCACGAAACACATAGATGTCCGACATCACTTTCTTCGGGATCACGTGATGAAGGGCAACATTACACGATCATGTACGAACGGAGGACCAGCTTTCTGATATTTTCACCAAGCCACTCGATGAGGCACATTTCTGTAAACTTAGGAATGAACTCAACATTATTGATAGGTCCAACATAGCTTGAGATTTGATCATTCATGTGCTTTGCTTGTTATACTTGTTGCCGGATCTCATCTTGGTGAAAAAGTATTTGTGATATTTATAACAATCGCATGGATCGTTTACCATTTGTTCAATACTTGCTTTTAAATCAAATTCATATGAAATCGAATTCCTTGAGCTTATCCTAGATTGTCAAAGCCCGTAATTGCTCTTTGTTGCTCTAGTTTACTTGGATGATCTTGTACTACTAGTTCTAAGTGTGCTATCCATTTGATATTTGTTAATGCCTTGACTAAAATCGAGCAATCTTTAATTGTTGAGCAAAACTCAAAAATGTCTCATCAATGTCTTTCCTACGAGATTGCTTGGCATTGCACTTTGCCACGAACTTGGGGGAGCGTTGGATGACCAAGATGTTGAATCCTTCAGTGTCGTGCTGGGCAACGTCGATAATGGCTTGAGACATATAATCTGAGAAATATGATTTAATTAAAAAAATTTATCGAACAAAGCTCAACCAAATGTCTTAGTCTCATAATTGGCCTTGGTGTTTACTTGTGCCTCTTGGTGTGCATGCTCTAGACCTAGGTGGTGCAATGTGATTCTCGTGTAGGCATGAGCACAACTAGTAGTCATTGGCTTTGATCCATCTAGTTCTTGCTCTAGGACTAATTAAAACTTGAACATCATGCTATATGTGAGCCTGCATTGACCTTGTGGCTTTTGATCTTGCGAGAACTAAAGGTTGAACTATACTAGACCACTAGGTGGATTTGCACGTGTATAACTCTCAAAACATTTGATGTACTATCTCCATGCTCTTTTGGACTTGTACTCTCTCGAAATTTATGACTTTTTGGTCCTTGATGCCAAAGGGGGAGAAAATTAAGGGGGAGTAAATCTATTTTTCATGCTTACGTGCACTGCATGGCCCAAGGGGGAGTATCGGAGATGCGTATAGGAGATGCTTTGCTCCTAAGGGTGGAGATGCTTTGCTCCATGCCCGTTTCTTGTAGATGATGTTTTCGTATGTTTGATTTAGGGGGAGCTAGGCTTGTGCATCACGTCATTCATTTGGTCTTTCATGTTCTATCTCAATTGGTGCATATTGGAACTAACCATCGCAATCGAGATGTATTTGCATTTGCCAAGATAGATTTGTGCAGATTTGCAGGTGTTGTCATCAATTACCAAAAAGGGGGAGATTGAAAGCTCAGCTCCCAGGGCTTAATTGATTTTGGTAATTGATGGCAATTGGGCTGTCTGGAACGCCAAGGATAAGGACTCCTTTGTTTCATAGTTTCTTTGATTTCCTTGTGTGCGTTTTTGGCCCAGCCCAGCTACTGGCAGGACTTTAGCTCTCTGGTTGCAAGGTCCCACTGAGCATAGGTCCAGAAACTTCAGTCGTGGGTTCCATGGGGGGTTCCGAGAGTATCAGGTGTTAGCCATGAGCGAACTATCTAGAGTGAGTACACCTGTCCCAGGGTTGAGAAGATTAGGGGGTCCAGCTTTCCAGGTTTCGTAGCCGCTAAGTCTCCGAAATACCTGTGAGCTGGTGAAATCCTCCTTGCGGGTAGGTCGGTGACCCTTCGTCGGTGCCGTGGTGAAATCCGTCTTGCGTGGCGGTCGGTGGTCCTTCGTCTACGCCGCGGAGAAATCCGTTCTTGCGCCAGCGGTCGGCGACGTTGTGCGGGTGCCGGTGGGGTGTGAGAGCTTTCGCGTGTGGAAGTTCTCGCCACTCTGTTCGGATTCGGAGCTCACCCAACATTCGTTGTTGAAGAGCCCACGAGTGGATTGAGGGCACAGGACGGGAGGGTCCTGGCTTCCATTTGGAAGTTCTCACCGTGGAGTAGGAGCTCGCTCCGAACCACGTAAAAACTCGGTTTGCACCCTTCCTGCCATCCCTTTACATTGTGCACCTTGAACTCGACTGCGTGGACTTGTGCCTTCGTGCCAAGAGTAGTCGCTTCCGCTTAAGAATTGCTTTATACTTGTCTGTCGTCGCTTCCTATTATTGATATTGCTAGGTCCAGACGATAGTTGGTTTCCAAATTTGCTAAGGCTCCAAGTAAAATTAAAAGACGTAAAATTTAAAAAGAAGCCGATTCACCCCCCCCTCTCGGCCAGAGATCCTTTCAACTGGTGACGGGGAATAATTGTACACTGTCACCGTATATTTATAATACCTGACGGGTTCACAAATCCATGTCACCTACTTACTTGCCAGGGTGACCTGTGGCTCATCGGACGCACAATTTGGTGACGGGTTACTAATTTCTCACCGTCACCAATTAGCGTTTTAGGGTACCCTACGGCTCCTTCGGGGCCTCTCAGACCAAAACAACAGTGACAGTGTTGTGTTCCTATAAAACCCGTCATTAATTAGATCATTTGGTGACGATGCATGAACGTCACTGATGACCACACATTAGTGACCTTTCCCAGGTGACGGTTGTATTACCCGTCATCGGTGGCAGTTATCATCCGTCACCCTTGAGAGTTTTTCACGTGGTGCTTGCTTCTGGAGTAGGGATGGCAATAGGTACCCGAAACCCGATACCCGATGGGTATTTACTCTATTAGGGTATGGGTTTGGTACAATAATCGTACCTATGGGTACGTTAATGGGGGAAAACCCATACCCGTTAGGTATACGGGTATGGGTATGGTCCAGTGTCACCCATACCCATTTACCCGTATACCTTGTATCTTAATTGTTGATATGCTCATAGTATCAAAGATCATATGTCAGTATGTCACTGTCATTTTTAACTTGTCAATTGTGAAATGTGAAAATTGTTGGTTGTGGGTAACCCGTTGGGTTAAAATTACCCACTTGGGTCTGGGTGGCAGATATGGGTAATTGAGATCCACCATGTAATAGTTCGAGTGGTTGCAGGGGCGGAGGGCCCGTTATGGCAAGGTATGGCCCGCGCCATACCTTGGCCCAGTCAGCCCAGGGTACCTCCCTTAGTATTTTTTCGTATTTGGGCCCTTCCATCCCCATAGGCCCACTACTGCGCCTCCCAGCCGCCAGGCGAGAGCAAGGCACCTAGCCCCCTCTGCCCTCTCGCCGCTCCCGACCGCGCCCGTTGCCCCGCTCCTAGTGCGTGCGTGGGGCTAGGGTTAGGGCTGCGCGCCTGCGTGCGCTGCTGCTTATCTATCGCCTCCTCCCCCCTGCGCCTCCGCGGCTCCGCCCGCCCCCAGCCCCGGCGAGCGGCGAGCTTCGGCCGGCCGGCTGCTAGCCTCTGCCCACCGCCGGCCGCCATCGAAGCCTCCTCCAGGACCTCCACCACGTCGCACCCTCGCCTCGCCGGCCGCCGGGAACCCGGCACGCCGCTGCCGGCGGCAACCCCTTCCTATTCCTTGCTTCGGACTTCCTGCTGTGTGCTGTCCAAGACTCCAAGTGACAAGTGTGACTGTGTGATTCTGAAGTGTTCATCAATGATTAGTCCATGGCGTTGAGAAATCAGAGTGGAAGAGGAACGGTATCACATGGAAGAGGAGGAGGAGGCAGAGGACGAGGTGATTGTTTGTTTGAAGTC
This sequence comes from Raddia distichophylla, assembly GCA_005191435.1. NCBI lineage: Eukaryota > Viridiplantae > Streptophyta > Magnoliopsida > Poales > Poaceae > Raddia > Raddia distichophylla. The sequence goes on along the minus strand of SPJY01000659.1, from coordinate 1,665,793 downwards.
TCTGATGATAATTGTAAATTGAGAAACCAATTTCGTTGAATGGCGTTGTTTCATTGCTTCGCTTGTTTCATTGTTTGCAGATTTGAAGAGCTATTTTAGCCAGGAGCCTAGCAGCACAACGAACCCAACTACTCATGGAATTGGAGTTAGTCGAAGGAATGCTATGCCACCACTAGCTGAAGAGGTTCGAGGGGATGTTGCAATTGCCTTGGTCTCCTAGACGTAACTAATTGCATTATCTTATCGGTATAACTTCATAACTTGCAATCCACTTCTATCTTTTATATTATTACTTATTCCAAATGTTTCACTACTAATTTATCTTTGATCTTTATTTGATAGATTATTATTGTAATTGTCCATTTCATGTGTCCTCTGCATTTCGTAAACTTCGTTCGTGGTAGTCGTCTTGTCTTAAAGATTTTTTTTTGTGTGATTGTGTTGAATGCGTTCTTTAAGCCCGCCATACCTTATTTTTTGTCCGTCCTCCGCCACTGAGTGGTGGGTATGGGTGACCCGACGGGTGAACAAAACCCGTACGGGTATGGGTATGGGGAAGAAGTTGTACCCGTTATGGGTACGGGTAAATCAATGGGGACTTTTTATCTAATGGATATAGGTATGGGGTACCAATACCCGATGGATATGTACCCGTTACCATTCCTATTATGGAGGAGTGGAGGTAGGCAGTGACCTCGCAGCCAATGACGACGAGCTCGTTGTGGGTGTCCGAGATGTGGTACATATACGCCCTGTGGTTGGGATGAGGAAGATGGGCTGGGGTAAAGGCATAAAGGCCCAGAGAGGAAGGGGCGGGCCAAAGGAGATTTTAGAAAATAAATTGTTTATTAATTTGAGAAAATGCAAGAATACAAAATAGGTTAATTTAAAATATCAAATGTATTCATAAAATCCAAAAAATACTCCACTAAAAATACTTTTATAATATTTTCACTAATATTTTGCTAAAAATATTTAAATGTTCAAAAAAATTAGAAAAATAATTTTCCTCAAACATTTTGCACAAGAAAAATATTTAAGAAACTCAAATAAATAGATAAAATATTTAAAATCATATTTGAAAAATTCTTTTTCTAAATCCCAAAATAATTAATATTTAGAGTTTGTGGCCTCCGAATTAATTCTTTTCAGCGCAAAATAGGGGAAACACTATTTTGAAATTTGGGAAAATAATATCTAAAATATGGAAAAGGAAAATCCATTTATAAGACCCGAAATAATTAACATTTGGAGATTTGAAACCTCCAAAATAATTCCTTTCTGCCTAAAATAGGGAAAAATATTTTAAAATAGAAAATAATTTTCCAAAAAATTAAATACCTTTATTCGTTGAAAATGATTCCTTTTTTTAACATGGTTTTAATTTTTTCAAAATTTCCAAAGAAACATTGGGATCTTACATTTGTGGGTTGGCTAGAGTTCCTGTTTTGGTTGCTACAACCTAGAGGTCCTCCAAGGTGTTCGCTCTTGTGCCGTGTTTGGAACTCTATTGTTGTGGGTGTTAGTTTTAGGGTTGTTTGGTTGTCATGTTGGCGAGGTGTTTGGTCTTAGGTCGCGGTGGTGGCAACAGTTGGTTTGTAGCCGCGCCTAGTGCTATGCAATGTCTTTTTTACCTATTTTTACTCCTATTTTTAATGAATTGACAGAGCTCCTGCCCGAGGTTAAAAAAATAACATTGCTAAAATTTTAATATAAATGTCAAATTTTGAATTTTGAATTTTGAATTTTTTTGAATAATTAAATTTTACTTTTTTAAAAAAACCTATCAATCCGTGCTTACGTGCAGTCCACCTCCATGGATCCCTCTTGCGTTTAATTAATCGACCAGGAATATGATGTGCACTGTTCCGCTCATTAGTGCAGGAAAGTGCTGCACATAGGGGTAGGACCACCTTGTCCTATGCTATCCTTCTTAGGTTGTGTTGGGTTGAGTTTGGTTGCACGCAAATCGAGACTTTAAAATAAATAATAAAAAGTTTAAAACTTAATGAAATTTTTTTAAGATCTTTATAAAAAATCCTATAAAGTTTAAAAAATATTATACAATTATTATAAAATTTTACATTAAATTGAAGTCTCGATTTACATGCAACGAAACTGTAACCCAACTAAACCTTCAATCAAAGAGGTTTTTTTGTACAAGGACTTCTGGCAAAATCATTCCCACGAACCCTGGAAAAGGATGGTGGTTTCTTTGTTGCATTTTCTAGGGATAAATATGAGAAGATCTATGTACGGAGTATAAGACAAAATGAAGGAGCAGAGCGCAAGGTTGCTGAACATATTGTTATGCAGCTTATGCTCTAATTGCAATACACATTGCCGGGTCTTCTACCAAAATGCCTGTTGATGTTACAGCTGCGTTGGAAGACATTCTCTGCCAAGATGGCGGTTTTCCAAGAGAGAAATATTCAGGATATCTAAGGGATCTGAAAATGGCTCGGTGATTTCTAGAATTCTAGTTGAAACTTGCTCATAATTGTGCATCCTCAAACAGGATATCGGATTCAGGTTTCCACGATTGTTTATGGGGTACGGAACTGAAGAATCAGTGTGCGCGCAATGAGTGGAGCATGATAATTGTGCGTCAAACAGGACATGCATGTATTATTACTAGAAGTACTATCAGGTTTCACAAACGTTTTTGTGGTCCTGAACTGAAGAAACAGTGTACAATGATGGGGAACATGCAAGGAATATGTTTCTTGTCATTGTTGCTGGCCTTTTTAAGTTGTTGTGACCCTGGAAATGGCTCAGACAATTCAGCTTCTTGACTGCATGCATTTAGTGGCATCTTGATTGCTGCTTATTTAGGAGAGGTTTTTTTTCTATCCATAAGTAAACATGGGTCCTGGAAGGACCGACATAAGGCCGCGGCAGATTGTACATGCTGAGATAACATGCCTGAGATAGCGTTTTTTTTTTCTTTTGAGTAAGGCTGAGATAGAGAGTCTTCTTTCCCCTAATCGAGGATTCGAGGGCATGCCGGTTTGCATCCTGTCGCGCGATGTTGAAGTAACCAGAACTCGTTTGTTTGTTTTTGAGCGCTAGAACTCGTTTGTTGAACAGATACTCCTACAATGGAACAGTTTTCCTCCAAAATATTAAATACATTCAAATGCATGCATAGCACAACACACACCCTGGAACAGTTTTCCTCCAAATATTACTACAAATAACATTCAAATGCATACATGCATGGCACAGCACTCTACTTAACTAGCTAGTGGAGTACTAGTACACTGCATGGCACACTGGCACAGTACACTCTAGTTAACTACTCACAGTACACCCTAGCTAAGCTAGTGGAGTACTAGTGCTCCTAGTACACGGGAAACAATCAAGGACACGGCAAACTAGCATGGACGCACTGTTTATTCTCGGCGCAAGTAGGAACACACACATCATTAATTACTTGCGCGCGCAGCACAGCACAGCACAGCACAGCACAGGGCACAGCACAGCACAAATTAGTCTTCCTTGATCTCCCTTGCATATGGAAGCCACAAGACATCACTACTTCTTCCACATGTTAGGCCTGAAACGAAGATGGAAATTAACACGTTTTATTTAAAGAAAGGGAGCAGAAGATTAATTAGCATGCATGCACATTAATTAATTTGGTGCGTTTTGCTGGATCAGTTTAGGCACATACGGGCAGACACAACGGCTCGCCTGGAGGCCCCTCCTTTGGCACCTGTGGCACACAAGGCGGTCGTCCAGCTGATCGCTGGGACACTTGCAGTTCATGCCTTTCTTGCGGCACGTCCTGCATCTGTAGGCGCAGTTATCAGCTGTGTGGCCAGTGTTGCCACACTTCCAGCATCCAAATGGGCACTCCCTGTAGCGGTGGCCCGTCTTGCTGCAAAGTTCGCAGGGCGCACTGGGGCACTTGTGGGTGTAGTGTCCATGCTCACCGCAATAAGCACATGGATCAGGACACAGCTCGGGCTGCTCGAAGGGGTGGTCCCCCATATGGCAGTTGCAGAGCAGCTCATCCTCGTCGATCATCGTCTTATCACTTGACACACTTCCAGTAGACCCGCCACTTTCACTTGAACCAGCTTTCGACATGGTGACTGAAAATGAGGATGCCGGGGGCCAAAAAATATGCATCAATTGTACTAGGGGATGACAAATACATGTGCATAGACTAATGCAAAGAGGATCGTATAACTAGTGAAAGCTAGCTACCGTCGGAAATTAACTAGACCGTGCTTGACGGAAATCAAATGCTAAACATATATGCATGCATACAGGAAATTTGGATGCGGAAAACCCACCTTGCAACTTGGCCCGAATGAAGCGGCTTGCTGCCTGCTTGCTGTTGTTCGCTTGTTCTCGAGCGCGGAGGTTGTTTGAGCAATGAAGATACCGGAGCCTGGAGGTATATATAGGCTGCGTAGTGCACACTTGGCTCCATGGTGAACCACCCAGTGAGTCAGGCAGACATGTCAAGTAAACCGGGTCATAGATGGCCAAATGGATTGAATTAAATGGGTTGATACGAGGCCCAGTTATTTTGGTCTATCCCAAACACGACACGACCTGATTTAGATTGGGCCCAGGACAACACAGCCCGTCTAGACGTGATGTGGCTGGATCGAAGGCTGGGCACGACATGCCGTCCCATGGGTAATTAGTGCTAAGCTAGGAAAGTCCATGTTCTGCCACACATGGACCAATGCCTTTTCTTCATTGTACACGCTATGATGCCAGTAGGTCAACATTTCACAATCTGGTTGCTGATTTGAGGAAGCTGAAGGCTGAGCGAGATATTTGTACCGGAAGAGAAACACGGCGCAAATTAGAGAAACGTGAAACACACGCGAATAGGTAGCGTGTTAAGGTTCACACCTGCGGCTGATGAACATCGTATCATTTTTGCGGCACACATCTACACGTTTGTCTAGGTACAAAACCCCCTCCCGTGGGGAAGGAAATTTGCTCGCACCCGGTGCCACCGAAACTTTGTGGCACCCTCGTCTGATGACTGACAGGTGCGTCCACCAATCTCAAAGCATCTTCCCCTAATATACAGTCTCAGATTCAACCACATCCCTATCCCCCCTAATCCCCAAATCCCGTCGCCATTGTGGACTTGTGGAGCCCCTCCGTCGCCGCCTTCGCGCCGCGTCCTGGTGTGGAGCCCCGCCGTCGCTGCCTCCTCGGCGTGGAGCCTCGCCATCGCCGCCTCCTTCGCTTGGCGCTCCGTCGCCGCTGTGGAGCCCCGTCACCGCCGTTGCGCCGCCTCCTTTGAGTGGAGCTCCGGCGTGGCTGCCTCCTCCGCTTGGCGCGCCACGGTCGCCGTCGCCGCTGTGGAGCCCCGGCCCCCGTCACCGTCGTCGCGCCGTCTCCTGTACCTGGAGCCCCGCCATCGCCGTCGCTGCCTCCTCCGCTTGGAGCCCCACGGTCACCGACGCCGCTGTGGAGTATTGGAGCCCCTCCGTAGCTGTGGCTGTACTATGAAACTTGTTTTGGTTGACTGTGACCATGTACCTTGTTTTGGTTTTGCCTGTGAGCATGTATATGGAGAAATGTTGCGACTCCTCTGCTTCATTGTATTTTGAATAGATGTTGTAGCTGCAACTGGAAATTATAGTTGAATGTGTTTCAGTTGTAAATTATAGCTGAATTTTTTGGAATTGCAATATGTGTTTCTCAATTGAATTTGTTTGTTTGTGAAATTAGTGAGGCTCAATTGATAGATAAGATCTATTGAATTAGGGTCAATTGACAGATAAGATCAATTGAATTAGGCTCAATTGATACTCTTAAAAAATAGGCTCAATTGACACAGAAGCTCAATTGAATTTGTGATTGTGAATTCAAGTGCCAAAACAAAAAATGATTTGTAGAATGCTGAACAAGACAGCAGTTTGGCAAATTTGACGGAGGAGCACCACTACGACAACGGTGATGGCCGGCCTCCAAGCCGACGAGGCAGCGACGGTGGGGCTCCATGCGAAGGAGGCGATGACAGCGCGGCCCCAAGCACCTAAAGCCGGCGGCGCGACCACAGGCCTCCATGCCTAGGCGGTGGCGCGGACGACGGCGGCGGGCTCCGGCGTGGCTCCACGAGTCTCCATGCCTAGGCGGCGGCGACCATGAGAGCGGCAGTCTCCGGCGCGGCTCCACGGTCTTGGAGGCGGCGCGGCTCCATGGTCCTGGAGCCGGCGGCGCGTCTCCACGGTTCTGGAGGCGGCGGCACGACCGCGGGGCTCCACGCCTAGGCCGCGGTGGCGGCGACGGCGGCCAGCTCCGGCAAGGCGCCAGCGAGGACGATGACGGTGGCCTCCAGCCAGGTTGCAGCGATGTGATTTGCGGATTTAGGAAGGCTAGGGATTTGGTTGAAGTGTTGAGCTGCGTATTGGAGGAAGTTGCTTTAAGATTGGTGAACCACGTGGCTTACATCGGAGAGGGGTGCCACGGTGCTTCTATGGCACCGGGTGCCAGCAAATTTCTTTCCGGCCTTCAGAGCATCCCCAATGCTAGGACTATTCGTGGACTATTCTAACACTGTTTAGACACTATGCAATCATTACTCTACCCCTTTCAACACTTTTCTCTCTCATATTTTAATCCTACAATTACTCACCTAGTGCTACAGTAATGGGTTGGCTCACGGATAGAGCTACCATTGGTCGTGCTCTCAGCAGTTCAAGCTAGCTAGCCTATGGTGGGCGATGCATGTCACGTTGAGCACCAACAATAAAACCTTTAAATATTAATTCCCTAACGAGGTGGGCCTGTTTGGCAACAAAGTTTTTGAAAACCATAGTTTTGTAATACCATGGCTTGTGTTTTACCATGGTTTGCTAGCACATGTAAGAAAATTTTGGGTTGAAGTGGAGTCTACAATACTTTAAAAATACCATGGTATTGTCAATACCATGATTTTCAAAACAGAGTTTTTAAGGTTGCTTCCAAACACCTCATTGCCAAAATACCATGGTTTTACCTCGAAACTATAAAAATACTCTGTTGCCAAACAGACCCTTAGCTGTTGTTACAAAGTTAGCCCCCTCTTTAAATATTTCTGGATACGCCAAGCATGTGACAGCATGGGCAAGTGAAACCATACATGATGCATGTCGCGTGCTGGTGGGCTTCGCTTCAAGAAGAAGAAAATTGTCCGATGTGTGATCAATGTTGTCGTGAGTTTGTCACGAATCAGTGAACGAAAGGTGGTAGCTGCCCGTAGCCTAGTACCCTAGAGCTAGAACGGAGTAGTACTAGTAGGGAGTACTGCACCTGACCAGGATCGATCACGAGTCTTTCTTTCAGTACATCTGGCATGTGGGTGGAGACAGTGCGCTTCAGGATGCAAACGGGCTGCTCGCTGGGTAAAAACTGCCCGCCCGTTCAATCCGTGGAATATTAGATGGGCTCTAGCTGCTGTCCATTTTAATAGGCACGGCAAAAAACGGCGCCCGTAGCCGCTCGTTACAACGTGGTGCTTGTCCAGTACGGCAAAAACTGTTGTCCAGTGCATGCTTGTGCCTCCAGTCCTCCACTATCAAGACAACGTGCAGTTGATTTGCAGTTGATTTACAATTGATTTAGCAGTCCATGTTAATTTCAAGTTTTAATTCATATAAATGAATTGCAAATTTTTTTTAAAAAATACATTCAACATGCACGTCTGATCTAGCAACAACATATTAGTCAAATCTGTCAAAAAAATCCAAAAATGAAAACAGCATACATCACATCACATTAGTTGCAGATAAATTAGTTGCTCACTAACTAATAGGCTGTTTGGTTGCCTGCATCATATAAGTTTTGCATCTATAGATACAAAAGTAGGGTGTCTGGTTGTCTTTTCGCCCATCTGGGCCAGACTCTCTAGATGCAATTACCCCCTGTAAGATCAAGTTTTGGTATTGATGACAACAGGGACTTCAAGATTAAGTCTTTAGTGTTTCATAGTTTTTCTCTTATACTCTTTGCGTGAGTCTTCGTTCATGCTCAAGTCTGCAACACATACGTCAAGCATCAAGCTACAAGATCAAGATAAGACTAGACTAGACTAGACTAGACAAAACAAGACTAGACTAGACTAGACTAGACAAGACAAGACAAGACTAGACTAGACTAGACTAGACTAGACAAGACAAGACAAGATCACAACAAGACAAGACAAAGATCACGACAAGACAAGACAAGATCACGACAAGATAGATAAGACAAGACAAAACAAGATCACGACAAGACAAGACAAAGATCACGACAAGACAAGACAAGATTACGACAAGACACAAGACAAGACAAGACACAAGACAAGACAAGACAAGACACAAGACAAGACAAGATCAAGACAAGACAAGACAAGACAAAAACTTAGGTGCACCCTGTCATGACCAGGTCATCAAGACGCGTCCGATGCCGGCTGCGCTCGCGATCGAACACATGGTGGGCATCGTTTTTCCAGATCCGGAGTTGCACAGTGAGGAGTATCGGACGGCTTCCGATAAACCCGTCGGACGCGTCCGATAAGCCCTTCCCCATGAGTTCTTGGCCTAGCTCTATGGTGGGAGAGGTGGTGATCTAGTTGTGCTTCCGGTATTGTGCTCTTGGATTTCTTATCACCGGGATTCAACTCCACCACAAGCTTCATCGTCATCGACATGTGTACCGCAAGCAAACCCACCAACGTGGTGGTCATCGGCTAGGCGTAGCCGGTGCATCCTCTTCTCCAAGTGCGTCGGAGATGTGCTAAATCCTCGGTGTGCTCGAGGTCGACTTCGCCTGTGAAGTCGGGTGTTTCGGGGTCCTTCGCGTGTGAAGGCTGCCGATTCTTGTACAAGTTGGAGTTCCCTTCCGATGTGTTCGGGAACGAACTTCTTCTAGTGGATTGAGGATTAGGGACGAAAGGGTCCCGGGCTTTCCTGTGTGGCGAGCTTCCTCAACGAGAGTAGGTGCTTGCACCGAACTCGGTAAAAAGATCGGTTTGCCCTCTTGTCTCCTTTATTATTCGCACTTGTGTTTACTTCCGCTACTAGACTTGTGTAGGGCTCATTCGCTAGTTGGGTGCTTAACTTGACTTATTGATCAAGTTCAACAAGCGAATAAAATTAAAATAGTCCGATTCACCCCTTCTCGGCCTTAGGTCCCTTCACCCCCTCTGGACCAGACTCTGGAGATACGGCCAAATTGGGTGCTTCCCCATAGCCAAGCTTTGCGGGATGCAGTTGAGCGCATCACACAACTCCGCAAGCCCCTAATGCACTCAACCAAACATTTTCTCTTCTCAGCCCCTAATGGCTCACAGCGGCCGCCCGCTGGGTTGTCGCACAGAGGAGGTCCCTTCTCTCTCTCCCTCCCCCTTATCTCTCCAATAATCGTCTGGATCTAGATCTGGGGCTGCATTCGTTTTGTCTGCCATGTTTATCATCTTTTGCCCCATGTTAATTCAGCATGTTCGTACATGTTTTGTCATGTTTCACTGAACAAATCTTTCTTGTTTGAACAATACTGACATTAATGTCATGTTTATATTCCCAAAATCACATGTGCGGAAGCGTTTGAATTTTTGTTACGGATCGAGCGTTCGATCCGTACCACCCTTACTTAATTGCTCATACAAGAAGCTTTGAGAAATCACGTTTTATCTAACACCTAAAATAATTTTGAATCAAGTTTGGAACCAACATCGAAAAAATTTCGCAAGAATGTTCATGGAATAACATGGACGGACAAGGCACTTGCAGTGAGATGGTTACCCTGGCCGTGATCATGAGCAGCATTGCCATTAATTAATTGTCTCCAACTTTAATATATCTCCATGATAACCAGACATAAGTTTTACATAAATAAAAATCTTGTACTCCCTCCAGTCACAAAAAGAAGTTGACGTTGACTTTTGGACACGCCTTTAACCATTCGTCTTATTCAAAAAAAGTTATATAAATATTATTTATATTGTCATGATTTGGTTTATTATTAAATGTATTGTCAAATGACTTATACTTTTATATATTTGAACTAAATTTTTGAATAAGACGAATGGTCAAAGGTGTGTTCAAAAATCAACGGCTACTTTTTTTGTGACCAAAGGTAGTAATTGTTTGTAGGCTTGTAGCCAAGTAGAAAACGTTTCTCTACTCTACCTTCTGGTCTGATATTCGACAATAGATTCGGTCGGTTGCGATAACCACACCAGGAGCAGGGCTGGGCTTGCAAGCGGAGAGGAGGCAATATGCAAGAACGCGACGGTTTCGTGGCTCTAGAGTCTGAGCGTAGCATACCTGGGCTACACTGGCTGTAGTGGCTAGGGTGGGCGTCCACGGACTGCCGTTTTTTTCATTTGGAGAATATACGGGAGCCCATTTATCATTTTTTTCTAGGTAAACTTTACGGACAAGCGGGCATCCGTGTCCACTGGAAGAAAATTTGGAAGGACCCGGGTCCTTCCAAACTGTGAAAGACCCTGTCCGGATGCCCGCCACGTGTGCCCACAAATCTCAAAGCAGAGCTTCCTCTTCCCCTCTCACAGCGCGCTCTCTCCCCACTCTTCCCTGCCGCCATGTCGTGCGCGAAGGAGAGAGAGCATCGCCGGCAGCCGCCGGCGAGGGCACGCCGCCGTTGCCCAGCCCGCTGGCAGCCGCGAGCCGCCGTCGTCCAGCCCTCCGCCCGCCGTCGTTCAGCCCGCCGGCAGCCGCGAGCCTCGGCGGCGGTGCCGCCGCCGCCGCCGGAGCCTCGAGGCGCTGTGCGCGCGCCCCGTCGTCGACCCCAGCCTTCCGAGGCCAATGGCCAACCTCGTTGAGTGGGGGCTGCAATGGTAGGGGAGGGGCGAGCTGGAGAAGGTCGCCGACCGGCGCATCGCCGGCGAGGTGAGGGCGGTGGCGCTGAGCAAGTACAGGGAGTTGGCGGCCAGGTGCCTGGCGGAGCGTGGCGCTGACCGGCCGGCTCAAAGGCGGTGATGGTGAGGGCAGCGCGGACGAGCGGGGCGCCCCGGCGGGGCGACAAGGCGGCGAAGAGGGCACGCCCCGGAGCCACAGTCCTTCAAGAGGTCATCTTGGGGCTGGTCAAGACGCTGTAGATGCCGGACTTGATAGACTGCCGAAGAGCCTGGCCGCTACTGCTGCCGCCGCCATGCTGTTCGAAGGAGAGACCTCGCCGGAGTCACCACGCACCATGGGAAGCTCGCCGGAGACCGGATCAGGAGCTGCTGACGCCGTGCGCCACCATGGAAGGCGCCGCCAGGGAGCTCCAGGTTGGGTCTACCGTTCCCCTGGGTCGCCGCCGGCCACCAAGACCGGATCCACCGGGCCGCCTTGCATAGCAGTGGGAGGAGCCCGTGAAAGTCGCCGGACGCAGGGAGGTCGGGCCAACCTCGCTAGAGTTGAGTCAGAGCCGCCGCTGCTCCTCTTGCTGGCCACCGTCTTGAATCCGCCGTCGTCGGGCAGTCCTCCGGCCGAAGGAGCTCGCCTTGGTTGAGGGACGCAGCGCCTGAGATTGGAGCAGCTCACCGAGGCCTGAGATTGGAGCGCGCTGTGAGAGGGGAGGAGGAAGCTCTGATTTGAGATTTGTGCGCACACGTGGCGGGCATCTGGACAGGGTCTTTCACAGTTTGGAAGGACCCGGGTCCTTCCAAATTTTCTTCCGCCGAGAACGGGGTGAGAGCGGGTGGTGTGGGGAGGAGGCGCGGGCGCGTGGCCCTCTCGGTCTCGTGGAGAAGGTGGGGGGAGAGCGACGTGGCCCAACGAAACCCACAGAAGCTGCCGCTTCCCTGAGACCGTGCGATGAGGTTCGGACGGTTGGCCAATTTTTGGGTGACGTGGCCACCGGTGGAAGACGGAAGCAGCGTGGACATGCCCAGATCGGTGGCCTGCTAGGGGGTATGAAGATACTTTATAATATATGACATGCGCATCACGGTGATGATTCTTAGTACATTTTTTGTTAAGGTCCATTTTGCTGAACAGTTTCATGTGTTTAATTTGGGTCCTCTTTTGTTACTTTTTTAGGATAGAGGCCACTTCCGCGTCCGAGGGCTACTACCTCTTCCAGCAGAAATATATCCACGATCTTTTTGATTGAACATGTTTTTTCTGGTCAACACACCACGGATACTTCAATGGAGCTTCATCTTCAGCTTCGCTCTGTTGATAGTGTTTCTCTTGATAATCCTACTCGCTAGCGCCGCTTGTTGGGAGTCTTGTTTACTTTGACATAATTTGTTTGTATATTTCTCATAATGTTTACATTCTTAGTCAATTCATGCACTCCCACTCAGATACGTTATAATCATCTTCTATATTTTTTGTGGTATTTTCATGGCACTCTTAACCGACATTTGTTCTTTTCTAGCTACAGTTCTTTGCAGCTCCAAGTATTTGATGCTTCTTGGGCTAGTGATCCTGTATATCGCAAGTCCCTCTCTGCTTACCATGTCTTTCTTCACTCCTTTTCAATTGATTGGAAGACCAAGAAGCAACAGACTGTTTCCCGCTCTAGCACTGAGACTGAGTTGCAAGCTTTGGCTTCTGCAACTCCTGAGGTCAGTACAGGAATCCAAACTATTAACGTCAGCCAAATGTATCTACGTCGGCCCAAACAAAGCCGACGCGAATAATCGCGTTATTTACGTATTTACGTTGGCCCGAGGAAACCGACGTAAATAGCACTTGAATGCATGGAGTTGTGTGATCACATGAATTTAGTGGATATTGAGTGGCTATCTCCTTGATTATCGAATGAACAAAGAGATGTATTATGGGGTTGTTTGTTGTTGTTGTTGCATCTTAATATGAAACTTTTGCTAATGGAATCAAGTTTTGCTTTTGACTTAATCTTATATTTATGCTATTTTATTGCACCATTACTTTATAAATCCTTATAATTTTATGATGTTCTAATTCATGTAACCCTTTCATCTTTTTTATTATGTTGCAGCGTACGAGCATTCTCCTAGATTTTTTTTGATATTTCGTATCACGACCGCTGACTTAATGGCCAGGCCTTACCTTGTAGGAGCATCTCCAACAATATCCCTACAAGAATACCTAGGTTTAATTTTAGTGATTTTGTTAAGAAAATCACTACAATAAGAAGTCCTATCTTGAAAACGAAAATATGAAGAAAATGATAGGACCCTGATTAGGGCATCTGTATTTAGCTACTTTTCTCCTAGGCCTCAAATGAATATCTATAATTTATGCTTTTTATTGCACCATTACTTTATAAATCTTTATATTTTTATGATGTCCTAATTCATGTAACCCTTTCATCTTTTTTATTATGTTGCAGCGTACAGCAATCTACCAGATTTTTTTTTTGATATTTCGTATCACAACCGCTGACTTAATGGCCAGGCCTTACCTTGTAATGGCCAGGCCTTACCTTGTAAGAGCATCTCCAACAATATCCTACAAGAATACCTAGATTTAATTTTAGTGATTTTATTAAGAAAAATCACTACAACAAGAAGTCCTATCTTGAAATAGAGAAAATATGAAGAAAAGGATAGGACCCTGAGTAGGGCGTCTGTATTTAGCTACTTTTCTTCTAGGCCTCAAATGAATATCTATAAAATGTAGGACTTTGGTTTTAAGACTTATTGTTGGAGTCAACACGTATTTTTTAGGCTAAAAAAAGTTTTTGAGAGTTCCTATATTTAAATATAGGACTCAAGTTTTAGAACAATATGATATGCTCTAAATCACTTTTTATGATTTTATATATTGCTTCAAAATTATGTTTTTTTTTTCTCTTTATAGTTCCGTTGCAATGCATGAACATATATTAGTAGATTGCAAATGAGTGCATGGGTCAACATGTTGATTAGACACGGATTCACCGCTTGTTTAATTGGCTAGGCCAAACGGATATTGTGAAGCCCTGAATAACATATACAAACCACAATTTATCATCGATTTGTCACGGACATATAACATGGATTTACCATGCATGGATCCAGCCAGCTACAAACAAAAGTCATGTCAAATCAAAGAATGGACCAAAAGAAATAATATGGGTGGGGACAAATAATAGATGGCGTTTCTAATTGATAAGAATTTTGAGAAAAACAGGAAAAATACCATGAACGGAAGGAAGAGCATTTGTTGGAATGTTCCTTGATTATCGGAGATGTTTGAGAAAATTATAGGTGTATCATACTCACGGTGCATACCGTTAGATGAAGGGAGATAAATGAATAGGATGGTTTGTTGAAATGGCCTATCTTTATTTTGAGGGGATCAAAGAAATAAATATAGGCGGGACAAATAGATGACCTTCCTAATTGATAAAAATCTTGAAAATCAGAAGAAACCATCAAAAGAAGGACTGTCATTAGTTCGAATGCTCCTTGATGAGTGGAGGTAGTTGAGACAATTAACGATGTATCATACTTACAATGTAAATGTATGACACCAAATGTTGGGTAACAAATGTCTAGGGTGGTTTGTTAAAAAGATTCATTCAAACTCGTATTTTTTTATATTAACTAAAGTATAGATACAATAATAGATCTTTCTATAAAGTAAAAAAACCTATATGGCAACACAACAGTGGTATAAAAGAACACATACGTTGTGCCACACGGCTACAACAGAAGAAGCAAAAAAAAAAAAAAATCTAATAAAAAAGGAGATGGAAATAAAAAGGAAAAAAAAAACCCGCCTCTTCTCCGGGTCTCCTCGCGCAGGACGCAGTCTCAGTCACGCAGCAGCACGCACGCCCAGCAGTACAGCACACTTGACACTCCACTGCAGCGCAGAGCACGAGGCGACGAACGAACCCGCGCCTTGCTTCTCGCCGCGGCAAACGCACCGGGCGTCGCAGCGCCAGCGAGCCCACCGCTCCAGCGGCCAGCACAACGCCGCCGTATAATTTTTGAGAAAAACAGAAAGAATACCATGAACGGAAGGAAGAGCATTTGTTGGAATGTTCCTTGATTATCGGAGATGATTGAGAAAATTATAGGTGTATCATACTCACGATGCATACCGTTAGATGAAGGAAGATAAATGAATAGGATGGTTTGTTGAAATGGTCAAATGGCCTATCTTATTTTGAGGGGATCAAAGAAATAAATATAGGCCGTACAAATAGATGACCTTCCTAATTGATAAAAATCTTGAAAATCAGAAGAAACCATCAAAAGAAGGAATATCATTACCTCGAATGCTCCTTGATGAATGGAGGTGGTTGAGAAAATTAACGATGTATCATACTTACAATGTAAATGTATGACCCCAAATGTTCGGTAACAAATGTCTAGGGCGGTTTGTTAAAAAGATTCATTCAAACTCGTATTTTTTTTATATTAACTAAAGTATGTAGATACAATAATAGATCTTTCTATAAAGTAAGAAAACCTATATAGCAACACAACACTGGTATAAAAGAATACACACGTTGTGCCATACTGCCACAACAGAAAGAAGCAAAAGTTTTTTTTCTAATAAAAAAGGAGATGGAAATAAAAAGGAAAAAAAAACCGCCTCTTCTCCGAGTCTCCTCGCGCAGGACGCAGTCGCAGTCACGCAGCAGCACGCAACGCACGCACAGCAGTACAGCACACTTGACACTCCACTGCAGCGCAGTGCACGAGGCGACGAACGAACCCGCGCCTTGCTTCTCGCCGCGGCAAACGCACCGGGCGTCGCAGCGCCAGCGAGCCCACCGCTCCAGCGGCCAGCACAATCCGGCGCCGACGCCAGAGAGCAGAAGCGGGTGCGGAACCCTAGCGCGCCAGCCCACGCCGCCGACGCCGACCCGGCCGGATTCGGCCGGATCTGCCCCTGCCATCGGCGCAGGCCCCGCGGTGCCGCGGCGGCGGGGCTGGCGCCGCCCGTGGCCTGCGCTTTGCGCGGTTGGATCCTGCGGAGGCGACGGCGAGGTGGGTTCTTGGCCGGCCGGGCGGGAGATTTGGCGCCTCCGCTCGCCGGAGAGCGGAATGCGCTGAGGGAGAAGCGGAATTCGTGTTTCTTGGTCGCCCCTCGTGCTCTTTCGTCGATTTGATTTGCTTCACCAGTTCATTCGCTGGGTGATTTTATATGGAATTTTATTATTTTGTTTACATTTTTGTTCTGTGGTTCTGGAGCTCAATTCTGGGGGTTTATGATTTGAACAACTCTCATTGGTTTAGGTTGCTTCGGTAGCTAAGTGAAACTTCTTAAACCTTTTGTTGTTTTCTTAGCTCTTCAGTTGGAGGTTGCCGCACTCATTGCGCTGATGTCACTGTCGCTCCTCCATTTTACTCATTTGGCAATTCGGCTCTAGTGCGCCCTAGCAAACTTGTAACAACATGAAATGTTGGGGATCAAAAGGGTGAGGCTAAAAGTTTATGTGCTGACCTAAATTGAATTGGGTGTGCAAGTGTAGTAGGTAGAGAAAGGCTAGAAGCTTTTTGCATGATCATAGTCTATTCGAGGTGCCCAAGTTCCTTGTTTTGCAGTCACAATTACTGTTTACAAGTGGCAATTTAGGGGGATATAAGCAACTAGATTGTTTTTGGCCTGTTCGTCTTCAGGGTAGTTATCTGAATTCTTTATGTTTGATTTGCTTTGTGCAATATTTTCCGTTCATCTGCTAGATGCAAGAAGTGGTGCCGTGGATTGTGGAATAGCAAATTTCAATGCAATCTTTTCCTGTGCTGTTGTGGTAGCTTGCCTTGCTATCCAGTTTATTTTTTGAGGAACTTGCCACTCGATCGGCTCATTTCTCCCAAATTTGGGTGGATCTTTTCATCTAGAAATATGACTGATTGGGCTGTTTGGGCATTGAAGTGCAAGAAAGATGGGCAGCTTCACGTTTTGGGGTGCTCTTTGGGGCCCTATTGGTTGCTTCGGCTTTGTTGATTGCTTTCTAGGAAACTGATAACTATTTCACATTGTAGGTGTTGTTGGGTAGATCATTTCGTTAGATGGTGTGATGGATTGGTTACTTCAGGCAATGCATTTTGAATTTCACAGGCTCATTTCTTTTTACATTTCATGCACTTTATTTTTAGTGGTTTAGTAATTCATCATAGCGCTTATAGTCTAAATGCCTTATTTGACTCTCATGCATTTTTGGTATGTCTAGACTCTAGCTCTCAGTTACAATAATTTCTGTTTCAGGTAATTATGCTAAATGGATTGTGGTCTCCGTCTGATATCTCAGAAAGGAGGGGTGTAGCAAATTAGCAACGTTTCATCAGAGAGATTACTAGGCTATAAAGATGCCATCCTCACCCACACTGAGGAGATCTCCTGCAAAAGAGATTTCCCATAAGAGGCGCACCAGTCTTGGGAGCACACTGCCTGCTAAGTCAAAGGATGATGAACTCACGCTGTTCGATGATATGCAGAAAAATGAGAGGGATACTTTTTTACTAGAACCATCAGATAATTTTGATGAATCGATCTGTAAGGCTCACTAATATCCTCCTCCTTCATATAATCAACATGCTTCTATTTATTATTATGACATTCCGCTTTTTATCACAAAATTGTGTTGTGCGATTAGTATTTACTGTTCTCTTTATTTCTGTCCCCGGTGTATCAGCGAAGCTGTGCTATTTTCCAAATTTTAAGCTTGGCGTGAACATTGCTGGAAGAGGAGAAAGCCATGATTTGCTTAATGTGGATGGTGACAAACATGATTATGACTGGTATAGTATGCACGCTGAATAGACAAATTGTTTTTTATTTCACACTTCATGGTACATGTTGGTTGTTGTTTTAACAAATGTAGTTTCTTTTAGATGTTTCAATGAATATATCTTACAGTGTGCATTAGCTTCATGATATATGTCAGCATATCTTATGTAGCATGTACTGTCGCTACCAGTCTTCATGCTGTTCAGTACAATAGTGCATAAGTATGTGAGATCGATTCTCATCTAAAGTTACTAGGTAAGCAGTAAACTTTTAACTGCTAGTGCTAAGGCTTCTCGCTAATTGTGAGGGGTGGGAGTGTGGTTTTGAATTTTCAGTGAGTGAGATTGATCCTCAACATCTGAAGCCTGTTAGTCTCTTACGTCAAACCCAAACTACTCTTAATATCAAGCATATGATTGTTTGCAAGTATTTGGTGCATCTGAGGAGCAAAAGGTTGCCCTGTGGTGATTCCATTAATTATCTATTACAAATTTTTAAATGTTACAATTAAATTATTGTTACTGCTGCTTGTTCTTCTCATGCCAGGGGCTTATGAGTAATCAAGTTCACCCTGTTATGGTATTAGGGATGCATGCAAACAGTTACCATGGTACTGTGGCGATGTGAACAGTACAATGAGTACTGTTTACACAGGTGCTGTGGCGCATGGCTGGATGTAGGCCATTAGGCTTAGTAATTAGGAGGCTGGATTTTGGGTAAGACTAGATTATCTTTGTTAGAGAGATGCTTCGGCCTATATTTTGTGAGGTGAGCTCTCTATATAAAGGGGCTGCCACATGTCTTTAGTCTTTCAAGCCTCAGGGCCTCTCTTCCACGTCAGGCAAGAGCCCTAACGTTCTAGGCGAGGGTGAGTGCCCTACCCTTGGTCCTCAGACCTGTACCCAACCAACCTGCCATACAATGTACCCTTTCTTTAAACAATGCACGCCATATTTTCTGTAAACATTCATGGTCAGTATTGTGAAACTAGTATGGTAAGATGTGATATCATTTCTCAGTTAAGCAAATAATATTACATTCCTATTTTGAGTGTCATGCCATCATTAATACTCAGTTATCATGAAGACGCTGCTTTTGTTGATGAATGATGCTAGCCACTTTCATATGCCTCGAGAAACTTTCAGAACTAGATTTCTTTGTTTCCTTGTCCTTTTGTGTTTACATTTTGCTATGAATGCGAACGTAGAAAAAACATGGCTCTGACTACCACAATGGGTTCTGATGCTTCTAGACTCTTTTCACATTTTTTTTTTGATTTAGGTTTTTGTCCCAATCTAAACAGTAGAATACCGCCTGCCTTTAGTTTTATTAATCATTTATATCTTCAATTTCAATAAATACCTCTGTACCTTATAATTTTTCATTTAACAGGTTATTGACTCCTCCAGAGACTCCACTTTTCCGTTCATTGGATGACGAGGAAGACCAGTGCATTGGTCTTGCTCCTAGGGGCAGGGCTCAGAGTAAACCAATGTCCATTTCGAGGTCATCAACAGTAAGTGTTTATCTCATCATATGTTGCTGATTCTAAATTTTAGGATGATTACACTTATCTAGCAGGTGTCAATATTCTTTTCTGATTTATACATAGATGGGAAGTACTCAAAGATCTACTAGAAGCAGTGCAAGTCCAAGTAGACTTAGCCCATTCACCACGATCAAGCTGAGAGGATTGTAGCATATGCATAGCATCTTTAGCAGCACTGTAAAAGCCACTAAAGATTCACAGGCACATGCATTGAGCTAGCTGCACCATTTTATTTAGAAACAAATAGGTTTAGAGCCTAGGCAAGGTTGCAATGTGGTTGCCTTCAGGAGCTCCTAAGCACTTAATCTAGCTCCCCGGCGCCATTTCAAACTGCTAGAAACTACAGCTGAGGCCATACATCCATTGCATCCTAGCTCAGCCCAAGCCTTAGTTCCTAAATTTTTATGTACTAGCAAACCAGTGCAGCAAAAAGGGGTTTCACAGTAAAGCACCAACTCATGGAAATAATATTTGAAATCATCATATAGCATCCTTCACAAGCCAACAAGCATGCATGCCACAACTTGGGTTTAAGAGCATATTTGGGTCATAGCAGTAGCAAGTGTTCTGGTCATCATATTAATTTTATCAAAGCAACTAGATCAAGCACCTAAGGATTTCTCCTCAGTGCAAATTAAGCTCAGATGTTTAGCCTCTATTTCACATTGCACATTTCATCATGCATGAGCATCAAAATGGATATCCACAGCTTAGGGTTTCTAGCAAGTGTAGCAATCGGGTATGAAATTAGTGAGAGAGCAAGAAAGAGAGTTCCCTGGAGTTGAAGTAGAGGTGTAGGAGCTCGGTAGCAGTAGCTCGTCGGAGAGGAGCCGGTCGGGCCACCCCAAGCCACTGCCGCCGCCCATCCTTCCGGACATGAGCGGAAATGAAGTGAAGGGGGAGGAGGCCGGGGCGCCTGCTAGGAGGAAGCAGAGGAGGGAGCTGCGCCGGCGCCGAGGCCTCCGCCGGCCAGCCGCCGCCGCGCTCCAGCGCCGCCACCCCGCCGCAGCCGCCGCCGCCTGTAGTTGCAGAGGGAGAGAGAGGGAGAAGGCCGAGGCGCCTGCTGGAGGGAGCAGGGGAGGACGTCGCGGGGCCGAGGCCGTCGCCGGCCGGCCGCCGCCGCCGTCGGGCGTACAGGAGAGGGGAGAGGGAGGCAGTGAGAGAGAGTGAGTGAGATTGAGGGAGAGAGATTAGGGATTAGGCTGTCTCCAACACAGGCTCCCCTTAAAGCACCCTCTACCCTAAAATAGGGGATGGATTCTTCCCCTATGTGCTTCAACAGCATTCCCTATTCCATTCCTAAAAATAGAGTTTTTCTCTCCATCCACTTATATATAGGGGTTCTCTCTCCTCCCCCTATACAATTCTCCATATAGGAAATGCTGTTGGAGATGGAAGAAATATAGGGTGAGAATTTTTTTAAAGGGAACCTGTATATGAGGCTATAGGGGATCAAATTTAGGGATTCCTGTTGGAGACAGCCTTAGGGAAGAAGTGGCCGGCTGGGCTTGTTAGGGCTTATGGGCCTAGCTGAGTGAGCCCAGTAGTAGTTCTCCTTTTAACCCTGTTTAAAAACGAGTAAAAATAATTAAAAACCCAGCAAGGTGCACAAATTAAATATCTGCTCTAAAACAAAAATCAGTAAAACAATTCGAACTGCATGTGCATCTTGCTACCAAGATATCAAAAGTTTTGCAGTATTTTTATTCGCTTCTAAATTATATTATCTTGAATTTCAGGGATCAATTTAAACCAAACCCCAGAGAGTGAGCGTGTAGAGGACGAACGGTCTGGTTTTTGGTGCTACATTGAAGGCAAGTCGTCCTTTGATAACTGAGTAGTGTATTTTAAATTTACTGCATATTTTCTATTATTGCATATCTTTATTCATCTATTGCATTTGTCCGAAATTCTTTTAAATGAATGTGCATGAGGATGAATGGAGTAACGATCGATCGGAAGCGATCGAGTCGTTAGGGGTATTTTTATATGGTGGGTGAAGGGTGCTCTGAAAAGGGTACATGAGGGAAGGCGAGACCCTTCACATGGTTGCATATAAGGACTAACATCTATCACTCGGGCATTGAGCCGTAATTAAGCGTATCAACCTTAGTCTCGTGATGCGGACTGAGAAGTTTGGTCTATGAGGTGGTTACATTCTCCACATTGGGTAAGTAGATATCTAGGAGGGGTGGGTGAGCGTACCCAGGGTGAGCGTACCCAGGCTTCCCCGGCCATGCGGCTATATTATCGCAGGATGCTACTCATAGCCCTAAGGTGAGCGGACCCTGGGAGTGAGTAGAACAGTTGATTGAGCAAGAGTGTGGAGCGGCACCACTTGCCCAACAACCGGGTTGGAGATGTAACCTACAGAGTAGAACAAACACTCTGGGTCTCGACTTGTCGGGGCGGCTACGGGTAAAGTGGTACAAACCTGCGCAGGGTAAAAATCATGAATTCATGCCTATCTCCTGGACTGGAGGCTACGGAGGTTAAGTCCGCCTCATATACGAGTGTTAGTAGATTTTTTATGAATTATGTAAAAGCAATCCACCTTTCATAAACAAAACCTTATTTTGGCTAATGGATGGGATGGAAGAAATGGTTAGGCTTGTTTTCATGGAGAAAGTCTTTGCTTTGTTTCTTTTTTGCTATTATCACTTGTTGAGTACTTGTGTACTCACTCTTGTATTTAATTCCTTGTTAGACCTGAGCGCCATGGGCGATGGGACTGAGGGGAGTGGACTCACTGAGGGTGCGAGTGGTCCTGAGACCGACGGAGTACCGGAGACCGGTGAAACGTTGGAGGACTATCTGTAGAAATCCTCCTGCGCTAGTGATAGTAATATCGTCAAATAATGTGTAATGTTTAAGTAAGAACTTGTAGTACTTTTATGTTGGAAACTTGGGTTGTAATAACTTGAAGCCTTGGCCCCATGTGGCATCATCCTGTAATAATGCTTGATACTCTCTTATTATTGTTCTGTTGCATAACTCTGATTTGGGCTCGCATCCGAAGTGGCATAATTGTAGTGGACATGTTATTCGGGTGTATTAGCCTAAACCCACACAATTACTTCATGATCTTGGCATGACGAGGCCATTAGCATGTGGTAATTGGTAGGGTCGTGTCAATGTACTATCACTTCCACTGAATTTAGTATTAGCAAAATCTGGAACTCGATACTTGTATAGGAAATCTGTGTCATTAAAAGCCGATGGGTACGGCATTGTATAACTTAGAGCAATTTTAGGACCATTGATCCCACACTGCCTCATCATGTTAAACACCAAATTTCTTGTAGTTTCTTCGAGATTTTCTTGCACAACCGGCTGATAAGGCATCGGATTTGCAAAGGGTACCAAAGCCTGATTGTTGAATCCCGACATCGGATTTATCATTGGAGAGGTATTGAAAGTACCCGATGTGGGAGGAATAGCTGGTGGCGGTGTACTGAAAATTCCTGTTGTGGGTTGAAGTGGAGGTTGTTGCGATGAACCCGCCTGATTAGAAAACTGATTGATCAGATTTTGCACAGGTGAAGTTGCAGGCGGATTAATCCGAATTCCTTGGGAACTCGTCACAGGAACAGCTTGTCCAGAGAAGTGCTTTTGCAGTACAACATTGGTCCTCTCCTCCACAATCTTGCCTAAAACCGATGACTGGTCAATCATCGATTGATAGATGGAAGTATTGATCTGCTCTCTGAGAATATCGGAATAGTTTCCAGTGAGCAGGGGATCTCCAATGGAAACTTTAGTGATTTGCCCACTATGTGTTTTCCGATAGCAACTCAGTAACCTTTTCGAATTTTCATCATTGAGTTCATAAAGCCGATCTTGAACTTCCCTTCTCTGCTTAGTACTTAATTCTTCCAATGTCATTGGATCAGCAGAAAACTTAGTAGCATCCGCCATTGCTTCTTTGTCACTTCGTGTCATCAAAAGTTGATGCCGATGATGATCCTTCGGGTCCCCCCGGGCGTGTCAAAAAGTGTGTTGGCACGAAAAAGCGATTCCTCATGCACACACCGTGCGGAAGCGTCAAGTCAGGGCTTGTGTCGCAACCAAGAACCAAGCGTGCCAGTCAATTTGACCTGAAAATTGATAAGGTAGAATTTACCAGTAACTTGGCCCTAATCGGCTTTTGAAAGTAGCCAGATTAGGTAGATGCATCGGCTTTTGAGGAATCCGATGCTCATGGGTCCTATCGGCTTAAATTCTGATAGTGCAAAATAATATGATTTAGCGGTTAAAGCACAAATAGGTCTCTTTTTGGTATTTTTATGATTAGACTAGCTGCAACTTCCTCAATCGACTTATTGGATTAAACCATGAAGTGATTCAATATATGGATCTGAGCCCAGAAAGTATTTAAACCTAATCCATAGCAAAAATCAAATAATACGATCAAAGTCCTAGAAAGCTTGTGATACAAATCCAATCGGAAAATACATCTAAACATGTAATATCCCAAAACACGCATATGTGAGATCGATCTAGGTCGAGACAGTCGCATACATCGAATTTTAAGAGAAGACATGCATGAACATATTCAACTATCGGAATTGCCAGGATAAACAGTACCAATCGACAAACGCATTACTCACTAGAAACCCTAAACAAACACATATAAGATCGATCAGAGTTGAGACAGTCATATGCATCGGAAAAGAGAAACTCGACCATAAGGCATCCAATGATCAATAATGCGAGATAAATACATAGCACAGATCAAATTAACGAGACAGTGTACTATGTGTCCATGCTAGAGATCGAAAAACCGAGACAGTCATAGCATGCTTTGTATATATGAGATCGGAATCGAGGCAGTCATGCATACGATACAACAAGCAAAGGATCGATTATTTCATCGAGACATCTTTACATGAGGTTTGAACCTTTCGACGAGGTCGATCGGATTCGAGGGTGTTGTGTTTTTGTGTATTGTTGAGAGATATCTCCTTTAAAACATAACCACCAGGTCCTATTTATACAGACGCTTAGACAGTTAAAAACCGATACCGTCACGAACTAAACCGATGTCGATACGACACGATTAAACTAGACTAAAATATATTTGTAGCCGATGATCACTCTTATCGGATTTCAGCAGGCATCGTCTTCTCCATCAATGAAGCCCATACTTCCGATTGGTCCCAAATAATCCGATGCCTTCGGCCCATCTTGCTTATCCGATTTCCTATCAAATTTGGGTGTCAACAGTCTCCCTCGCCCACTCCTGATCACATCTCCACCTTCATTTCTCATAACAAGGCTTAC
The DNA here is from genome assembly GCA_005191435.1 of Raddia distichophylla. Lineage (NCBI taxonomy): Eukaryota > Viridiplantae > Streptophyta > Magnoliopsida > Poales > Poaceae > Raddia > Raddia distichophylla. The sequence continues at coordinate 1,641,346 of SPJY01000659.1, read as the reverse complement.
TAGCTACTAATTCCACCCCTAAATTACGGATACTACCTGCCATTTTCTCTATCCTCTATTATTTGTTGCCCACGCCGTCGATCCGATCTGAACCAGCGCTATTTTTTCCCCACCGACGACGCTCGTTCAGGCGATCGCGCCTGTCTTCCCCACCAGCGCCGCTCCTCCCCGCCGGTACCGCTTGTCCTCGACATCCCCGACGCCGCCACACGTCTCCTCCCTGCTGGCGCAGCTCCTCCCCGTTTCCTCCCCGCTATAGCCGCCCCACCACCGATGACCTCCAGGGGAGGCGCGGAGCGGCGCTCCGGCGAGGTCCCCCTTTGGCGCCGGCTACACGGCGGTGGGCAGAGGCGACGGCGGTGGGCTGTGGTGGCGCGAGGCGGCTCCACGGCGAGCAACGCCTAGGCAGACGCGTGGTTGCCATGGGAGATGACGGCGCGGGGCTCTCCGGCTGAGGGCTGGCGTCTGCCTCGCCGCGCGCGGCTCTGGCCCCGCTACGTCCCGTCGCGCGCCGCCGCCGCCGCCTCCCGCCGCCGGCCGGCACCGCCACACCCATCTCCGGCCGGCGCTGCCAACCGGAGACCTTCACCACCACCGGCCGCGCAACCCCCCCTGTCGGCGCCGCCTCTCCCACCGGTGCGCCCAGATCTGAGGAGGGACCTTCCTCCCGGTGGCCGGAGACCTGCGTCTCAGTGGCCGGCTCGACCCAACGCGCCCGACACGCCGGCGCCAGACCATGCTGCCCCCACTCTGGTGCGCTGGCGCCGTCGTCCCTGCGCGTCGACCCCGACACCGCCATCCTTGCCGTCCGAGCGCCGACAACGACTACGCCCCGACCCCACACGCGCCGGAAGGAGATCCTCTGACTTTGTTTACCCACTGACATGTGGGCCATAGTACCATATGGGCTTATATGTCAGTGACTCAAAGTTAGGTGCAGTTAAGTCAGAGAATTTGCTTCTCACGCGCCTGCCTCCGCCGTGGGATGCCCCTACGACCGGATTTGGATGAGCAATGGCAGAGATGAACAGTGTTTGTTTCATTAATTGAATCTCCACCATCCGATCTAAATCTGAGAGATGAGATTTGCTGCCACAACATTTTTCTACAGGGAAATCGCTACAGTATTTTTCTCTACAGTGTTTTGCTGTTGCTACAGTGTCCCTCTGCCATTCCCTCTCCCATTGTTTACTGTTCACCTCTGACATTGCTATCAGAGGATTTGCATCCCCTACGACCAGGACCACCTACCCACAATCGGCGTACAAGAAGAGAGCTTGCTCAGGAGGCGGTGACCTCGTCGGCGACCTCCCCGAGCGGCCACCTCGCCCCAACAACGATTGTAATTCACAGTAATGGCGTATGATTGACAATAATAGAGTGTTACTCTAGATGTAATTGACTAGAACGGACTGTAATGGGAAATAATCAAATGTAATTCATCGTAATTTGGTTTTGTAATGGGGAATAATCAAATGTAACTGGTCGTAATTTGGTGTAAACGAAGAAAAATATTTTTTTCTCGACACATTACTAATGTTAATTGTTAAATTACTTGTTGTTACTCGGACGTGAAAAATAGTAATCATGATGTGACCGTCGTTCATAAATTAAATCCTAAAATACAAAATTATGATGGAAACAAATACAAATAAATTTAAATGGTGTTATTTAATGCGCCCCATATTTGATTTAAATATGCAATTAATACATTCCCATGTTTTGAGGATTCTGTATCTGGTTTGCATGGAATTTCTCGTCAGTAATTTGCAGTAATGGACGATAACGCATGCAATGCATTAATTGCGAGCCAGGCTGATCCCCAAACCGGCTCGACGGACAAATAAGCTATTCATCCTCTGCGGATGAATAGCGGTTCCGTGTGTGTGTATATAGGATTATTACATAAGGCTCCATGGAGCCTAGGCTCCTGCTTCATCCACCGTACGATCATAGCTAGAGGATTAACGGGTATACCCGTTGTACTGTCTGTCAAGTCACGCGACTAATTAAAAAGGCAATATCTTAATTGGGCATCAACGTGATGGCATGATTTTAGGGGCTATTTAACCTTGCATCTTCTCTCTCCAATTCGATTTTTCATCGGATCCAAACCAACACCTCGGGAGCTCCTCGGCCTCACCGCGTCGTCCCCGCCTCCGATGGCCTCCTCGTCGCCATCTTCCTCTCTCCAGGCTGGCGCGGCGGCGCACCCACCTCCGCCCCCTTGACGCCGCACCTGCCTCCGCCCCCGTCCTCTCTCCACGCCGACTGCTCGACGCAGCCTTGGCGGTGCGGCGGCGCACTCGCCTCCGCCCCCCATCCTCTCTCCATGCTAGGGCGCCATCTTCTGCTTCTCCGCCAGTATGGCGGCTCCCCTAGCGCCTCGGGCTAGGCGGCCGCGACCCTGGCTTCTCCCCCTCCAGGTCCGGCCGGTGCCGACGTCGTCTCCGCCGCTAAGGACCCAGCACTGGCCCCTGCTCCGACCTCCGGCGCGGTGGCCGCTCGATCTCGGCGCCGTTCTCCGTGTGCGTGGATCTGAGTGCTCGATTTTGTGCGGGAATTTGATTTTTCGGGTATTTTGATGGAAGCTTGTTGATTCCGTCGTGATGTTCTTCACCGATTTAGTTAATTTGGATCACTAGTTTCTTCTGATGTAAAAAGGTTGTTAGTGTTTTTTTCCTTCATGTTCTTCAGATTTCATTTCAATCTCTATTGTTAAATATACTCGAGTATACTCTGATATACTCGAGTATACTCTGATATACACGCGCAACGTTTGAATCCATACTCGGCATACAACCATGTTGATCTACTATCTTTTATCCCCCAGATCCATACTCTATAAACGTATACACGAAAGTATCAGCGTATACATGGAAGTATCTTTACATGGTTCATGTAGAGTCTTTATAGACGCACGATTTTTTTATAGAATATTATATACACAATCGATAACTCGATTTCTGCAAAAAAAAAATTATACACGTTAGTAACAATACATTTTTAATCACAAACATGCTTAAGGAAAGAATTAAATGCTGATTATTTACTGCAATCAAAATTCAAACAGAGCTAATGTTTTTTTTAAATTGACATGCATGCGTATTAACGTAGTTAAGAAAAGCTTTTACTATTTGCTATCGGGTATGAAGCTATCCACCCGTTAATCTATTTGATTCTGAGTATTTGAAAATGGAAGGCAGATTGCAATGGATCCTAGGCTCTATGGAGCCTTGAACGGGCTTCATATATATATAAACAGATTTGGGAGCACGACTGGTAAGACTGGTGCGCATCTCAGATTTCGAAAACAAGTTGGGAGCACGGTTCTCTCCGTGCTCTGGGGTGCACGCTAGCATTCCTCTCTCTCTCTCTCTCTCTCTCTCTCTCTCTCTCTCT
>SPJY01000659.1:1618941-1637667 GCA_005191435.1 Raddia distichophylla | reverse complement strand
GCCGGCCGGGCCCGCGTCGCCGGCGACCACGCGCCGCAGGTCGCGGCACTCCTTCGCGGCAACTGGGTCAAGCTCATCTGCGGCGCCAGCTTCGAGGTAGCCATACATACCTGACACCTCGCGAACGACCAGCTCCCTCGCACTCTGCTGCTGTACCTCCACACCTAATTAAGCTGGGATTTACGGGTTAGTGAACCAGTCAATGAAGGTTTACGTGCCACTAAGATTTTGACAAACATGGCAATTCAAAAAGAAAGTCGAATTAATTTGTTTTGTCAAGTGCAATTCTTGCATTTTATTGATTCTCCTTCAGGGTCATTAATTGTGTTAAGTTCAGGGAAGCGAAACTAGCAGCGGTGGCGATGTTTGAGACATAATTTTCATGTTGTTTCCTTGTTTAGGATGCTGCCGATGTCAGGAATCTTTCCCTTGTCTACACACTCGCTGGAGGTATGCTTGTTGAAGTATGTGTGGCATTTCAGATCGACATTATAATAACGCCAATAGTAAATAATAGTTTTATTTATTCAGTCAAAATTGAACTTTTCAATACTTATTACAAGACCCTTCCTGGACAAACAATAATAAACTACAAACGACATGTATTTATTGCTTATGAGAAATGGGGGCTTGATCAGGACAGCAGAGACATGTAATTATATAACAGTTTTCATATATTCAGGTGCAAATTAACTCCATTTCTCCTCAATTGTGAAAACATGGACCATATCTGAGTAAAAGTTGCACTCCATGGAGAATAGAGTAGAATGGAAGAGAAGTACATAATTGCTTCACGTAGTGACAAGCTAGACCTAACTCCATGGAGAGACTTCTGTAATACATGAAGATTTATGATAGCTTTATGACATCTGAAATTAGTGGATGGTTCAACCAAGCAGACTGAAATTAGTGGATGGTTCAACCAAGCAATTCACATTTTGATTACCGTAATAACTTCGTATAGCATACATTATACGAAGTTATACGAATATATATATATATTGAGTTGAGCTACGGTGCTTCGCGAAGTACGGATGTTTTTGTTGCTTCGCGTTCGGTTTGCAAAACCTATGACCGATGTGAACGATCCGAACCGCTCATTTTGATCTTCTAGTTGATATGAGCTCACAAACAAAATTTTACATTTTTTAAAATTTTTTTACTATTTTAAACAGATTTTTGAAAACCAGCCTTTTTGGAGGCTCCGTAATAACTTAGATCATGAGTTTTCAAAAATCTGTTTAAAATAGTAAAAAAATTTAAAAAAATGTAAAATTTTGTTTGTGAGCTCATATCAACTAGAGGATCAAAATGAGCGGTTCGGATCGTTCACATCGGTCATAGGTTTTGCAAACTGAACGCGAAGCACCAAAACATCCGTACTTCGTGAAGCACCGTAGCTCAACTCTATATATATATATATATATATGTTATTCTTCGCTGATTGTTCAGCGGAGAGCAGCGTCCTTCAGCGCGGCCCTCACCGCATACAGGCAGGGCTCCGCGCGGACGAGGAGGACGGCCTTCTCCACCTTGACCTCCGCCATGGCGATGTCAAACTCTGCCCACAGAGGGGCGAGCCTGGCCTCCTCGGCGGCGGCGGCGGCAGCAGCGGCCTCCGCGGCGAGAATTGCTGCCCAGGCCTCCTCCTCATCGTCTTCAAAAGAAGGCCTGACGGGGTCCGGGCCCCCGGGTGGTCCGCCTATGGGAGCTCTGAAGTTGTTGGGGCGGCCATCTCATGAATCTGGGGGAAGATTTGGAGGAGAAGAGGCGAAAGAGATTTCGGGGGCGAAAAGAAGAGCAAGAGATTGTGAAGAAATCCCCTCCGAAACGGTCTCTTTTATAATCGGGGAATACCAAGCGATCGCCGATGCTTGCTCCTGTTTAAACACAGTACAGAAGTTGTAGCGATGGGACGCCGCACTTGATGGTCTCGCTTCCCCAAGGTTGCGCCGCCCACGTCACGCGGTCAGAACCGAGTGATGTATTCCCCTTAGAAATACGCGATGACCCATATTTCTACCCGTATTGGGCTTAAAGTTTATTGCAAAGGGCAATCCCCTTAGCAGGCCTACTTAGTGGACCCTACGTCATTAAATCACATGGTAAAACTAACATTGAACCTATCTAAGCCTCGGTGCACCCAATTGAGGGCAACCCACCAACAGAGCTGAGAGTATATTTGTGTATATATCTATGCATTTATATTCCATCAAATATCTCATGGCATACCCCAAGGCGGATCACTAGCTACTCTTTGCAAGTACAAAGAGCAGGTGTTGATGAGATGGGAAATAATCACCTAAGGAGGAGTGCCTAAGCATAGGTCGCCAGTCATATACTGTAACACAGTCTTGAACGCCTTTTGACTGTTTTTTCCTAATAAACATGCTCCTAGAGAGCCACAAGCTGATCCATCCATTGGATGAGACAGGTGTCACTCGGGTGAATGCATGCTTCAAGAGAGCCATTGTCCACTCTAAAAAAGACAGAGAGGAGTGCATCACACCGTTCATATTAATAAGCTACAAGCATGCCGCATCAGGGCGATTGTCTGAATTTTTGCATGACAAAATCAGGTGTTTGTAACTTAAGGCTCAGTCGAGTCCTTTACAATCTTTTTTGCAGGTAATTATAAGCTGCTCTGATTCATCAGCTTACCTCACGCAAACCGATTGCCAAAGCACTCGGGGGCTAGTGTGGTAAATATGGACCCCGGGTATCCTCACAAAGGCCCAAAAAGCACCAGGCAGGGGAAGGCCCAAGACCAGGAGAAAAGGCACGAGTATCGGGAGGCTTCGATAGAAGACTTGGGCGGCAAGACATCAACCTAACTGTACAAGCCGACCACGATACGACTCGGGTCTTACTAGAATAGGACTCTATCCCAAGTAGGAGATCCTGCCATGTAAGCCCATCCCCCTCCACTATATAAAGGGGGGTCGGGCGCCTTAGTTAGGCATCGAATCATCTGACCTGACATCTCATTGCTTACAATCTCGACATAGGAACTCCTGTAATTGAGATTTCTACCATATAATCCCATACCAGCAGGAAGTAGGGTATTACCTCTAGAAGAGGGCCTGAACCTGGATACATCTGTCTCTACTTTTCTATGCACCATCGAATCTTCATCTTGTGCACCCCGTTAAATATCAAATTCACTAGCCGACAAGTACCCCCAAGGTTACAACCGTCGACATTTGGTGTTGGTATAAATTATGAAGCTCACAAGTTCGCTTTCTCATGTGCATTCCTAAAGTGGTGCCAGTTTAGTTATATTTTTGCATTTTGCTAACAAGAAGGGGGAGAAAAATATGCAAAAACCAATCCCAATTGCCAACCAATCCCAATTGCCTAATAACTGGCTAAGGGAGTGATTGAGAGTGCTATGTTAGAATTTGTGCGAGCATGTGTTGAGGGGGAGCATGAGAGCCAAGAAATTTGAACCCAAATTCAATTTCAACATTTCAATTCATATGCATTGATCTAGGGGGAGCTAGAATCAAGTTCATATGCTAATGCTATAGCCTGCTTGACTTGTATGTGTGCGTTGCCTGCTCTAGATCATGCAATTGCTAGCTTGTGCTCAAATTCCAGCTCACAATTTGTACATATGTATCTTGCTCATGAATTGTCCCATACAATTTGGGTTGTAGCTTTCTCTTGCTTAGTTCTCATTCATATGAGTAGTATCTTGCTATTCCCATGGTCATGCTCTTGCATGTGTATCTTGCTATTGTCTAGCGAGTGTTACCACTCTTGTAGCTTGCTTATGTTTGGACCATGCTCATACTCATTTGCCCACCAAATTGACTAGAATGTGCTTAGGTTTGGATGAGGTGGCTTGTGATGTGCTCTTGTTGGCTAATGCTCAAACATGCTCAATACTTGGATTTTGGATTATTGGCTAATGCAACTAACCCCCTGCCATAGACATATTCACTTGTATTGCTTTGAGATTGATTTGGCAGGTCTTGTCACCAAATTGCCAAGGAGAGATTGTAAGTCCTAGGACTCCTAGGTCTAGGGTTTTGTCATTTGGTGCCACGTCAACCACAATTAAGGACTTTATTTTAATGACTTTGGTTGCGTGCGTGTCCGAGGCTCGAGCACGTCAGGTGCGAGTCTTAGTCTCTGGCAGGTCGGTCCCATTGAGCACTCGAGTCGTCGTCTCTATCCTGAGCCTAGTTGAGTTGGGAACCTTCGAGACCGATCGAGAGAGTGCCGGGTGTCCGAGGGGTAGTTCGCTTCGGGTCGAAGTCACCGGGAGGGCCCGGAAGAATCCGAGGCGCCTTTTGACATGTATGGGTTGGTTTCGTAGCCACCAAGTTCACTCAAAATATCTTAGGCACGAAAACCTCCCGCCCAAGCCAAGTTGATCCAATCCACAGCTCTAAAGCCGACAAAATACCCTAACGAAGCAAAGCCAAGTATCCGAGGCGGTCGAGAGAGAGAGAGATGGAGCAGCTTGCTGTGCTGGCAGCCAGCAGCTGCTCACCGGACGCGTCCGGTGGGGGACCGGACGGTCCAATGAGGGCGAGTCCAGAACGGTGGGGGACCGGACGGTCCGGTGAAGGCTGTTCCAGGAGGGGTCGTGCGCGGGGTCGACTGGTAGGGACAGGTGACCGGACGCGTCCAGAGAGGGACCGGACGCGTCCGGTGAGGTGAACTGCGCCCCGTCCAGTAGCGACCGGACGCGTCTGGTGAGCCTCCGGACGCGTCCGGTGAATTCATAGATCTGCGCATCCGAACCGTTATTTCAAGTCTGTCTGTTCCGATTCGAGCCACGTGTCCTAGCTCGGGTTTAAGGCTATAAATAGGCCTCGTGGCTGAGAGGGGAGAGTTGAGAGAGCTCTTCATCTATTCTCATTTGGCTTGTGAGTGTGTGAGAGCTTCTCCCATGGGTTCCCCCTTTCCCATGTCCATCTCCACCTAGGGTTAGGGTGAGAGAGAGAGGAGAGGAGAGGGAGAGAAGAAGAAGGTAAGGCATGGGTTCCCCTCATCCTTCCCATGGTTTTGCTCAAGTTTTTCCGGTGTTTTGGTGTGGTGTTGGGGTGTCTCCCGGGTGTTCTTCTCGAGTGCTCTTTGGGTTCTTCCCGCCGAGTTTGAGGCTCCTCCTCGCCGTTCCCGAGCTTCACCGGTCGTCGGTCTTCACCAAGCGTACCACTACTTCCTCTACAACCACTACATCAACGAAACCCTTGTCGGTGCAAGTCACCCGGTGCGGGAACCGGGTGCTTCCACTTCGTCGGTGTCGAGGTCCGAGGGAAGCCGTGCTCGCCTACATCTTCGGGGCGCCGGGTCATCGTCCAAGGTGCTGGGGCACCGTGCGTGATCAAGACCTCCACGACTCCAGCTACGTCAAGGTCTCCGTCAACAAGGTCACATGAACAAATACCTTTTCCGTGAAGGTCGGCGCCGCTTCGGTGGTGCCGGGGTATCGGAAAGCCTTCGACTTGTGAAGGACTCCGGCCTCGGTGTACAGGTCGGAAGTGAGCCTTGGGCTTACTCCCTAAAAGCTTACCGAGTGGATTTGCGGGCACGGGACGAGAGAGTCTGTAAGTCCTAGGATTCCTACGTCTAGGGTTTTGGCATTTGGTGCCACGTCAACCGGTCTAAGGACTTTATTTGCTTAGCATTTCTTTTAATGACTTTGGTTGCGTGCGTGTCCGAGGCTCAAGCACGTCAGGTGCGAGTCTCAGTCTCTGGCAGGTCGGTCCCATTTGAGCATTCCAGTCATCGTCTTCGGTTTCGAGTCTAGGCGAGCCTAGAATCTTCGAGAGCGATCGAGAGAATGCCAAGTGTTTGAGTGGTAGCTTGCTTAGAGTCGACGCCACCGGGTGGCCCCGGAAGCATCCGAGGTGAGTTGTCGTGTCCGGGTTAGTTTTCGTAGCCACTAAGTCTATCCAAACCCGTAGGTGCGAAAACTCCTGCCCAAAAGCCCTTTGATCCTATCTGAAAGCCAACTCATGCCTATTCGAGCTCTAAAGCCGACAAAAAGCATAACCGAACCAAGCTGAGGCATCCGAGGGTCGCGAGAAGGACTTTGATCCTATCTGAAAGCCAACTCATGCCTATTCGAGCTCTAAAGCCGACAAAAAGCATAACCGAACCAAGTTGAGGCATCCGAGGGTCGCGAGATGGAGAGAAGAGAGGCGGAGCCATGGGCCTGCTCGAGCCAGTCCCACCGGACGCGTCCGGTGAGGGACTGGATGGTCCGGTGGCGTCCGTTCCAAAAGGGTGTGCACTGGCTAGCTGACAAAACTGCACACTGGATGCGTCCAGTCAGCGACCGGACTGTCCGGTGAAGAGGTTTCCAGAGAGGAGTGTGCGCGAGGTCGCCCTCGTACGGCTGGTGTACGGAGAGGCGACCGGACGCGTCCGATGGGGCTCCAGACGCGTCCGGTGAGGATAGCTACGTCAGGTCCAGAGCGACCGGACGCGTCCGGTGAATTCACAGATCCAGAAATCTGGACCATCCCCGAGTCTGTTTTTGCTCTGATGGCTTCCACGTGTCTAGTTACGGGCTAGGGGCTATGAATAAAGCTCGGGCTGAAGAGAAGAGGTGAAAGAGCTCTTCATTTGTGTCCCTCTTGGCTTGTGAGATTGTGAGAGCTTCTCCCCATGGGTATCCCCTCTCCCATGGCCACCTCCACCTAGGGTTAGGGTGAGAGAGAGAGGAGAGGAGAGGGAAGGAAGGAGCAAGGTAAGGAAATGGTTTCCCCTCTTCCTCCCATGGTTTTGGTTTGGTTCTTTCCGCGGATTGGTGAGTTCTTGTGGGTCTCTCGGGTGTTCGAGTTCGAGTGCTCTTTGGGTCCTTCCCATCGGGTTTGAGTCTCCGTATTGCCGTCCCCGAGCTTCATCGTCCAAGCCATCGTCGTGCCGTACCACTTCACCACACGAACCTCTTCACCAACGAAACCCTTGCCCTGGGCAAGGTCACCCGGCTCGTGCCCGGGTGCTTCCTCTTCACCGGAGCCGAAGACCGAGGGAAGCCGTGCACGACTTCAACTCCGGGGCGCCGGAAGCCGTCCAAGATGCCGAGTCGCCATACGTGACCAAGTCTCCGTCGGCTCCACGTCAAGCCGAAGACTCCGTCCAAGCGTCACTTGTACAAACACCTTTCGTGCGAAGGTCGGCGCCACTTTGTGGCGACGGGGTGTCAGAAAAGCCACCGACTTGTGGTGGATTCCGGCCTCGGTGTACGGGTCAGAAGCGAGCCTTGGGCTTACGCCCTAAAAGCTTACCGAGTGGATTACGGGCACGGGACGAGAGAGTCTCGGTCTCTCTTCGAGAGATTCCGCATCGAGGAGTAGGTGGTTTGCGCCGAACCTCGTTAAAAAATTGGTGAGCCCCCTCTTTATGATTTCCGCACATTTACTTAAGTCGCTTCGGCTATCTATTTTGTGTGTGCCTTGTTTATTAGGATAGAACGTGTATTCCGCCTATGCGCTTAGCTCTAGCTAATTCGGTAGTCAAATTAGCACTTCATTTAGGAGTAGAATTTAATTTTTCTAAACTCGAGAAAAACCAAAATTAATTAGGGTTAAAATTTTCTACTAGTCCACTTCAACACCCCCTTCGTGTCCTAGATCCTTTCAAGTGGTATCAGAGGCAAGTACTCTCTGTGCTTGCTTAACCGCTTAGAGTCAAAATGGCCGATGGGGGCAGTGTGGCCAGGAACAGGATCCCATTGTTCTCTGGCACACACTTTGGTCACTGGAAAACTAAGATGATAGCTTACATTCAATCACTAGGTCACCAAGTTTTGGCTGTGGTAGAGAAACCATTAGGCTTTGAGGTTAACAAAGAAACTGGACCCATGACTGATCAAATCAATAAATTAGACCTAGATGCTAGAGCTAAGAATGCTTTGTTTTCCAGTTTGAGCACTGATGTGTTTGAGAGAGTTAGTAATATTCCCACTACACATGATATATGGAAAACTCTGGTAGAAATTCACGAGGGTACGGATGAGGTTAAGGAAGAGAAAATCATAGTGCTCAGGAGGCGTTTTGATCACTTTAGGATGCTCCCAGGTGAAGATGCAAACGCCATGTCCACTCGACTTAACCCTCTGGTGAACGAGCTCAAGGGTCTCGGATACACCATCCCTGATGTGGATGTATGCAGGAAAATTACCTCAGTGCTGCCAATGGACAAGTACAAGGAGTTCGTCATCCTCAAGAGCAAGGAGGTCAAGACGATGACTCCAGGACAGCTTCTCGGGCAACTTGTTGCCCATGAGATGCTGGTGAACCACAGTGAAGATGATGAGCCTCCCAAGCCTAAGGAGAAGGCTATCGCTCTTAAGGCCAAGACGTCCAAGCCGAGTGGCAAGTCAAGCAACAAGTCTAGCTCTGAGGGTGAGCAAGGGAGCCCAAGGATGATCAAGAGCATGGACAACCTTGCGCTCGTGTTGGGCCGGTTCACCAAGAGCGTGAAGATGTACGGGGGCAAGAACTTCAAGGACAAGAAAGCTCTCGCCTCCATACGCTGCTACGAGTGCAGCGAGCGAGGCCACATAGCCTCGGTCTGCCCGAACAAGAAGAAGAACAAGGGCAAGGGAAAAGACAAGGCGAGTAGCGGCGAGGACAAGGGCAAGCCCAAGAACAAGACAAGGAGGTACAAGTTCCGTTTTCGCCGCACCGACAGGAATGGCAAGAAGCAAGCCTTCGTCGGTGAGTAGGAGACCGACAACAGCAGGAGCGACGAGTCTTCTTCCTCAGCTTCAAGTGAAGGCGGTGCCAAGGAGAAGACCAAGAACAAGCAGAAGGCACTGATTGGACCCACTCTTCCCGAGTCAGTGCCTCCACCACCCGATCTTCCTCCTACAAGCTTGTTGGCAGCCACCTCTGACGAAGAAGGATGGGAGTCCGACATCGAGTTTGCTCCAAAGCAAGTACTTCCTCCACGGTGCCTCATGGCACATCCCTCCAAGTCTTCAGATGATGAGGTGAGTGTCTCTGCTGCTTCCAGTCTTAGCTCTATGCACCTTGACTTGGATTCACCTGAGGCTTTCTAGCAGTTGTGGATTGTAGCTCAGCAAGCAAATGATTTAGTGCAAGAGCTTGGTGCTAAGTATGCTAAACTTAAGAAGAAACATGCTGATGTGTGTAAAGAGCGCAATGAATTTGATAAAATGATTGATGACTTGCTTAATCAAAAGTATGCACTAGAAGCTCAAAATAGCATGCGTGTAGCTGGAAATGCTTTGGATGATGCTCTAAAAGCTTTGCCTACCTTTGAGTATGCTTCTAGTGTAGATTGTGCTGATGATGAATTGGTTGAGCTTGACACACCTACTGCACTGGATGCAATGACTTGTGATCCCGTGACTACTAGTTCTGATTTGCTTCCTCCTACTAGTAGCACACCACCTGTCACTTTGCTTGCACGTCCTAGCAATGTAGAAATTGTATCAGTTCTGCCTGTTGTAGCTAGCAATGCTATACTTGTGTCTCAGCCTGAAATTTCTGACATTCCTGCTGATAGCTCATTTTCTACTGCCTTGTGTGAAAATTCTCCTGATTCACATGCTCCTTTACTTGATTTACCTGCACCATTGCCTGCTATACCTACTGCTAGTGAGAAGCAAAAATCTATTGCACCTGTTGAGACTTTGCTTTTGAATATGCATTCAAGTTCAATTGCTTGCACTAGTGGTCCAGTTGTGATTGCATCGTCTTCGAGTGGTTCTAGGGGTAATGGTGGCTTGTGCGATCCCGACCATTGCAAGGGTGCATTGGCGGCAAGAGAATTGATGATAGAGAATGGGGAGCTTGTGAGGGAAATCTGTGAGCTTAGAGCTAAGTTAGCCAAGTCTAAGGAACTAGTGAGCGAGAATGCTGAGCTGAGGGCTAAGTTAGCTAAGTTTGAGGTTAGAAGCTACGAGGGGAGTTTGGCCTTGGACAAGTTGCTCAAGGACCAGCGACCTATCTCCGAGAAGGGTGGATTGGGGTTTACCCCCAAGAAGAAACCCAATGGGAGAAAGGGAAAGGTTCCTGATCCTGATGCATCTGCCAATGGTGCCGATACCTCACGTGCTACACCCAGGGGGAGCACCTACTACCATTCTTGGCAATACACTCAAACCCCTCATCCTAGAACACAAATCCCAAACACCTGGTAGCCTAGAGTGTGGAATAGGAATGGCAATGGCAGAACATTAGGGCTAGCACTTGGAACACTAGACCCATGGTGAACTTAGGAAAAACACCTTGGACACTAGTAGGGGTGACTCTTGGGGTAGATACCCAGCTTGGACAGGTAGATGGAATGGTTGGGATGGGTACAGGCAGGATAGAAGCTTCAGGCCTGTTAGACCTTACTACCAGCCACGTAGGTTTCAGGGGAGCCAAGGGGTTTTGAGGGTAGGAGAGCTCCACCTAGAGCACCACCTAGGGCCCAGCCTATACCTTACATGTGGACTAGACCAAACCCACACCTTCCCAAGAATCACTTAGAGCTAGATGGGAACTACATGCTCAGGATGGGTGAGCATGGTAGAATAGTTGCTAGGTTTGTGGGTAGTCCAGAGGAGAACGACCACTGAGCACGTGTGTGGGTCAAGAAGTCACTTGTTGATTGCTTTGTTGTTCCTAAGACTAACCCTCGGGGATTCATTAAATGGGTTCATGAGTCTTCGAAGTGACTCCCTTTTCTGTTTGTGAGTGCAGGTGAACTACAGGACCGGCGACCATCATTGGATCATGGACAATGGGTGTACTCAGCATATGACGGGAAACGCACGGTTGTTCACCTCACTCGGGGAAGAAGGAAACTTCCCGAAGAAGGTAACCTTTGGTGACGGGAGCCGAAGTCGAGTAATCGGTATAGGGGGTACGTATTTCTTCAGAACTTTCAATTCAAAACGTCCTCCTCGTAGAGACTTTGCATTATAATTTGATCTCCGTTGCCTAGTTGCTCGACCTGGGGTTCCACTGTCACATCTCACCGACTGAAATGAGGTTTTTGGATCAAAATGAGAATTTGGTGTTCAAAGCTTTTCGTTTCCAAAACATGTTTCTTGCAAAGTTTGAATTGCCACCCACGCCAGACTCGGTTTGCCTACTCGCCAAAGTCGAACTAGGATGGAACTCATTTGCATAGATTGGCAGGATTGGTGTTATTTAGTTATTTGTGGGGATTCTTTTTACTTTTAGAACAACTTAAATAGAGAAATCATAAGTTTTTCTCTTATAGTTTCACATCTCTCTATCTCTTTACTTCATATTGAGAGATCGTACTGTTTTTATTTCTGAAAGTTCAGCTAGGCAAATTTCCACCCTCATGGCTGATTATCGTAATAACTTCGTATAGCATACATTATACGAAGTTATACGACAAAATTGTGCACTACCTTCATAGCCCACATCAGTTACTTACCTGTTGTTTCTCTTAAATCTTAATTATTGTTGATTGGAAATACTTGAGTTGTCTTTTCTTTACTGTAATCACAAATCTTATAGTGATACTGCCTTTTGGCCTTACAGGGATGAAACAGAAGACCCGATGGTTTTTAGCAGAAGGATTTCATTTTGTTCCTTCTCTATGTTGTCTTACTGGAATAAGCTTAAATCTACCAAAAAAAGTTGTGCTGAGATCTACCTGTTACCATTGTGCATTTGTTCACAAGCATGCAAAGTTTTTTACCTTCTCCTCAAAACCATTCCAAGTGGCTCACTGTTTGATCTTCAAAGCTGAAAATATGTTTGTTTGCTCAGCCTGAACAGCGCCACGTTTTTATCATTTCCTTCTTGCAGTAATCAAAGGTTCATGGCAAGTAACTTCTTTGATTGTTTAGAGCAGTAGTTTCATATATTTTACTACCTATTAGTATTACATTAGTATGTCCTGAATTTGCTTTGTCGCATTTAAGTATAAATTTTTCATGCCAAATGTTTCTGTGATTGTTGTACAAATTATTACTAGTGAAGTTGCTGTGGTCTGAATGTTGTATGACATATTTAATTTTAATCTTTTCTTTCACATGGGCGATTAGTTACAGGAGGATTGCCCGTTCCATCCCGATTTGTGCCTCTGTCGCAACCTTCTCTTCCCTGGTTCTGTTGGCCCTCACTGGATAATTCTAGCCCCTGCAAGCATCATCGTCAGGTGTGCTCATTTTGTTCTCCTTCATGCTCCTCACTTGCATCACATATAGCTTTTCCTCTTTTGCTTGGTTTGTCGTATAACTTCGTATAATGTATGCTATACGAAGTTATTACGTACACACATCCTTGTTTTTTTTTTTTGCTGCTCGCTGGTTTGATTGGAAACGAAGACCATGGAGCACGGATCATTGGATAGGGGGTGCACGCATGGTCTACGATAGTAGTTCATTGCAAATTTTTTCCCTGGACCCGGTGTCCTGTGACACCGGTAGAACAAGCTTGGCTCCGCCCCTGGCTGGAGCTATGAAAGTGCGCTAATAATTTCTACAAGACTAGATACACGTTATTATATTCTGCATTAATTAATGTTAGTATTTTGTTGTCCCTGTTCTTATTTCTTCTTTGCATGCACGTGCATCGTGCTGTGCTTTCCATCCTTTGCATTGCCTCCTACGACAAATTAGTGTCGTGCCAATTATTTCAAGAGGCGAGCTGCTTTACTTCGGAATAAACCCAACAAGGGTACCATGGAAGAGTTCAATGGGCCGACCGTCCTATCAACCCAGCGCTAGGCCTGCTAATGGTGCTAAATCCAATCCACATCCAGTCCAATCCATACAAACACAACGCATTTCCCTACCCCAAACCAACCCAATAATCAGTTTAAAAAACCCAAACCAACCCACACCATAAGCACTGTGTAACCAGATCACCCCAACCCATTTAATGCTTTCGGTTTCAAACCATTCCGCCGATTGGTTTGAGCCCATTTCAACCCCATTTCCTTAACTCATTAATCACAGCACCAAACCATAAGGGCAAGGCACCCACAGACGAGGAGAATTCGATTGCAGCAGAGAGAGACACTAGGCAACTTCTTAAGGCTGCACGCGCGCCGGTGGTGAGAGAAGAGGAGCCATGAAGAGGTCGAGCTCCTTGCTGCCGAAGGGCGCGCCGGCCGCGGCGGCGACGGCGGCGATCTGCGCGTCGATGCGCGGCAGCTGGTCGACGGGGGTGGCGACGCGGAGGCACGCGACGTGCGCCTCCAGGAGCTGCGGCGTGGGGGACCGCGCGAGCTGCGGGAACGCGGCGCCGACGGCGAGCAGGTGGCGCGGGGAGCCGAGCGCGGCGAGCAGGCGGGCGCGAGCGTGCGAGCGGCGGCGTGGGGAGCGGGTGCGCCGGCGACAGGGGAGCGGCGCGGAGGGCAGCGTGGGGGGCGCGCGCGGCGGCGGCGTGGGAGAGCAGCAGGGAGAGCGCGGTGCAACAAGGAGAGCCGCAGGGAGAGCGATGGATTTGAAACTATAGTTTCTGGCCATGGCGTGCAGCGTGCTCCGGAGCATTCACTGGGTTGGCGTGGAGTTACCGATGGGTGGGAACCATGGATCGAAACCGTTAGCACCCCAAATTTTCATAGCCCAGCCCCAAACCGAACCGAACCATTATGAGGCTAAACCCAAACCAAACCAGTCCAAAGTTCGGCCTTGATCCATTTCCACCCATCCAAAAGAATCCAAAGGGATATCCAAACCATAAACACCATTAAGATCCAATCCACTAGCAGGTTTACATGTATATGTGTTGTATCTTGCTCAAATTTGGACCATGATCATGCCTTTGCTCTCAAATCAACTAGTATGTGCTTAGTTTGGTTGAGCCGGCTTGTGATGTGCTTTAGTTGAAAAGGCTTTGGCTTATGCTCAATCATGCTCTAAACTTGGATTATGGATTATCGGCTATTGCAACTAACCCCCTGCCATAGGCATATACACTTGTATTCTTATGAGATTGATTTTGCAGGTCTTGTCATCAAATTGCCAAAAAGGGGGAGATTGTAAGTCCTATGACTCCTAGGTCTAGGGTTTTGGCATTTGGTGCCATGTAACCCGGTCTAAGGACTTTATTTGCTTAGCATTTCTTTTAATGACTTTGGTTGAGTGCGTGTCCGAGGCTCAAGCACGTCAGGTGCGAGTCTCAGTCTCTGGCAGGTCGGTCCCATTTGAGCACTCGAGTCGTCATCTCCAGTTTCGAGTCTAGGTGAGTCTAGAATCTTCGAGAGCGATCGAGAGAGTGCCAGGTGTCCGAGGGGTAGTTTGCTTAGAGTCGACACCATCGGGTGGGCCTGGAAGCATCCAAGGTGAGTTGTCGTGTCCGGGTTAGTTTTCGTAGCCACTAAGTCTATCCAAACCCGTAGGCGTGAAAACTCCTACCCAAAAGCCCTTTGATCCTATCCGAAATCCAACTCATGTCTATCCGAGCTCTAAAGCCGACAAAAAGCCTAACCGAACCAAGCCGAGGCATCCGAGGGTCGAGAGAAGGAGAGAAGAGAGGCTGAGCCGTGGGCCTGCTCCAGCCAGACCCACCGGACGCGTCCGGTGAGGGACCGGACAGTCCGGTGGCGTCCGTTCTAGAAGGGTGTGCACTGGCTAGCTGACAAAACTGCGCATCGGACGCGTCCGGTGAAGGGGTTTCCAGAGAGGAGTGTGCGCGAGGTCGCCCTCGTACGACTGGTGTTCGGAGAGGCGACCGGACGCATCCGATGGGGCTCCGGACGCGTCCGGTGAGGATAGCTGCGTCAGGTCCAGAGCGACCGGACACGTCCGGTGAATTCACAGATCTAGAAATCTGGACCGTCCCCGAGTCTGTCTTTGCTCTGATGGCTTCCACGTGTCCAGCTACGGGCTAGGGGGCTATAAATAGAGCTCGGGTTGAAGGGGAGAGGTGAGAGAGCTCTTCATTTGTGTCCTCCTTGGCTTGTGAGATTGTGAGAGCTTCTCCCCATGGGTATCCCTCTCCCATGGCCACCTCCACCTAGGGTTAGGGTGAGAGAGAGAGGAGAGGAGAGGGAAGGAAGGAGCAAGGTAAGGAAATTGTTTTCCCTCTTCCTCCCATGGTTTTGGCCTTGTTCTTTCCGCGGATTGGTGAGTTCTTGGGGGTCTCTTGGGTGTTCAAGTTCGAGTGCTCTTTGGGTCCTTCCCGTCGGGTTTGAGTCTCCGTCTTGCCGTTCCCGAGCTTCATCATCCAAGCCATCGTCGTGCCGTACCACTTCACCACGCGAACCTCTTCACCAACGAAACCCTTGCCCCGGGCAAGGTCACCCGGCTCGTGCCCGAGTGCTTCCTCTTCGCCGAAACCGAAGACCGAGGGAAGCCGTGCACGACTTCAACTCCGGGGCGCCGGAAGCCGTCCAAGTTGCCGAGTCGTCATACGTGACCAAGTCTCCGTCGACTCCGCATCAAGCCGAAGACTCTGTCCAAGCGTCATGTGTACAAACACCTTCCGTGTGAAGGTCGGCGCCACTTCATGGCGCCGGGAAAGCCACCGACTTGTGGTGGATTCCGGCCTCGGTGTACGGGTCGGAAGCAAGCGTTGGGCTTACGCCCTAAAAGCTTACCGAGTGGATTGCGGGCACGGGACGAGAGAGTCCCGGTCTCTCTTCGAGTGATTCCGCATCGAGGAGTAGGTACTTTGCGTCGAACCTCATTAAAAAATTGGTGAGCCCCCTCTTTACAATTTCCCCACATTTACTTAAGTCTCTTCGGGTATCTATTTTGTTCGTGCCTTGTTTATTAGGTAGAACGTGTATTCCGCCTATGTGCTTAGCTTTGGTTAATTCGGTAGTCAAATTAGCACTTCATTTAGGAGTAGAATTTAATTTGACTAAACTCGAGAAAAACCAAAATTAATTAGGGTTAAAATTTGCTACTAGTTTTCGTGACCCTGGTGTTTCCGCACTAGAATCGGCACTATGATTGTACTATGCAGAACTAGTACTCACGGTGGACAACGGATATCATCGCTAGCATTCAATATCTAGCTTAAATACAGTATTACAATATACATTACCAGATATTGAGAACGACAAATAAGATAAACATCAGAGTAGCAGAAAGTCTTCAGCGACGAACATCCAAGCAATTGACCCGGACTCTCGTAGCTAACTCCACACGCCTGAGTTCGGACCCTTCCGGTCCTTGCAACCTGAACAACAAATATCTACAATACTTGTATACTGAGGATGTGGCTCCCCCGCAAGCAGTCTAGCTAAATAAATGAATGCAAGGATCAAAGACAGGGAGGTTGTTTTACACAAAACCTATTGTCTAACAAGATTTTATTAGTCAAGTTTTATTTGGTGAATGCATGAACACAATATTCTCATAATCAAGGGAAAGTGCTTACTCGCACTCGAATCAATCCAATCCAATCCAATCCGATCTCGCTCAGATTAATTATTTAAAATGGTGAATTCTACATGTGCAAACCTTCCATACTGTCCATATCCGTGGACACGGCTATCATGATAGTTTTAACTCTGCAGAGTGTGTACACTTTACCCACAAGCCCCGTCTCAATCCTTAAGGGAGAAACGGTACAAAGCCCTTCCAGCAATACTCCACCCACCACTTCTCCGGCCCTCTACTTTAGTTTTCCCCGGCCCAACTGATATCCGCCTCAGCAGTGGCCTACTGCTTACTCGATACCGCATCGAGTCATTCCACATTGAAGCCATTCGTATTCAGAATTGCAGTCTGCCCTCCTCAGGTGCCCCATTTCGGCAGAGCAACAATCCTTATCCGTCCACCTACGAGCCAGTGGTTTGTGGGATTTATAGTGTACCGAGCTAGGACCTAAGGCACGAGGCCAAAGGCACCTTTGGCTATACTGTATTGTTTGGTCCAGTAATACATAAGCTTGAGTCCTTATAGAGGAGACCTTTCCTTACGACAACCGCATCCCGAAACCATCCATGCTGGGTCTCTCCTAGCCATCTAAGTCATCTTTTAGTTATTTAGGTTTTGCCATCTAAGTCATCTTTTAGTTATTTAGATTTTTCCAAAACATCATCACAAGGCCGAAGTCTCACAACAATTCTTTTGTAGTAGAAATTAGTAACCCAACCTAAATAACTACACAAAGGATAGGCTAAGAAAGTAAAAGGGTTCTCAAATGATATAAGGCCATATGCTAACACAATTATTAGCATACATGGGAACACACACTGACACACACTAATGCTAGCATACATGGTGAATAAGTAATAACAGTGATACATCCCAATCCATCGACTATGTCACGCCGAGCTTTGTGTGGTGGGCCGTGTGAAGTTTGTGAAGGTTCGATTTTGCCTCCGCAAGGGAAGAAATCAAGGAGTGAAGCGACGTGGGCTTTGTCTCCCGCCACGAGGTAGAGAAGGTTCGATTTCGCCTCCGCAAGGGAAGAAATCAAGGAGTGAAGCGGCGTGGGCTTTGTGTCCCGCCACGAGGTAGAGTCTTGGTGACTCGGGCTCAAGTGCGACCGAGCTTTCCTCAACGGAGAGTAGGATCCCCCTCAAGGATCCGAACTTCGGGAAACAAATCTCCACGTCTCCATCTTCATATCGGTTTGAATTTCTAGCACTTATTTTTCGTCATCTTGATTTGCTTGGTCTACCACTGTTGCTAGCTTGCTCCTTACTTGTATTTGGTAGATCTAAACTTGTTTCTTGCTGATGCAATTTAGTTTGCTCTAGATCTAAATTTTCCGCCGCGCCATCAACCGGACATCCGGTGAACAGTAAACAGGCTGCCACCGGATATCCGGTAGAGGGTCTCGGGTCAGCTGTTTTTATTTGTTATTTCGCCTATTCACCCTCCTCTAGGCTTCATATTGGTCCTTTCACCACCTCCCCACCTCGTCCTCTCCAATCGATTTGGGGAACAAACACCATATCGCCCATGGCGCACGTACGTAGACCCGCTAGAGAAGGGGATGTTCCAGCCACGGGCAGAGATAGATCTGGAGAGAGAAAATAGAAAGAGAGACCACAAGAGAGCACGAGAGAGAGATCTGGAGAGAGAAGAGAGAAACAATGAACTGATCTTACTGAAACAATAAAAAATATCTATTGAAACAATGAACCAATCATATCGAAACAATAAGAATGGTCTACTGAAACAATGAGAAATCTTTGATGAAACAATGAAAAAATGCCTACTGAAACAAATGAAAACATGGGTACTGAAACAATAAAAATTGCTTAGTGAAACAAAGAGAAATGCTTGCTGAAACAATGAGAATGGTCTATTAAACACATAGATCTAGAGAAAGAAGAGAGAAACAATGAACCCATCTCACTGAAACAATAAAAAAACCTATTGAAGCAATGAATTAAGACCATCGAAACAATAAGAATGACCCACTGAAAAATGAGAAATGTATGCTCAAATCCTTTTCTCCAGTCGGTTTTGCCTAAATTCAATCCTTTTCTTCAAAAAGCTGGCCTTCTTCTCCAGATCTCGTTGGGGAGGATGCATCTACACATGAGCATAATAGCAGGAAATGGGGAAGAGAGAGAGAGGAGAAGGGGGAAGAGAGAACAGAGAGAGGAGGCTGCACCACTTCCCTTCTCTCCTCCATTTTGCTTGTGTGCTCAAGATTTCTGGAAGAATATGAGAGGAGTATGAGACTTGAGAGAGACCGCGGAGAGAGAGAGACCACGGAGAGAGAGAGAGAGAGAGAGATGAGGAGAGTAGGAGAGAGAGGTGGAAGAAGCTCCAACCTGCTTCCATGGCTTCACATCTCCAGTGCTTGATGAGAGAGAAAGGGAGAGATAGGATAAAGTGTGGCT
>SPJY01000659.1:1416501-1610899 GCA_005191435.1 Raddia distichophylla | reverse complement strand
ATTTCTAATATTTCTTAATTTATTTTGTAGATTTTAACATTTCTAATGTTTAAACTCATTTCTGGCTGTGTACCATGGAAATTTGATTATTTTTTTATAAGTTTTAGATTTTTTCATGTGAGGATGATGTGGCGCAATGAGTTTGCGCCACGTGGAAGAACCAGAGAGCGCCACGTGGCGTAACCAAGCAGCAATCAGTAGCCCTTGTAATATAGAATGGATTTCCCAAGAGGCGTAATAACTTCGTATAGCATACATTATACGAAGTTATACGAATGTAAACTAAATTTTTGAATAAGACGAATGGTCAAAGGCATGTTCAAAAGTCAACGGCGACTGTTTTTTGTGACCAGAGGGAGTAATAGATTAAAAAACCATGCATGACAACTTGTTCAAACTACATGAACGGTAAAAGGCCACATGTTTGGCTTTCTTCTTGCCCTATGCGATAGGCCGATAGGGCACTTACGTAGCGGCCGAACGTAGCACCCATGGTCGACGGGCTTAATTTGGCGCCGAAAGCACTCATCAACGACAGTGAATCAAGCGGTGATGATGCGTCATAACGACAAATGCATATGTATAGACGACAAATGCAAAAACGCCCTGGAAAACGATAGTGCATGCATCGCCCCGGATCGAAGAAGAAGTACATGTATATATATGCATGTCGGCATCGCCCGACGTCGTCTCCATCATATGCTCGTGAATAATGGGCGGATCCAGAGACGGCCGGCGCCTGCTGTGATTAGTTAGCCTAATTATACTCAGGTTCACGCAACCTAAATGTGGAATTAGGGCGTACGTACCCCGCAGCGTCGCCATCCAGCTATATGAGACGCCTGCCTATCACGAATCTACGAGGAAAAGAACACGACGCGAATGCACCTCATTAGCGCGCCTGCTGTGTGCCACTGTAGGTATGCTCAATCGTACAGATTTTATGAAACCATGTGCTATGGCTCGAAGCCATAGTCAATATCCTATTTTCGATGGGATTGGTTGACAATGGTATCCAATTTTTTCCATTATTTGACTATCCATAATAGTGCGGAAAGAAAGCCCGGAGGGTCTTTTTTTTCGTGCCACTACATGCTCTTTCTATACATGAGCAAATAATGCTCTTTTTATACATGAGCAAATAAAAAATGTATCACAAAATCGATGAATAAGGAAACATTACACCTTTTGTTTTTATTCCAATTTTCTTTTTTTGAAATTATTTTTTAATGTCTAAATCCTTTTATTGGCCATTACTATGATATTACAGTTCTATTTTATAATGATTTGTTTTTTTTTCAGGATTTTTTAGTTGGCCACAAAAGCTAGAATGTAAGAAAATAATGAATTAGGATTTTTTTAGCTACCCACAAAATTTAGAATGAAAGAAAAGAATAAATTATTTCTTAATTCTACTATCAGTCAATCCTATTTTTTTAAAAAATAACTAAATCTTTTAATAGACATCTACGTGAAGTATGGTTTTACATTTTTAAAAACTATAATTATATTTGCCAAAGTTTATTTTTTATTTCTAATATTTCTTAATTTATTTTGTAGATTTTAACATTTCTAATGTTTAAACTCATTTCTGGCTGTGTACCATGGAAATTTGATTATTTTTTTATAAGTTTTAGATTTTTTCATGTGAGGATGATGTGGCGCAATGAGTTTGCGCCACGTGGAAGAACCAGAGAGCGCCACGTGGCGTAACCAAGCAGCAATCAGTAGCCCTTGTAATATAGAATGGATTTCCCAAGAGGACGAGAGGAGCAGGATAAAGAAAAAAAATCTAAACTATTAAAACCAACGAGGGTATCCATGTCGCTTGAAACCGGCAGTCGTCCGATCACGTATATACGAATAGACTCGATCCTACGTGTGCACGCTCTTATGTGTGCCATCCTCTTCCTTTACTCGTCGTCGCTGTCACTCCTCCTCCATGCTCTCCTGCCTCCCTGTGGTGCTTCCACAATTCAATGGTGCCCGGTCGCCCCAGTCTGTTACATCTAATCTTGATATGATAATAAAAAATAGTAATCTAATCTAAATACAATTATGTACATGATTCATCATCATCGGCGGGAGCATGCATCTCACGATAGTGGGCCGAATCCATGGGGGCTCCATGGCATTGCCCCTGCTTGCCTGCCTAATCCCTCTGCGTGGCATCGCTAAAGCCGTTGTGTTTTTAGGTTCAATTCTTTTGAGTTGATCTAAACAACTGAACAGTTGAACGGCTGAAATGACTAAATTTCGAGAGCTTTTTGAGATAGTCTCGAGATCCGAATCCATTTCGTTTGACTTGCTTTTTAAAACGTTAGGACCTACCTTCGAAAAAGCCAAAAAACGAACTAAAAAACTTTAAGCATATGTCTTTTCAAAACATAAATAAGCCATTAAACTGTTAAGCCGTTAAACTGTTAAGCTGAAAAGAACGGAGCCTTAGAGCATTGCCAGCAGGATCTCTATTTTTCGTTCTCTATACCCCTTCTCTAAATCACTATTCGTTCCCTATATTTTCATCATCTCCAGCATAGTCTCTATCCCTGAAAAGATATAGAAATTCTCTTGAGTCTCACTACAGGAAATGATATCTGTGTCGGCGGCCGACAAAAGCAATGTCGGCGGCCAGAATCCTGACGACAGTCTATGTCGGCGGCCAGACACAGTCCCGACGTCAAAATCAGCACCAGGTCACCAGTGACGTCGGCCAATAGAGGGCCGACGACACTACCTGCCCAGCCGGGGGCACGACATCGGATTTATGAATTTTTGTTCCCGCCAAATGGGTTTTGTCCGCGGCCGAACAAGTTGTATCGTCGGCTCTAATCCAGACGACAATATGTGGATATCAGTGACGTCGGTTAACATTGGGCCGACGACACTATCTGCCCTACCGAGACCACGTTTCCGAATTTCTAAATTTCAGTTCCCGCCAAAAGAGTTTAGTCCGGCGAAAGACAACCGGCGTCGGGGGGGACGATTTTTGTCGGCGGCAGCAGGGATGCCGACGTTATAGGCAAGCCAAGCCAAGCGAAGCCAAGTTGGCGGCAGCGGGGGGTAGGGCTTTGTCGTCGGCCAAGCGACTGCCGACGTCACTCGTTTTGTCTATGACGTCGGCCACGGCTTGGCCGACGACAGAACCCCTTGGATCGGTGGCGTTGGGGGAAGGGTCTTTGTCGGCGGCAATACGGTGGCCGACGTCAAAGGTGTGGATTTATTGTCGGGAGCTAACCGATGCCAACGTGAAATGTTAAGTCTCTGTCGTCGGTCTTATCTTAGCCGACGAAATAGACCCTCCCCCCTCCGGGTGCACGGCAGGTCGATATGTTTGCGAGCTCACGACCCCTCCGCCCCAAACCTCCTAGGGTCTCTCTAGGGTTCTATAGGGTACGTAACGCAACAAAGATAATACCGCGTTCCTCGTTCGGCCGGCGATAAGTCCGAGGTAGATGCGTGCTCGTATACGAAACTCGGACGTGTTTGATTGTGTGAATTGCAAGCCGATCGAACGATACGACATGCACATCGCAAAGGAACCCACGCAAATCATCGAATGACGGGAGGGAGGAGCGTGTAGTGAGATGATAGCTTTTAATAATTCGAAATATGACCAAAATTTTATTTGAAAACTTCTACGGATGGGTTATCCGGTCAGAGAGAACCGGCGTTGGGGGGGGGAGGATCTGTGTCGGCGGCAGTATTGCGGCCGACATCACAGGTATGTGCTGTGTCGGCGGCAAAGACTAGGCCGACGTCAAAGGTATTGTATTTGACGTCGGCCATTGCTTAGCCGACGACAAAGCCCCTCCCCTCCCGATCTGTAGGTGAGGTTAGCTCTGGAAGAGTTAGGCTAGCTGTGACGTCGGGGTGTTTGTGGCATTGGACTCTATGGACCTAATGTGATGTAATTGGACATTTCAAAGTCGTATCGGTGAATTGTTTGTTTATAAATGATGTGAATGTGTATGTGCTCGAAATTGTGGTGTCGAGCAGCTGATTATATGTTTTATATTGTGAGAAAATTTGAGAATTGGAATTCTGTTGTGAAATATGAATTTTTGCAGGTTGAAATTGGGTTTTCATATCAATTTCCTGCAATTTTTTTGCTGGTACAATATCAGTGACGTCGGCCTTGTCTAAACCGACGTCATTACTGGTGACTAGGCTACAGGTGGCAGTGGGGTTTTGTCGTCGGCACCCTCCTGGCCGACGTCACTGAGAGAATTTTTGTCGGCGGCTGATGTGAGGCCGACGTCAAACAACTGCGCAGGGGCCACGGGAAGGAGGGCTGGGGAGGGCAGTGACGTCGGCCTCATCCTTGGCCGACGTCACTTCTGCTAAAGCTGTGTCGGCGGTGTGTTTATAGCCGACGTCAAAGAGATGCGCAGGGAGCACGGGAAGGGATGGCTAGGGAGGGCAGTGACGTCGGCCACAACTATGGCCGACGTCACTGCTACTAGAAGTTGTGTCGGCGGTGGAACTATGGCCGACCATTTTTAAAAACTATAATTATATTTGTCAAAGTTTATTTTTTATTTCTAATATTTCTTAATTTATTTTGTAGAATTTAACATTTCTAATGTTTAAATTCATTTCTGGTTGTGTATCATGGAAATTTGTTTTTTTTATAAGTTTTAGATTTTTCATGGAGGATGACATGGCACAATGAGCTTGCGCCACGTGGAAGAACCAGAGAGCGTCACGTGGCGTAACCAAGCAGCAGCCAGTAGCCCTTGTAATACAAAATAGATTTCCCGAGAGGACAAGAGAAGCAGGATAAAGAAAAAAAACCTTAACTATTAAAACCAACTGTCCCTCGCATCCCTACGATAACCGGCAGTCGTCCGATCACGTATCTATGAATAGACTCGATCCTATGTGTGCACGCTCCTGTGTGTGCCATCCTCTTCCTTTACTCGTCGTCTCTATCGCTGTCCCGTTTCCACCTCCTCCTCCATGCTCTCCTGCCTCCCTGTGTTGCTTCCATAATTCAATGGTGCTCGGTCACCCAGTCTGTTACATCTAATCTTGATATGATAATAAAAGGTAGTATATCTAATCTAAATACAATTATGTACATGATTCAATCCATGGGGGCTCCATGGCGTTACCCCTGCTTGCATGCCTAATCCCTCGGCGTGGCATCGCTAAAGTCGTTGTGTTTTTAGGTTCTGTTCATTTGAGCTGATCTGAACAACTGAACAGCTGAACGGTTGAAATGACTGAATTTTGAGAGCTTCTCGAGGTAGTCTTGAGATCCGAATCCATTTCATTTGACTTGCTTTTTAAAATGTTAGGACCTACCTTTGAAAGAGCGAAAAAACGGACTAAAAAAACTTAAAGCATATGTCTTTTCAAAACATAAATAAGACATTAAACTATTAAGCCGAAAAGAACGGAGCTTTAGTCTCAAACATTGTATAAAAATATGGAACTCTTCTATATCCTAGCTCTCATAACAGATTCCTTATTTTTGCCCGGATGTACTTTTGTGCATGCTGCTATTGCTCTCTTTGAACCCGAAGAAAAACTAGCAATAGTCGTCTCGTAGGTGCTGGTGAAAGAATAGCTTATGGGGCTGGAGTCAAAGGAGCTTTCATATATAGACATAGAAATCCTAATAGAAAGAGCAGGCCTGCGAGCAGCGAGTGCCCTTTGTAAGTTGCGAGCCTGTCAAACCAAAGCATAAATCTATTTTGTATACCACTCTCATAGTACTGTTTACTTCCATTATTATGTACAAAGCATGTCATGAATGGACATAAATTTCTTCGTTATCTTTGTTATTTGGTTGCAATGCATACAACCGCTATCAGTATACATCCATTCATCCATTCATCCATTCGCTGCTGTATTCGAACTAATACCCTGTTGAAATCATCCAACTGATCATTACCTATGTACCGTAGATATAAGTATTGTTGTCTGCAAACAATATGTATGCGCCAATATGAAGCATAGACTTTCTTATTGATTGGTTTCAACAAAACAAACCTAAATGAATTAAATTAATCCGGATAACCTGCTCCAAAAATGCCCTATAGGGTGCGCAAAGCGCGCCTCCGGAGGTGGCCAACGGGCCAGCCCGGTTCGGGCCCGTTTGGTTCGGTTACTATGCGAACCGGGCAACCCAGGCCGGTTTTATATGGGTTGGTTTATTTTAATTAAAAATATCAAAATAAATTAAGAAAAACCCCTATATTTCACAAATATACACTATAAATTGTGTAAATACACTATATATCATTAGAAATATATATAAATGAATATATTTAATTAAATAAATATTCTACGATGACGAACCGAACCGGGCCAGCCCGTCACTATACGAACTGAAAATCGGGCCGGCCCGTTCGGTGAACAGTGCGGGCTGGCCCGGTTTGGCCTGTTTGGCCCGGCCCGTTTGGCCACCTCTACGCGTCTCCTGGCTCCTGCTCTAGTTACAATGTACTCCCTTCGTTCCAAATTATAGTTTACCGTTGACTTTTCAATATTCTATTTGACCATTCATCTTATTTAAAAAATATATGTAAATATTATTTATTTTGTTGTCATTTGTTTTATCATTAAACATATTTTAATCATGACTTATATTTTTGCATGCTTGCACTATTTTTTTTTGAATAAGATGAATGGTTAAAAGGCGTCTCTAAAAGTCAACAATGAACTACAATTTGGAACGGAGGGAGTAACTTGTCATACCTTGCGCGGGGCTTATAAGATGTTTACGTGGCGACTTCAATAGGAAAATAAATCCACACCAAAGCTGTAGTAAAACCTAAACTCTGGTGAACAAAATATAGACGAAAAAAAAGTAGATGAATAGTAAAGAAAAGTGTGAATATATAGTGGATAAAAGTGGATAAGATTTTTAATTTAGGAAAGAATTGGAGATGGCCTTAGAGCTAGCCCATCTACTCCGGATATGTCCAATGAAGTTTAACTTCGGATCGAGCTATTGCTGTAACAAATAAAATAGAAAAGAGAGAAATATGGATAAATAAAAAAAAATGTGAATAACGAACGAACAGTACTCGGACAAGTCTAATTTGCTTTGGAATATGTGAATATAGACCACATCGAAGATGGCCGATGCACTTGGATTTGCTTTGGAATTTGGATCACATGGACGACCGCGAACGACTGCCGCCGAGTGGCCACACGTGCTAGCTGTGCTGTGAACTGTGAACTGTGGGTTGTCGGGCTCGCTGGGCTGACAGCAGGCAAGCAGAAGGCCGCTGGAAATG
Organism: Raddia distichophylla; assembly: GCA_005191435.1. Taxonomy (NCBI): domain Eukaryota; kingdom Viridiplantae; phylum Streptophyta; class Magnoliopsida; order Poales; family Poaceae; genus Raddia; species Raddia distichophylla. The sequence continues at coordinate 1,603,646 of SPJY01000659.1, read as the reverse complement.
TGTCCGCGTTCGCGCGCGGCGTTGCGTTTCGGTGCGGCTTCACGAACATACGCACCTGATCGATCGGGAGAACGTACTAGTACTGGGAGCTAGTGAACATTGCAATTTGCAAGTTTGCAACAACCCTGTGAGACTGCAGTTTCGACCTTGGGTCGGTAAGTTGCGTGTTACCCAGGGAAGAAGAAGGCCGGGAAACTTTCTGTGCTCTCTTTACTTTTTTCTTTACTTTCGGACGGAAACAACTAATTAAGCGATGACATGTAAGATGGTTAGCGGCTCTGCAATGGCACACATGATATTATCCCATTTCATAATCGTATTAGCAAATAGTGATGTTTGAATGAACTATTTATATTTCACTTCCTTTTGACACAATGCAGTATTTGGCTAAATTTTGTGTTGCCTGTGTTGGGCCGTACACATCAATGGTGTAGAGGTTGGTACACTTTCCATTTATCTAAAATAATATAGTGCAAGCATCATCAGAGTCACTTACGGACTTACCCCGTGAGTACTTTTGAGGAAATCCAATATAAATCTAGAGATAACCTACTTCTATTAGTATATATGAGTGCACAACTCTTTCATTGTAAGATATAAGGTAGTGTGATGACCTGCTGACCGCGAGGACGTCTTTTGTTGGACCATATAAAAATAAAGAAACAAAAATATGCAGTATGTCTACAAAATTTTGCAGTAATTAAAAAGGCCAACATATATATTTATTGCTAATGTTTGTTGAGTGCTAATATGTTAACATCATATCTGAGTCATCAGATTTATAAGAAGTGGCTATGATATAGAGAGAGATGAAAGACTCTTTTCTTACTTAGAAAGTTATGCATGGGGTTTTGTGAGTGCGTTAAGTGAGTGAGAGAGTTTTTACCTCTATGTATCTAAACCTCTTCTTATGTATTTGTTATCCTAGATCTGATGTTAGCATGATACATTGTCACAGTGCCACTAAAAAGTAATATAATTGCAAGTTCATTAGGATCAAAATTTTAGAATTACTTACGTTCTGTACTTAGCTATTTGAAGTGACCGAAAACAAAGAAAATTTCAGTCGCAGGTGAGGTGCATGCATTAGCCATTTTTTAGTTCTTGCTCGTTTGTAGTGTAAAGGAGAGACTTCAGACGGCGCCAGACTGCAGGGCCACTGTTACATAGACATTCATTCGTGGGCAGCCATTGTTGAACAAACCAGACTACTGCACGCAAGCGAGCGCGAACATATTATTGTCATCAAAAGCTGCACATGCGCGCATGCATGCACGTACTCCATTGATCTAAGAGTGATCGATCGACCTGCAGTCTGCAGATCAGTACTGCTAATTAAGACTCTCGGTTAGGACATAGTGTACGTATATAGGTCCCTTTTGATTATCCTTTTCAGCTTTTGAAGTACTAGAAATTAGGCTTTGATTAAATGTATACCTTTTCACAGCTAGCTAGGCTGCTTGAGGGAGTGCTAGAGAGACTATCTTAGTTGGAAAGGCTAAGGTAAAAAACGGCACAGCTACAAGGTGATAAAAATTAGCATTTGTTTTTTCTTAATTTGATCATGATGTAAAATGGTATTACAACATCCATCATCAAACAGTGTATGTTACAAGGGAATAATGGTTAACTTTGTTACCATCGTTGGAGGTGGTGTAAACGCTCAATATGGTTTATATTTGCAGTTTGAGTAAGAGTTATGAAATTTCTCTAAAGTTTTGGATGAAGACTAGACTAGCTAGAAGGGTAATGCTTCCCAAATACTACAAATCTATAATACTTTTCGACGACCACTCGATCTCTCCATTAGATGTTGATATATGTTTACCACCTTCCTAACCCCGACCACAATAGAGGAGTTTTCCAATTACCACCCACATGCACGCTCCCACCCATGGCACAAAGGTAGCTACTCAGTAGGTCAATGATGTAAAGAAGAGGGGCAAATACGTATCTTGGAGCACCCTTCAATGAGGGGAGGGGCTGGAATTGGTGTAAAATCCGCTCTCCATAATAAATTACATATTAAAAAAAAGAACTTATGTAAAGTGAGTGCTCCGTGGCGATGAAACTATTTGATTGTTTCCAAAGAAAAATAATTTTAACCGGTTTGACCGATCGCTTCAAAAACTTAAAACTCACAATCGATGAGCTTAAAAGAGAAATAAACAATTTTGAGCTAGAAAGCAGAAAGCTGCACAAAACATGCTCAAACTACACGACCACATCTAAACTAGAATGCGTGAAATTTTTTTTTGCATAGTCGCGGCCGTATATTTGGCACGAATAACAGCACAGGCCGGCAGCCAGGCACAGGCAGGCAGGCAGAGCTGTACATGAAGAGGAAAAATAAAAGCAAGCAAGCAAGCACACATACATCCATGCTGAATTGCTGATGCCTGGCCACTTTATAGTTTTAGTCAAAGGTAGCAGGGGGGAGAAGAAAAGCAAAAGACACTCGCAGCAGCTAGCTGCAAGTACCAACAAGACCACAAAGCCGCGCAATTAGCACTCGACATCAACCTCGGATTACCCTGTCCCTTTCTTTGTTTTGCGCACATGATGCAAACTTGTCACCCTCCGCGGAGTTAATTAATCCGCCCTCCGTACCCCCGGTCAATGTCACCGCGCACGACAAGACAAACGCTGCCTGCCCTGAGCAGGGATGCAGCCAAATATACATATATGTGCTTGTAGGGAAATATTTTTTTACTGTTTTCATTTCACAATGTTTATTCACTTCGCATAAATAGAAGACATATATGCTAGTTGTTGTTTTATACGAGTATTTTATTTTTGTTCTTATTACATAGATCGATACTAGATCTATCTAACGAGAACAAAAACGATGCAACTGCATTAAAAATTGACTAGGATGCATATATCCTATGCATGTAGAGCGAAAAAACATTATGAAATAGAGGGAGTAATACATAAAGAGTTATGACAAGCAACAAAAATCGTGATTACATGACAGGGGCACGAGTAGATCTAAACGGGAAGAGCACAAGTTCGTCTCGTCCAGTGGAGCTTAGAGATTTTCGCCAGAGATCCAAATTCTTTTATCGCGCTCATTTTCTCCGTGGCTCACTGACGTTTTAACGTGGAGGTCATTTTCGCTACAGATGTGGTGTGGCTGGTTAATTAGTAAATTGTTCTTTTGCAAGGACAAAAACGTAGCTAAAAAAGCTTTCTTGTTAAACACTGTGGATTACTTTCCCTGCAGCTTCTGTATCTGCGGGCATGTGAAGGTTTGTTAGGTGTGAGCCGAAAGCAAGACATCACGCCAGCAGAGTGTGAACATACCTCCCTGGCTTATTAGGCGGATGATAGTTATTCTAATCTCGTGCTTTTCGTATATATATACCATTCCATGTTAACCCTGGGCTTCTCAATTATACCAACTCGCACCGAGCATTATTACTGTTGACATATTTCACCACTTTTCATTTGTTCGACAAATCGTACATATACGCGTGTTATATTTCAATCATGTTTGACATACGTTAAAAAAAATCTATACTGTATATGTTAGAGTTTATATCAAACAGTGGACATGTTGAACTTACATTTGAACTCTGAGTTGGAATTTGGTGGATATGACATAATTTATGTTGGGCTATGTAATCCAAGTCCATAAATATATGGCACTGCAGCTGTTGTAGCCGAGGACAACGAAAATTTTGCACGCGACGTATAGTAGTAATTAAGTTGCCAGACTTTGGTATCCAATGACTGTTTTTTGGTTGGAGCTTCCATATATCTCTAAACGAAGCATGGATGGCACCTCTCTCTCTCGACGGCCTTCAGGTGACCGTTGAGAGAACGTCGTCCAACCCTAAGGTCGAGAGAACGTCGTCCAACCCTAAGCAGCGGCATTACTTCCTTCTTGATCGTCTTCTTTGGGTTGTCGGGAGAAGCTGTCTCGATGATCGATCAAGATTAACTTTTCTCGACAAAACTCTCGACGGCTGACCGTCAAGATTAACTTCTCTCCATGGTTTCTTTTAGTCATGACGGTCGATCCGTCAAATTTGTTATCGTTTCCTATGAAGAATAATGGCTTGGTTTTCGAGTCTAGCTTGCCATGCCTCTACACTTGATTCAATAAGTTGTCAATTTGTATTGGGCAGATAATCATATTGGCAGTAACAGGTCATACATGTGATTTACTCCACATGTGAAAAAATCGCTAGGTCGATAGATCAAATATACACAATGATGAGCTTAACTACGCCGTTAATTAATTAGATAGTAGCCTAGTACGATATTGAAATAATTCAGTGAACTATGAATCTCTCGACTTGATTCTATAATTCGCCAATTTCCACGTGCTGGCCAGGATACTCCTATCATATCGTAGTAAAAGATCACCGAGATCCATAGATCAAACACAGTTATATTTAGAGTGTGAAGCCTACCTTTAACAGCGGTACGGCACTAGCGACTTGGCTTGTTTGTTCCTTGTGCGCGTAGGAAAAAGTGCTTGGCGAGTGAGCAGTGGTGCATGCCTCTAGATCCGTGCGTGGCAGGAGGAGGAGGAGGGAGATGGGGGAGCGTGGCAGCTTTTGCGCGCACGTGGGAGTGGACTCGTGCGACGTCCGGCGGCCGCTTCACCCCTCCGCCACGTGGGCCAGCCGCGTGCGATGCCCTGCTGACTCGGACGTCCATCACCACGGATCCGGATCCTCCCCGCATCCTACTGGGCCCACCCCCAGCTCCTCACCGGATCTGATGAAGATCAACCTAGAGTAGACCTGGAGCTAGCATGATGCTAAACTTCAAGAGCTTTTTAATCAGCATTTTTCATACTGGTTTATGTTTATTTGCTAGGAAATTAAATTATTTTTAGTGTGGTTTTTTTCCCTAGTACGATGGCGTCCCTAAAAACTCTTGAAAATAATATAAATGAAGCGGGCCAATTTCGAGAAGTATATTCAATAGCCACTCGTTCAGTTTAACATTTAGCTCAATTCAGTGCAATCAGTTTATTTATAGAGTTAGCCAGTCCAAACATATTGAACAAGTTTATCGAAATTTATTTGCTTCATTTATGTAATAAGAGCTCATATAGGTCGCTTGGTGATAAAAGAACTAGACTAAAAGACAAAGCATTCAACTTTCAACTTTTCGATTCTAATGGTGGGTCATGCCTTGGACCGGTGCAAAACGGGTCGGGACGGCCCGGTCAGCATTTTGGGCCATGTCGGGCTGGCATGGAGTGTCAAAATCTAGGCCCGGCGCGGCCTAAAAGCATGTTGGGCTGGCATCGGGCCGGGCTAGGCCAAGCACGGCACGGGTGACAAAATAACAGACAAAATTATTTTTAAAAATTCATACAATGTTCAAATATAAATGTTGTCTACATCAAAATGATGTGTCTCAAAATTACCTACAACTTTCGTATTTAACCAAAATTCATTCGAGCAACACAAGGCCTTGAAAATGGCGAATTAACAAGGATGACGCCGTTGGCCCAAAAGCCGCCAGCGAATAAAATAATTTTTATAAATTCATACGTTGCTCAAATGAAAAAGTCGTCTATATGAAAAAGATGCGTCTTGAAATTATATACAACTTTCGTGTTGATCATAAATTCATCCAAGTAATGATAGAGAATGAAAAACATAAAATGTTGACTCGTGTTTCATTTTGGGTCATACTGGCCCAAGTACGGTTCGAACAGTACGACCGGACTGGGTAGCCCGTCGTGCCTGGTTTACAGGCTAGGCACAGCAAGTCATTCGAGTCATGCCTGTCCAACCCATTTTTTTGTGTGTCGTGCTGTGCTTCGGGCTGTCTTTTTCGAGCTGTGCCCTGATCAGTCCAGACAGCTTGGCCCAAACTCCCAGCACTAGTCTAAACCAAGCCGTTCTAAACACGCCTTTCATGAACACGACAGGTTCGAAATGTTGCTCGATCTTTGAGACGTTGTCTTTTTTTTTTCTGCTCTTTCAACAGCATCCATGCACCCATATTCCAAATGGCATGTTACATTGCACACCACGATAGTCAATGAGGATCATCTACTTTAGACTGAGGCCTTCTCTAATCTCTAGCGGTAATAACGCTTAATTACTTAAACTTTTTTTTACTATTTATTCATATATTTAATACGCCAACGCAACGATACGCTGAAAAGAACAAGGACTTAGACTGAGGCCTTCTCTAGCGGTAACACTTAATTACTTAAACATTTTTTACTATTCATTCATATTTTTTCTTTTATATTTTATTCGCTGCCGCGTTTGAAACTCGGTATGGTGTTTGAGTAAACCTATCATTGAAGATGCCCTTAGATCTCTGCATTCCACGGTGATTCCGTTACCTCTCCCTCATCGGCGGTGCCACACCGAAATAATATTTTACGCTAGTCATCGATATATGAGATTTCTAAACCAGTAACTTTGCAGTGACATCTATCTAAATCAGTAAGACCACGAGCCAGGCTAGTTTAGGCGCGCATAAGACGTGGATTTTTCTGCGGCGAGAGTGACAGCAGTGGATCCGCAGGATCTGCACAAAAATGTAGCGTGATGAAACCCGAGTGAGCCAGCGACCCCAGTACGTGCGTACTCTACATGCTTGGCCTCACGCTGGTCGTGGTGGTTCGGGCCGTGTCGCACTGGGAATTGCGAGGCTTGGAAGCTTGCGGCGCCGGCCGCGGGGGACGGACAAGGCGGAGTTAGGCGGGTGCAGATCATTGTGAACGCCCTCCTCACCTCCCTTGTTCCCTCGCGTCTCCGTCGACCTCCCGGCCGGTCGTCTCCTCCATGTCGTCGTGTGATCCTGCAGTCTCGTCGTGAACCTTAATTTCCAGCTCTCTTGTTGCATGCGTGATATATCGATCTTGCCGGAAGAAAAAGGGAGCTCGCCGGCGGCATGCATAGAGTCATCATCACTCATAAACCGAGCAGTCTGAGCTCAAGCTGAAGACTGGCACTGGCATTGGCACTAGCAGTCCACTGAAACGGATCAGTAGAGCCACTGAGCTAGCAAGGTAGGCCAGCATGCGCAGCTGGGTTGACGCGCGGCAGAGCAACATGGTCGCCGGCCGGCCGCGCCGCCGCGAGCATCGCCGGCGCAGGCGCCGACACCGCCTCTTCGTCTTCCGCCAGGTGGCGCAAGCAGACAAATGAAAGAGTCCAAGATAGATCAGACGAGATGAGATCGATCGCTAGTCGGTTAGCGTAGCTAGCTAACGGAAGAATGTGCACACGCAATATCAAACTAGACTGCGAGGAGAATCTACACGGCGTGGTCCAAGCAAAGATCCATGGAGCCAGAGAGCCGTCTGCTTCTCGCACGGCATGCATGCACTTGTTTTTTCTTTGATATCCACCCCCTAATTCCCAGTGTCAGTTGTAGTTTAATCCATGGGATCCAACCGTCCAAGTCTGGCTGACATGCAGAGTCAGCTCAGCTGCAAAACCTAGCTAGCTATAGTGAAGTTATAGCAGCAGCAATATATATATTTTGCTAGGTTGCTAGTTAATTAACCCCTGCACCTGCCCCCACTAAACACCAATAATTGCATTTCCGAGGCCTCCCAAACTTCCATAACTAACGCATTGTTTAACTAGGCAGAGCGTGCAACCAAGGCTCCGAGCGTGGTTAGTGCAATAGTTTAGTGGAGGAGCCGCAAGAAGCAAGTACAACCAAAACTCTTCGTCTAGCTAGATCAGCACTATGGAGGGCGACAAGGTATATAGAAATATAGTGCTGCCCCGCCCAACAAGTAAGCTTAGCATTCTTTCTTACTTTTCTAGCAAAACATACAACGTTTTTTAGTATTAATAGCCAGTAACATAACTTTCAGCCTTTGCACGAAAAGAGCGGCACATATGTTAGTCACGTTACACCATAGTGAAATATCAATTAATTATTGGATCATGGAGGGGCTACAGTGCTCGCCGTGTCTAAGATCATCTTCAATTAATCATGTCAAATCAGTTTGCTATAAGGACTCTTCACTCAGTTTTTGTACTTATGTACGTGGATGAGAGCGAGAAATGAAAGAGATGGAGATAGCTCTTAGTTAAGATTCGAGTGTCTATAGACCCATATTAATTTTAATGAATATTTTGTAGGTATTTTATTTGAGAGATGAGTCTAAAGTATTTGCTATCTATGGATGACTCGTTCATTTTTTATATCTAATGAATGACTCCACCATAGAAGATTCTCTAAGTTCCTTAATTTGCACCATTAATTAGCAGTGGGTCAATATTAAAACCAATGGTCACACTGCTTTGGGGCATATTAAAAATCCTTTATTAATTCCTTTTACCATTGATTTGTCCCTGCAAGGACTGAATTAATCCTTGATTACTCTCTCTCGCGCGCGCAATTTCACTGCGCTTCAAATCGGTCAAAATTGATCCTGCTGTGTCCAGACGTAGCTGCAGGTGCAGTGCGTGCAGCTGTTTGCGTCGTCGAGCGAGCGAGCTGCAGGCTGGTGGTGCTCTAGCTCTAAGCTACACGCTTTGACCGAGGTAGGGGGGTATAAGTGGGACGAAAAATTATGTTTAATACAAGTTCAGATTCGTTTAAATCCGATTAAAATCCAAAAAATAACATCTGATTACATCCGGATTTGAATCCGTATTTGGATCCGTCTATCCAAAAATTATATTAGTTAGTATATGGGATGATAAATATCCGATCCATATTCGATTTGTACCCGCATATCCAAGATATCTAATATCAGTGTAAATTAGCAAAATAGATATTCGATAATGTATCCAATGTGCATAAATATTCTATATAAAATATGTTTGATTGAAACATGTACGTTGTAGCTAATGTTTGATTCAACATTAACATATCTTTTAACTTTTGTATTAAAAATCGAAGCTTAATTGGTAATTTCCATAATAGTAAATAATTATATTATGTGCTATTTTTTACGTAGGTGAAATATCTGATTTTATCTAAAGCTTGATCCAAGACCGATAAATATTTGTACGTATTCATATTCCGATTCGCGTCCGTATTCGACTTATTTGATATTCAAATTGTTATCCGAGAAAAGAATATAGCTAGGTTAGAATAGAACGAACAGTATCGTTCGTATCCGATGCGTTTGTATCCTGAACTCAAAGACCGAGGGTGGAGAAGCATGCATGCATGCATGGCATTGGCAGGGGCACGGATCATGAGACCTCCCGTGCGGGCCTTAATTACCAGCTGCTAGCAATTCTGAATTCTGAACTCTGAATTCTGATTCACCTCTCTCGGTCTCAGGCTGCGTGCTGCATGCATGGATTGGCATTGCACGGTCTTTGAGTTCCCGGCCGGACAGCAGGCGACGGCCACGAGAAGAGAGACGACGTCGTCGCGTGTATCTCTGTGCTTTCTTGGACCTGATAAATTAAAAATAGATTACATGCATGATATCGTAGCGCCACAGCGCTGGTCATACTACGTACTGTAGCGCTATATATGTCGTCCTCATCTTGCTATTTCCAAAGGCATTGACCGGCCCGTTTGGCTATAACTTGCCAACAAGTGTCACGTTTCACTGTAGCTTAAACTTTTCTGCAAAAATGTCAAATTTACTGAGAATATGGGAAACAAGCATGGTGTTCTGCACGTTTGCGTGAATAGATTTATTTTAATTTGACATAGACACTTATTTCCATTATTTTCTATTCTAAATTTATGCAATTCTTCTTTATTGTAGTAGATATGAATTATTTATTTTAATCATAAACTCTTATTTCTATTATTTTATATTTTCAATTTTTATTATTGTTTGTTGTAGCTAGTACGGGCTCTTTTTTCATCTCGTATGGACACTTATTTCTATTGCCTTTTATTTTGAACTTCTAACCTTTTGTTGTACTTGATATGAATTATTTCATTTAATCTAATCCGTTATAGTCTATATTAACAAGAATCAATGGTGTAGTTCTTTCCTTTTCCTTTCGCTTAGTGAAGAAATTTCTCGTATTTTTGGATTATTGTGGCTGCTCTATTTAACTGCACATTTATGTTAATGTTTGACCTAATATCGACTTATTTCTATTTATCTATTCCAGATTTATGCAAATTTTGCATTTTATTGTATTCGATATGAATTCTTTTTCTTAATGTAAGATGGACTCTTATTTCTATAATATGTATTTCAAATTTACATGTTTTTATTTGTATTATAGTTGATATGGACTCTTTCAGATAATCTTATATGGACTCTTATTTCTATTGTTTTATATTTGAATTTATGTATTTTTTATTTTAAATTTTAGTAGATATGGTATCTTTCCACTCCCTCCGGTGTCAAAAAACTAGTCGTTTTAGCCTTTTATCCAAAGTGCCAAAAAAACTTGTCTTTTTAGCCTATCATCTAGAGTAGTAATTAGATGAGACCTTTGGGAAGCCAAAAAGAGAGGGATGCAGGTACATCTATTGGTCCATGGGAAAAGTTTTCATAAATTCATTGCTACTAATTAATGAATCAGCTAGCTTTTTATAGGGGCCTTGGTATCTAAATTGTGTCTAAAACGACTAGTTTTTTTTACACCGGAGGGAGTATTAATTTGACATTTATTTTTATTAATTTTTAATATATATAAATATTATGTTAGTTGATATAAACTCTTTCTTTAACTCTGGCATGTACTCTTATTTCTATTATTTTAATTCTGAATTTCTAATATTTTTCTTTAGTCTAATCCGTTATAATTTGGATTCACAACAATTAATGTCGTAGATTATTCCTTTTCTTTTCACTTAACGCAGAAATGTCTTCTATTTTAGAATTAATATGCCGACTTCGTTGGACTGTAATTTAATTATATATAATAGACTGGCTTTCACCCGAACGCCCAGACATCTTCCTTTCATCGCCCCTCTTTAAACTGGCAGACCGCAGATGATTGTGGGAACAACTATTGGGCCTGGGCCGTTTGGCCTGGATAGTATACTGTTTCAGCAAACTGAACATGGCCCATTAACCTCGTTCAATAACCTCGTACAACCTTAACTTCCTTTTTTATAAGCACCATAAAGGGCATCTCGAATAAGACAATATCAGCTAACTTTAAATTCAAATTAACATTTTGCTTATATAGAAAATATAAAGAAAGGAGAGTGACAAGAGCTAGTTTTTAAGGAAGAGACAGTCTATAGTGCTTTACAAGGCAAAAGCAGACTACTACATATGAACTCATATTTATTTTTTAAAAGTATGTTATAGTAGCTAACTCATTGGAGAACTTGTCTACACACTATTTCTAGATGATGGAGTTTTTTTTTATAGCTAGTAAGCTCCACAATGGAGATGCCCAGACTCCCACCCAATCAACTCTGAAATGCATGTTACTGGATGGTCAGCGCGCCCGCGGCGCGCCGTGACAAATGTGGCTGAGATTAATTTTTGCGCTTTGAGCAAATAAACCAAAACCGATAAGAAGCTACGTAGGTAACATCTTCGTTTCTTGTAACTTCAACGACGTACACAAGATATCAAAAGTTGGCCCTTTGTATGCAGTTATGAACATTTGTTTAGGCCAAGCAAATCATAATATGTTACCTTGAGCTTGTTCCATTTGAAGTAGCTATTGCGATCTGTCTTAGAGGCGTTATAGTTTTAAAAATAACAACCTTCATCACCGATGATATTAACTTTTTATAATCAGAAATTACAACTAAGAAGAAAAATGTAGATTAAATATATGTATGATTACAGATGTTGTCTCAATATCATAAATTGAGCGTCCATTCCATTGTTATTTTTTTGACAACATCGAGCCAAGCATTAAAAGTACGATAATTGTTGGAGCTCTGAGCAGGCGAACAGGTCAAGTATGATACGTCTTTGAAAAAGCACGACGCAATTGATATAACCATTCATCCATCTTTATACTTCTGAAAACAAATGGCTGCATGCATGAAGGCTTCGCTTCGGTATTGGCTCAAGCCATTACCTGCTACGTCATGAACACAGATACAAATGTAGGACTTTATGCATAGCAAATATGCAAATGCAATAAACAAAACAGACACCTAAATAAAGGTATTTCAGAAGACTTATTTTAGGCATAGCACCGTGTATAAATAAACCTTGTCAAAAGATGGAGTAATTTTCCTAAATTGTCAAAAAAGCAAGCACATGTAAGAGAATAATAATTTAGGTTTTTTAAGAGAGGAGGAGAGCAAAAATTAGAATAGAGAGAGAGAGAGACCTCCAATAGAATGGTCGGCTCAAAGTTGTTAGATGCGGTCAGAACTCAGAAGCGAAAGAAAACGAAATAATATATCGTAGACCATAGCACATTGATAAAAGGACTGGAAAGTATCGGTTGTCTATCCTGGAGAAAAAATAAATGCAATAGTCAACATAAAGCTGTGGAAAAGAAAAAAAATGTCCAAAGCAAATGAAAGAAAAGTACAAACTAAAAGAATATTCATTAAGTGATAGCTTCTGCACCAGGCTGCAGAAATTAATTCTATCAGCCATATTAATACAACTAAAAGCTAATTGTCTTGCTATAATGCTGTTGAAACAAACATGTTTTCATCTGCAAATTGAGCCTGAAGGGAAGAAAAATAGAATACGGCAGTGATTCCGAACAAACTAAAGTATAATTAACTAAAAATTTGATAAATTTCATGATGATTTGGCCCATGCATGAACTGAGTTTGATTTTAGGAAATATAAGTTTGTGTCTACCCATGGAAACAATCACTAATTAAGACAAATATAAAATGTGGTAGCATCGTCAATCCAATGTGAGGTCTAGTAGTGAAGAGAGCATTGTGAGTTTTACCTCTTTTTGGAACCATATCCGTTTGTAAGACAATAAATACATCACTGTGCAATTTCTTCGTAATCCTAGTTTAAAAAATAAGGGCGTAAGGTGCAGCCTATAGCTCAAAAGGACCTGCTGGAACCAAACACTAAAAATAATGGTTGACAATATTCCCAATAATTTTGCCTAGGATCCCAAGCTCGAATGCTATTTTTAGGCAGTTGTCACAAGAAGGAAGAGACACAATATAGGAAATGGCCAAATTCATATACCCCAAGAGGACTGAGATAGTCAGAATGAAGCCAAACCATGCATGCCATGTTAGCCCATTAAGATTTGCAAGGAATGGAAAATCGAAATACAATCAGTCAACGCGTAAAGCAAAAGGATAAAAACCAAGAAAGGCTTCTAGGTTAAAAAGAAACCATTTCGTGCAGTAAATGATATCCATATGAATTCGTAAACGTGCATAACCACAACCTACTAAGTCCAAACATTGTTGGATCAGATCAGTACTATAAGCCAAAAAAGATTTTGTGTACTATGCTAAAAAGTTACTTTTTTAGTGTCAACAGTACACTTAATATTGTGTTTTCTCAATAGCAGAATTCTGCTAGAAGAGTTTTGTGTAAGCAAACTGCTTACCTGGAGGCCTTAATTTCTGTTCCTAAGAAACATATTTGCTCGAATACTGCAACGGCATATAAATCTACAAAAAAATCATTATGGAGAAGAAAATATGTATTATTTAACTGTTTTGTAAAACAATAGCTGAATGTATATTTAGGAAATCACAAATTACATTTTGCATACCGCATGCATGTTGTACAGCTGCATGATTTCCCTATCATCAAAAGTATTGTAAAATGTAAGTTCTTACCGTATTTAAAAGGCAAGTTATACTCAGTTAAGTTTAACTTCATACTGTCGCAATCTTTAGAATTGGTAAGCTAATTCATCAACACCACCAGCTAAGAAAATAAGAAATATGTAAGCTCTAGCTTGAATGTTTAAACTAAATTAGTGATGCTGCCATTACTATACGTAAGCTCTAGAAGATCATGTGTTCTATCTATGGACAGGTGGCATTCAGAATAAAAAGATAAACAGGGTACCCTCAGTGAAGTATGTGGGCAAGCTTAAAGTGCTATATTGTTGTTCTTACTAAATTGTAAGGCAACTCGATTATGTGAACAGTAGGGCTATGTATTCATTACGAATTAGATTAAGATTTTGAATATGGCAAATGAACATAAGCACTAACCAGTGTACAGAAGAGAAATTTAGCAGAGGAATAGTCATATCATACCAGAGCTAAAAACTCGAAAGATTTACATGTAAGTATGTGACACAAGAGGAAAAAGTCTATGATGACTTACACCAAGAGATAGCCACATGAACCAAAGTAAAGTCGGTCATGTGGATCAATTCCAAAAACCTCTGCTCCTCGTACTGCATAGATCAACACAATGAAAAATTTTAGATGCGGCATCTGTCTTAAAGAATGTCAAGCAATCATAGCATAGTGTGTATGCACTCGTTAAGTTTGATTATTAGATTGTTGGCATAGCAGGAAAGTATAAGTCTAAACGTTAGCCTTGTGAATTATCATCCTTGTTGAACTAAAAAAGAAAAGCATGTTTCTTACAGAACTAAAAACCAAGTCAGTAAAATACTTGCTAATAAATTTGTATGAAAGGACGCGTGAGCTGGATCGGGGAAGAGATGGCGTAGCGAGGGAGCGGTAGCGGTGGCCGGATCCAGGCCAGGAAAAGGAGGTGGAGGCGAGGTAGCGGTCGTCGTTGCCTGATCCGGATCGGGGAGGAGGCGGCGCAGCGAGGGAGCGGCGGCGGCGGCCGGACCCAGGCCAGGAGGACGCGGCGGTGGCTAGCTGGGAACGGGCGGACCCAACGACGGCCAGGGGAGGCGACGGCAGTCGGCAACGAAGGCGACGGAAGGAGGAGGACCGGCGCCGGTCGGAGGCACGGCTGTGGAAGCTGGAAGGCAAGGGAGGGCAGCGGCGCTTCGGTGCGGAGGTGGGAGCAGGGGGCGGCGGCGGGAGAGGAGAGAAGGTGAGGAGACCGTGAGGTAGGGGTGTAGGGCTTGGGGGATTTTTTCCTTTTTTTTTTTTGGAGAGGGCATGGGGTGGAGGCATCCGGGGTGCGGCAGTAGGGTTCGGTGCAGTGGCATTTGCGGGTAATTTGAGGCCAAATACGGATGTAGTTACAATGACGAAAAGGGCCGGTGTGAGCGGGGCGAGAAACGTGGAGGGCCTGGAGGAAAGAAGCCATCGTTGGCAGGGATGTCCATAGGAATTCTGTAAACTCGGGGGTGTGTTTTGCAAATATTTTCAGGGGCAAGGGGGTACGCGTGGCGGTGCAGAGGCAGTGCCACGCGCTCCCAGCGATGGCGAGGGGGAGCAGGTGGCGCGGGGGAGCACTGCCGTGCGTCCAGGGAGCCGGGGAGGGGCGACGTGGCACAATCTAGCCCGTTCGTCGCGTCGATCGGACGGCTGGGAAGAAACCGATGACGTGTACAGCGTGCATGTACAGCTATAGGAGCCGAAGTGCCTTATAAGTAGTTGAAAAATTCCAGCTCAAAGCCCCGCAAGGCTCTGCGGACTCCAGTCGCTCCACGGAGCAGCAGCGAACACATGGAAGCGGAGGAGGGGCAGCGAGGGTCGGCGGAGTCGGTGACACTGCTGGACGGTTGGACCCCTCAATAAGCAACGACGACGGAGAGGAGACGAGGGCAGCAGACGGAGCGGGGCCGGTTGCAGAACCCCGCGGAGTGTTGATGCCGGCTTGGGGTGGGGAAGCGGATGCAGTGGACGGGCAGGCGACGCCGCTATAGGAGGAGGGTGGGGAGAGGTCGGGAGGAGATGCGGTCGCGGCAGTACGAGAGGAAGGCGGCGGCGGCAGGGGAGAGGAGGGCGGCGGCGGCGGCATGGAGAGAAGAGGGCGGCGGCGCCATTGGCATGGAGGAGAGGACGGCGGTGCCGGCAACTAGGACGGGGGACGAGTTGGGCGGGCTAGGGTTCGCTGCGAGCAAATGGGGAAGACTCGGGAGGTGGCCAAATGGCAGGCACCCCAAAAGTCCACATAACCGATCTTGGGCTAAGGCCTCGGCCCGTCGGGCTGGCTCGATTCGTTTCGACTCGATCCATCCCCTTAAATATAGGGGTTCTCTCTCCCCCCCTATATAATTCTCCATATAGGAAACGCTGTTGAAGATGGAAGAAATATAAGTGAGATTTTTTTTAAAGGGAACCTGTATATGAGGTTATAGGGGATCAAATTTAGGGATTCCTGTTGGAGACAGCCTAAGGCCTCGGCCGTCGGGCTGGCTCGGTTTGTTTCGACTCGATTCAGTTCGGGAATTTTTATTTTTTATATTTGTTTTTATTTTTTATACAAATTTGTAGGAAAATGCTTCTGGCCGGCAGCGCGCGCGTACGGGAGGCAACCCAGGCGCCAGCTGCATGTACGTACGCATGATTATGTTAATTTTGATTTCTCTTTTGGAAAATGCTTATACGCGGGCGTCCGACGCGTCAGACGCCACGCGCGCGCTGCTCAGCCCACGCTTTTCTTTTTTTCCTTTGCCTCCCCAAGGTCACGACATCTCCCAGCCACACTTTATCCTATCTCTCCCTTTCTCTCTCATCAAGCACCGGAGATGTGAAGCCATGGAAGCAGGTTGGAGCTTCTTCCACCTCTCTCTCCTACTCTCCTCATCTCTCTCTCCGTGGTCTCTCTCTCCGCGGTCTCTCTCAAGTCTCATACTCCTCTCATATTCTTCCAGAAATCTTGAGCACACAAGCAAAATGGAGGAGAGAAGGGAAGTGGAGGTGATCAAGCTGT
This sequence comes from Raddia distichophylla, assembly GCA_005191435.1. Lineage (NCBI taxonomy): Eukaryota > Viridiplantae > Streptophyta > Magnoliopsida > Poales > Poaceae > Raddia > Raddia distichophylla. The sequence continues at coordinate 1,587,028 of SPJY01000659.1, read as the reverse complement.
AGATGCGATTCTCTATCTGCCGAAGATGGCGTAGAACTCGATGCCGAACTATGGCCCCTACCCCCTTTATATAGTGGAGGGGGTGGGATTACAAGGAAGAGTCCTAGTCGGTTACGAGGTAGGATTCCAATCTCTATCCTCTAGTAGTTATCCGGGACTACAAGTATACCTTCCCTATTAATTAGGTATAGGCTTCTATCTTCATGTCTTTTCTTGCCGAGCAAGTCTTCTAGAATCCGAGTGGTACCCGTCCTTATCCACCCGACTTGGTCCATCCCCTGTCGGGTGGTCTTTTAAGCCCACCGTGTGGATACCCGGGGTCTATGTTCTCCACACCTGCCGAACAGCCTTCGGGTTGGCACGGTGCGTGACGGCCTAGACTTCGTGTTTGAGTCTGACTCGAACAGAGTTCTGCACGATTACGTGAAGACCCGGACGCAGGTTTCCGGGATTGGAGCAGACATCGTGATCCCCAAGAATTGGAGTATACTTTATCTACCTCGGGATGTATTTGGCATGTATACGAGTTCGTAGCGACTTTGTAGTTAGCCCGGCCCGATTATCCCTCGGTAGGTCGATTGTTCAACACTATATAAACCGAGCCCCTACGGCGTGTAGGGGGACGACCGGAGAGCAAGATCGAATACTACCTCTTGTACACCCATAATCTCGTTGAGACTTGTTCGTCTCGCCGAGTTCTCTCTTGTAATTCTTTCTCATATAAGGAAGCACTGGACGTAGGGTTATTATCTCCCTGGAGGGGCCTGAAGCAGTGTAAAAACCCTATGTCTGCTCGCTGCTCGTTGGTTTCTGTTTGCCCTGCTCGGCAGTGTCTTCTATCTCCCTTCTCAAGAACCTTAATTGACTTGGGACCGATATGCCAATCGTCGATAGTTGGCGCCGTCCGTGGGGATTAGTAGATCAAGCCTGTTCGAGCATGTCGAACTCATTCAGCGACCAGGAAACTCTTCCTGAGGGCTATGACTCAGAAGGGCAGGAGGCCACCTCCGCTGCCAGATTGGATCGATCCGTTCGATCTCGATCGCCTTCCAGATCCGGGACAGAACTCTCCGGCTACGTTCCGGAGATGGTCCTAGATCAAGCTCCCGTCATCGACGATGATTACGGAACCGACGATCTTTACGCTGGTTTAGATCTCTCGGATTCCAAGGCCATGTCGGTCGATTCCTCCTTTGGCGACACGGTGATGACACCGTCTAGTGTACCACCGCGTGGCCGTCGCAGCGTTAACATGGCCGGCGCAGAAACCTCAGGGGATCATGCGCGGGCCACGGCGGCCGAAGAGATCGAACACATTAATTCTGCTCGGCGGCAGGATGGGGCTACACTGGCTGCTTGCGAACAAGAAGTTGTTCACCGCAGTCTGGACGCCTCAATCAATCAAACCTTAGCGCAGATTCGCGATCAGCGCAAGCGACAACGACGCGACCCGCCTCGCGTACCTGGGCCAAGTTCCTCGGCAGACGATCTACCTGCTCGGGACGAATTCCCGCGTGACCAGACCTCGGTCGAGCAAAACGCGGACTCCTCAGGGATCCCAGGACCCTTTGAGCAGAGTCGGGAACGACTTCAAGCCATGGCAATGGTGATCAGATCCACCAACCAGGCCAATCTCGCCCACATGGGCGACGCTGTTGCTTCTCACCTAGAGCGATTGGTTGAAGGCCTTAAGTTCATAGGTGAAGTTAACACTTCCTCCGGGCAACGCAGTCAGCCTGCCCGGTGCGACTCGGACAGCGAGCGCCCTGATCGATCGTGTGACCCTCGTCACTGGCAAAGGACGATTCGCTACGAGCAAGAACCCCGTAGTCGACAACGCTCACCGAGTCCCCGTGGTCGCCGCGACCACAGGGCAAGCGGGCACGCAGCGATCACGGACGATCCCCTCGGGACGAACACATTGTGCCGACCACGAGGAAGGAGCGCGGAGGATTGTCCCGGACAGAATATCATCAGGCAGAGTCTTCCCGTTCAACTAGAGTCCCTCCGCGCAACAGGACCAATGTCTTTTCAAGGCTATGTTCAGTCAGAGAAGGTGGTCGGTCGTGCGGCTTAGGCTGTAAGGCTTTCTCTGACGAGCTTAGCGCTGTCAGGTGGCCCTCTAAGTTCAAATTTGGCCACATGGAGAGGTACAATGGGACCCAAAACCCAGAGGAGTTCCTTTCCATTTACGCTACCGCCATCATGGCAGCCGGGGGTGACGAGCTAGTCATGGCTAATTACCTTCCGACTGTCCTCGAAGGTGCTGCTCGAACGTGGCTGTTCAATCAGCAGGAAGGTTCCATCCACTCTTGGGACCAACTTTGTGACGCTCTGATCGCCAATTTCTAGAGCTGTTACGTGCGTCTGGGCAAGGAGGATGATTTGCATCAGATGATCCAGATGAATGGGGAGACCCTCCGCAACTTCGTGAAGCATTTCATTAAGATCCGCAACACGATCCTGAACATCTCGGATGAATCCGTTGTCCGCGCCTTTAAAAACAGTGTCCGCGACGAGCGGCTCACCCAGGATCTCGAGATCAATGAGACCTGGACCGCCAATGATCTTTTCAAGGCGGCTGATCGCTATGCCAACACAGCAGAGCGTGTTCAGTATAAAAAGGTGTTTGACAAGGGCGAGCTTCCCGCCCAGCCTGGTGTAGATGAGAAGAAGAAAAACAACACCAATCTTGGTGACAAGATGTCGTTGAACAATACCGTCGCAGGTATAGATCGCGCACCTCCTCCCAAGAATGGGCTGAGGAAGCCCGCCAATAACTACAAGGGAAAGAAGTCTGCCTAGGGAGGTGATCAAGGCAAGAAAGGTTCGGGTGACCGATATTGCCAGTTCAACCAGAACTACGGCCACGATATACGCCGCTGCAGGACCTGGGCTCCAAAGCTCGAGGAGTTCTACAACGGTAAAGTCCCCATGCCCACCCTGCCCGATAAAGGTGATGCCGGCATGGCCAAGCGCCAGGCCGACGGTGGTGATTGGGACGAGGAGGATGACTATGCTGAGCCCGTGAACCACATAGCCGTTATCTTTGGCGGCTCCTAGGCCTATCCCTCTCGGTGCAGCCTCAAGGAAGCTGCTCGGGAGGTGGACCGAGGTTTCCATCTCCTTCTCCAAGGAGGATTGCCCTACTGGGATGACCAAGCCTCAGCGGCTCCCGCTGGTGGTCGCTCCGACCATCAGCAACGCTAGAGTCGGGCGTGTCCTGGCCGATGGCGGGAGTGCGCTGGACTTGCTGTCCACCAAAGCCTTGGACGAGATGCAGATTCCTCGTTCCAAACTCAAAGAGGTCACGATGCCCTTTTATGTGATTGTACCGGGAGAAGATGTTCGATCGTTGGGTCAGATTGTTCTTCCCATTGCCATCGGCAGCCCAAGCAACTTCCGGACAGAGTGGATCACGTTTGACGTTGTCGACTTTCCATCTGCCTACAATGCGATCTTTGGCCGGCCATCTCTAGGAAAGTTAATGGCCGTGTCCCACTGTGCATACCACTGTGTGAAGATTCTGGGCCCTAGCGGCGTGATCACGGTCAAGGGCAACTACAAGGTTGCTCTAGATTGCGATGAGCAGTCCCTTGCCCTGGGCGACCAACATCCCCAGCGTGGTCCCGAAGTGGCGCAGACCACACTGGCTTGAACGCGGCTGGCCCTAAGGACAATTTTCCGCTGCCTCGCATAGACCAGCTGGTCGACGCGACTGCGGATGCCCAGCTTTTGAGTATTTTGGATGCTTACTCTGGTTATCACCAAATAAGCATCTTTCCCGAGGATGAAGAGAAAACTGCCTTCATCACCCCCTTCGGCACTTTCTGCTATACGACCATGTCTTTCGGTTTGCGCAACGCTGATGCCACCTTCCAACGCCTAATGGAGAAAACTTTCCCAGAACAGCATGGAAGGAACCTGTAGATTTATGTTGATGACATAGTTGTAAAGAGCAAGTATGCTCCTGATCATGTAAAAGACCTGGCCGAGATATTTCATAATCTCACCAGGCATAGAATTAAATTGAATCCAGAGAAGTGCACTTTTGGTGTCCAATCTGGCATGCTGCTCGGCTATGTCATTGGTTCGCAAGGAATTTCTGCTAACCCTGAAAAAATCGAGGTAATTGAAAACATGAAGGCTCCGACCAACGTTAAGGAAGTGCATAGCCTCACAGGGCGGATGACTTCTTTAAGCAGGTTTATTTCCCATGAAGGCGAAACGCGGGCTGCCCTTCTTCAAGGCCCTGCGCAAGCACATTGGCTTCGAGTGGACAGAAGAGGCTGACAGATCTTTCCAAGATCTAAAGCAATACTTGTCCAACCCACCCGTCTTGACTACCCCACGACATGGCGAACAACTTTTGTTGTATCTTGGCTGCACGCCACAAGCGGTGAGCGCGGTCTTGACGGTGGAGAGGGAAGGCATCCAGCGGCCAATCTATTACGTGAGCGAGGTACTTCATGGACCAAAGGAGCGCTACCCTGAGGTCCAAAAGTTGCTCTACGCCTTGCTCATGTCCTTCAGGAAGCTTCGGCATTATTTCCAGGTGCACCAAATAATGGTCCCGACCAAGTTCCCTCTGGGCGAAATCCTACGGAACAAGGAAGCTGGTGGACGCATAGCTAAGTGGGCAATGGAACTAGCAGAGTTCGACATTCTGTTTGCTGCCCGAACTGTTATTAAATCTCAGATCCTGGCTGACTTTGTCGCTGAATGGACCTGCCCACCCAAATACCAGGAAGCTCCTGGGCAACCTGAAGATACCCCCTGGACCATGTTTTTCGACGGCTCGCACACCGGAAACCTGGGGGCTGATTTTCTTCTCATCTCCCCTCAAGGAGAGCAACTCCAGTATTCTATCCAACAACACTTTGCGGCAACTAACAACGTCGCGTAGTACGAGGCCCTCCTCGCGGGACTAAAAGCTTGCAAGTCGCTCGGCGTCCAACGGCTAACTGTGAAGGGAAATTCACAGCTGGTCATCAATCAGGTAAACAAGGAGTATCAGTGTTGCGATGACTCAATGGCGCGATACCTGGTTGAAGTGAGGAAGTTGGAGCGGCATTTTCGATTCTTCAAGGTGCTCTTCGTGCCCAGGAGAGACAACTTCTTGGCCAACCAGCTTTCCAAATTTGGATCCTCACGCGATCCTGCCCCGGCAGATGAGCTCGTCGAGCACCTTTACAAGCCCTCTATCACGTCTCCGGACGAGGCAACAGAGACAGGTGGTGTTGTCTCCATCATCGAGCAGGCTACGGACTGGACAACGCCATTTGACCGGTACCTTGCTGATGGGACCTTGCCCGGCGACGAAGCCGAGCGTTCCCGGCTTATAAGGCGTTCTAGTCCATACAAGCTTGTGGACGGCATCCTTTACCGGCAAGGTGCTCTGGAGGTGCTCTCCAAGTGCATCTCGCAGCAGGAGGGTGTGTTCCTTCTTAGGGGCATACACGAGGGTGCCTGCGGCAACTACGCCTCCTTCAGGACTCTGGTCGGCAAAGCGTTTCGCATGGGTTATTACTAGCCCACAGCGCTATAGGATGCCTAGGATGTGGTAACTAAGTGCAAGGCATGCCACTTTCAAACCCGGAAGGCCCGTAAGCCCGCTCTAGAGCTCCAAACGATTCCCCCCTCATGGCCTTTCTCCACATGGGGTCTGGATCTGCTCGGCCCTTCCCTAAGGGGTTCAAGGGCTACACGCATTTGCTCGTCGCCATTGACACCTTTACAAAGTGGATCGAGGCCAAGCCTGTGTCATCTCTTCACGCCAAAACGGCTGTACGTTTCTTCAAAAGCAACGTGATCACGCGCCTTGGGATTCCCCACAAGCAGATCACCGATAACGGTCCCCAATTCAGAAGCGAGCTATTCTAGGAATACTGCGAACAGCTGGGCACCAAGGTCTGCTTCGCCTCTGTGTCTCATCCACAGAGCAATGGAGCGGTCGAGCGAGCTAATGGACAGATAGTCTAGGGTATCAAACGGTGGGTGTTCGCCGCACTCAATCAGCACAACAAAGCTTGGGTCGACGAGGTTCCATTCGTCCTCTGGGCCATGCGCACCACAGCCAGCCGGGCAACTGGGAAAACTCCTTTCCAACTGGTCTACGGTGCAGAAGCTATCTTGCCCACCGAAGTGGTACTAGACTCGCCTCGCACGAGCTTGGTCAACCTGGTTGACGCAGAGCAAGAGCGCTTGCTCGAACTCGACCTCCTCGAAAGCACACGTGAACGGGCACAAGTCAGAATGGCGCGCTACCAGTAAGATCTTCGTCGGCACGCTGCCAAATCTATCCAACCAAGGGCTTTGAAGGTGGACGACCTCATTCTGCGCCGCGTCCAGAACCTGTTCAATGCCAACAAGTTAACTTCTCGATGGAACGGCCCGTTCACGGTCGTTTCTATTGATCGCCCGGGGGCTGTTCGCCTGGCAATGGAGGACGGGAGAGAGCTGACCAGCACTTGGAACATCGACCAGCTTCATAAGTTCTTTGTGTAGGTCTTTCGTTTGTTTTCCTAACTCTGCGCATTTTTTTTTCAAACTTCGCGCCTTTGTTCGCCCAAGTCTCTCGGGCTGCCATGAAAAGTTCAATCCAATCAATAATGAATGCTTGTGGCCCTCGGCGGCCCTTTTCACGTCTTGTCTTCTCAGACTACTTTCTCCCTGGTAACACTTGATGGTTGCCCGGTCTGGCGAACTCTTGGCTCCGCAATCTTCCGGATTTCCCTGCCCATATCCACTTTCAGCAATTTACTAAACTCAGGGTTGCATAACACGGCTTTTTCGCCTTGCGGCTAAGCCTGCTCTCGTAAGCTCCCGCTGCAGAGGCACTTACCGCGCTAGGCACAACCACTCGGCAAAGCCTGCTCTGGTAAGCCCCCCGCGGCACAGGCACTTTCCTTGTTCGGTTACCTTTGAAATTGCCTACTTTACGTTGACGAGCAGTTCACGGAATGAGTCGATGGGATGCGGGTGTCGCTCTATCTCTGTACGTACGTGCTTGAATTCGCAAACTTAGGTCTTCAAGCATCGTCCGTACCGGGGGCTAGGTTGTCGCTCTTCTGCTTGTGCACCTGTTCGAGTTCGCAAACTCAGGTTTTCGAGCAGATGCACAACGGGGGCTGGGAGTTAGGCTAGCGTCCTAGCGTTTTTCCTAAAAACCCTCTAGCACTGTTTTGCCTCGCTTTTGGTTTTCTATTCGTTCTTGTCTTTCTGCTGCTCTTTTTTTGCATGGAAAAGGTAAGTTTCATTCACACTAACAAAAGTTTACAGGTATACAAGGCCCTTTCGGGTACAACCCTACTGTTTCTCCTTAGAAGCAAGCTGCTCCTTCAGCTCAATTTTTAACTTGAGGCACAGGGCTTCTCTTTGGGCTTTGATCCTTTCCTTTGCGTCAGCTCGGAGGCGCTCGGATTCCTCCTTGCTGACCGATCTGTGCTTGGCTTGCTCCTTGGCCTCTACACGGAGGGCTTCGACCTCCTCGGTCTTGGCCCGTAGCTGCTCGGTCAGACTTTCGTTCTGACTTCGCTACTGCTCGGCGGTCTTGAGCTGCTCGGCCAGGTCCTTGACCATTCCTTCCGCGGTGCTCGCCATCGCGGCCAGCGCGCGAAGCTCCTCGACCTCTTCCTGTGAGATCAAGGGAGTCGCCACCCTCTCCTCTGTCAGCTGGGCTTTGACCTCCTCGGTCTTGGCCCGCAGTTGCTCGGCCATGTTTCGGTTGCAATGTACATCTTTTCGCTGTCATTCGTTGCCCGGGGTGTCCTTAACCGTTTGGTTGTATGTGTTACGCCCTGAAGCGTTTTGATGGGTTATTTTGCCCTTCGGCTCTTAGTCTCACGCCTCCGGGCGTTACTTAGAACTTCATTCGTTTGGGTGTTTGCCATACGCCTCTAGGCAATTTGTAGGGATTTTTCCCTTCGGGCCTCGGTCTTGTGCCTCCGGGCGCTATCTAGGGTTCTTTTCCATTCGGACCATGGCCATACGCCTCCGGGCGTTTTATAGAGATTTTTCCCTTAAGGCCTCGGTCTTGCGCCTCTGGGCGTTTCTAGGGTTCTTTTCCCTTCGGACCATTGCCTTACGCCTCCGGGCGTTTTATAGGGATTTTCCCTTCGGGCCTCGGTCTTCGCCTCCGGGCGCTTTCTACGGTTCTTTTTCCTTTGGACCATGGCCTTACGCCTCCAGGCGTTTTATAGGGATTTTTCCCATCGGGCCTCGGCCTTGCGCCTCAGGGCGCTTTCTAGGGTTCTTTTCCCTTCGGACCATGCCCTTACGCCTCCGGGCGTTTTCAACTGTTTTTAGCGAAAAGATGCAAGTAGTTTTTCTCGAAGCCCCTAGTTTGATGCTTAATCGTTGTTCATTACAAAGGCTTTTGGGTGCCTCGAGATGCGGTCGCAGCCGCTTTTACATCAAACGGAAAATAGGAACGGAGATTATTGCTACGCGGTTTGGGCCTCGTTAAAAACTTCGCCCGTAAAACCCAGTGGGAAAAAGCGGGCCGAAGAAAAAAGAGTACCCTCCCCGTAGTGCAGCCTATGCTTCTACGCGTAGTATCTTCAGAGTTGCATCGTATTCTAGGTATGAGGCAGCTCTTCTCCTTCCGACGTTTGCAGCTTGTGCGTGTCGGGGATTTAGTCACGGCCCATTGCCATGGCCCACTCCCTGACGGCCCAATCGAACAGCCTCCTAGGGCCTGGTTTCCAAGAGGGCTCTTTTAGGCCTATGTGCATCTTGCCGAACAGCTTCCTGGTCGGCACGGTGCGTAACGGCCTAGATCTCGTGTTCGAGTCCGACTCGAACAAGAGTCCTGCACGGCTACGTGAAGAACCGGACGTAGGTTTCCCGGATTGGAGCCAGACGTCGTGATCCCCAAGAATTAGAGATGCCTTATCTACCTCGGGATATATTTGGCACGTACGAGTTCGTTACGACTTCGTGTTTAGCCCGGCCCGATTATCCCTTGGTAGGTCGGTTATTCATCACTATATAAACCGAGCCCCCATGGCGTTTAGAGGGGCATCTACATCCACATTGAGATCCAACACGCACACAGAGACGACCTAAGAGTAGATCATCTCTTGTACACCCACGATCTCGTCGAGACTTGTTTTTCGATCTCGCCGAGTTCCTTCTTGTAATCCTCTTTGATATAAAGAAAGACTGGACGTAGGGTTGTTATCTCCTCGGAGAGGCCTGAACCAGGGTAAAAACCTCGTGTCTTTCCCCTGCTCGCTGATCGTTGCTCGCCCTGCTCGGCAGTGTCTTCTATCTCCCCTTCTCAAGAACCTTAGTTGACTTGGGACCGATATCCCAATCGTCGACAGTTGGCGCCGTCCGTGGGGACTTAGTAGATCAAGCCTGTTCGAGCATGTCGAAATCCTTCAGCGACCAGGAAGGTCTTCCTGAGGGCTATGACTCAGAAGGGCAGGAGTTCTCATCTTCTGCCAGATCAGATCGATCCGTTCGATCTCGATCGCCTTCAAGGTCTGGGACAGAAGTCTCCGGCTATGTTCCGGAGATGGTCTTGGATCAAGCTCCCGTCATTGACGATGATTACGGAACCGATGATCTCTACGCCGGTTTAGATCTCTCGGATTCCAAGGCCATGTCGGTCGATTCGTCCCGTGGTGATACGGTGATGACGCCGTCTAGTGTGCCAACACATGGCCGCCGCAGCATCAACATGGCCGGTGCAGACACCTCAGGGGATCATGCACGGGCCACGGCAGCCGAAGAGCTCGAGCATGTTAATTCTGCTCGGCCACATGATGGGGCTACGCCGGCTGCTCGCGAACAAGAGGTTGTTCGCCATAGCCTAGACGTCTCAATTAATCAAACCTTGGCGCAGATTCACGATCAGCGCAAGCGACAGCGACGCGACCCGCCTCGCGTGCCTATGCCAAGCCCTCCGGCAGAAGATATACCTGCCCGGGATGAATTCCCGCGTGGCCAGACCCCGGTCGGGCAGAATGCGGATGCCTCAGGGTTCCCAGGACCCCTTGAGCAGAGTCGGGAACGACTTCAGGCCATGGCGACGGTGATTAGATCCACCAACCAGGCTAATCTCGCCCATATGGGCGACGCTGTTGCTTCTCACCTAGAGCGATTGGCTGAAGGCCTTAAGCTCATAGGCGAAGTTAACACTGCCTCCGAACAACGCAGTCAACCAGCCCGGAGAGACTCGGATAGCGAGCGCTCTGATCGATCGCGTGACCCTCGTCACCGACGAAGGACTACTGGCTACGAGCAAGAATCCCGTGGTCGACACCGCTCTCCAAGTCCCCGTGGTCACCACGACCATCGTAGGAAGCGAGCGCGCAGCGACCACGGACGATCCCCTCGGGACGAACACATGGTGACGACCACGAGGAAGGAGCGCGGAAGACTGTCCCGGTGAGAATATCATCGGGCAGAGTCGTCCCATTCAACCAGAGCACCTCCTCGCAACGGGACCAATGTCTTTTCAAGATTAGGTTCCGCGGGAGAAGGTGGTCGATCCTATGGCTTAGGCTGCAGGGCTTTCTCTGACGAGCTCCGTGCCGTCAGATGGCCCTCCAAGTTCAAGCCCGGCCACATGGAGAGGTACAATGGGGCCCAAAACCCAGAGGAGTTCCTTTCCATCTACGCTACTGCCATCATGGCTGCCGGAGGTGACGAGCTAGTTATGGCAAATTACCTTCCGACTGTCCTTGAAGGCGCTGCCCGGACGTGGCTGTTCAATCAGCAAGAAAGTTCCATCCGCTCTTGAGACCAACTTTGTGACGCTCTGATCGCCAATTTCCAGAGCTGTTACGTACGTCTGGGCAAGGAGGATGACCTGCACCAGATGATCCAGATGAACGGGGAGACCCTCCGCAACTTCGTGAAGCGTTTCATCAAGATCCGCAACACGATCCCGAACATCTCGGACGAATCTGTTGTCAGCGCCTTTAAAAACGGTGTCCGCGACGAGCGGCTCACCCAGGATCTCGAGATCAATGAGACCTGGACCGCCAACGATCTGTTCAAGGTAGCTGATCGCTATGCCAATGTGGCAGAATGCGTTCAGTATAAAAAGGCGTTCGACAAAGGCGAGCTTCCCGCCCATCCTGGTGTAGATGAGAAGAAGAAGAGCAATAACAATTCTGGTGACAAGAAGTCCTAGAAGAAAAAGAACAAGGGTGTGTCGAACAATACCGTTGCAGGTATAGATCGCGCACCTCCTCCAAAGAACGGGCAGAAGAAGCCCGCTAATAACCAAAAGGGCAAGAAGCCTGCCCAGGGAGATGATCATGGCAAGAAAGGTTCAAGTGACCGGTATTGCCAATTCCTCCAGAATTACGGCCACGATATACGCAATTGCAGAACCTGGACTGCAAAACTCGAAGAGTTCTACAACGGCAAGGGCCCCATGCCCACCCTGCCCGAAAAAAGTGATGCCGGCAAGGCCAAGCGCCAAGCCGATGGTGGTGATAGGGACGACGAGGATGACTATCCTGAACCCGTGAATCACATAGCCGTTATCTTTGGCGGCTCCTCGGCTTATCCCTCTCGACGCAGCCTTAAGGAAGCTGCTCAGGAGGTCCACAACGTCGAGAAAGGCAAACCTCAGCCCGAAACGATGAAGTGGACTGAGGTCCCCATCTCCTTTTCCAAGGAGGATTGCCCCACAGGGATGACCAAGCCTCAACGGCTCCCACTGGTGATCGCTCCAACCATCAGCAACGCCAGAGTTGGGCGTGTGTTGATTGATGGCGGGAGCGTTCTGGGCTTATTGTCCGCCAAAGTCTTGGACGAGATGCAGATCCCTCGCTCCAAGCTCAAAGAGGTCGCGATGCCCTTCTATGGGATTGTACCGGGAGAAGCAGTTCAGCCTCTGGGTTAGATTGTTCTTCCCGTTACATTCGGAAGCCCGAGTAACTTCTGGACAGAGTTGATCACGTTCGACGTGGTCGACTTCCCATCTGCCTACAACGCGATCCTGGGCTGGCCATCTCTGGGAAAATTCATGGCCGTGTCCCACCATGCATACCATTGCGTGAAGATCCCGGGCCCTAACGGTGTGATCACGGTCAAGGGCAACTACAAGGCCGCTCTTGACTGCGACGAGCAGTCCCTTGCCCTCATCGACCAGCTTCCCCCGCGTGGCCTCGAAGCGGCGCAGACCACGTCTGCCCATCCCAGGGTTTCTCTCCAGCCAGGGGGAGAGACCATGGAAGTTTCGCTGTCTCTGGACGATCCGTCCAAGACAGTTCATTTGGGGGCCAACTTAGACCCCAAATAGGAAATCGAGCTCATTGCCTTCCTCCGAGCTAATGTAGACGTGTTTGCCTGGGAGCCGTCTGACATGCCCGGGGTCCCAAGGGAGGTTATCGAGCACAAACTAGCAGTCCGGCCAGACAAAAAGCCTGTTCGCCAGAAGCTTCGACGCTTTTCGGACTTCAAACAGGAGATCATCAAGAATCAGCTTGGAAAGCAGCTTGCAGCTGGGTTCATCCGGGAGGTTGATCACACCGATTGGCTGGCCAATCCTGTCATTGTAATGAAGAAAAGTGGCAAGTGGAGGATGTGTGTCGACCACACTGACTTGAATGCGGCTTGTCCTAAGGACAACTTCCCGCTGCCTCGCATAGACCAGCTGGTCGACGCGACTGAGGATGCCCAGCTCTTGAGTTTTCTGGATGCTTACTTCGGTTACCACCAAATAAGCATTTTTCCCCAGGATGAAGAGAAAACTGCCTTCATCACCCCCTTTGGCACTTTCTGCTATACGACCATGTCCTTCGGTCTAAGCAACGCTGGTGCCACCTTCCAACGCTTAATGGAGAAGACTTTCCCAAAGCAGCGCGGAAGGAATCTGGAGGTTTATGTTGACGACATAGTTGTAAAGAGCAAACATGCTCCTAATCATGTACAAGACTTGGCTGAGACATTTCATAATCTCACCAAGCACAGAATTAAATTAAACCCAGAGAAGTGCACTTTTGGTGTACAATCTGGCATGTTGCTCGGCTATGTCATCGGTTCGCAAGGAATTTCTGCTAACCCCGAAAAAATCGAGGCCATTGAAAACATGAAGGCTCCGACCAACGTTAAGGAGGTCCAGTCTCACAGGGCGGATGGTTGTTTTAAGTAGGTTTATTTCCCGTCAAGGCGAACGCGGGCTGGCCTTCTTTAAGGCCCTGCGCAAGCACATTGGCTTCGAGTGGACAGAAGAAGCTGACAGATCTTTTTAGGATCTAAAGCAATACCTGTCCAACGCACCCGTCTTGACTACCCCGCGGTACGGCGAGCAGCTTTTGTCATATCTTGGTTGCACGCCACAGGCGGTGAGTGCGGTCTTGACAGTGGAGAGGGAAGGCATCCAGCGGCCGATCTACTACGTGAGCGAGGTGCTCCACGGACCAAAGGAGCGTTACCTTGAGGTCCAAAAGTTGCTCTACGCCCTGCTCATGTCCTCGAGAAAGCTTCGGCATTATTTCCAGGCGCACCAAATAATGGTCCCGTCCAAGTTCCCTCTGGGTGAAATCCTACCGAACAAGGAAGTTGGCGGACGCATAGCTAAGTGGGCAATGGAACTGGCAGAATTCGACATTCTGTTTGCTGCCCGGACTGCTATCAAATCCCAGGTCCTGGCTGACTTTGTCGCTGAATGGACCTGCCCGCCCAAGTCCCAGGAAGCTCCCGAACAACCTGAAGAAGCCCCTTGGACCATGTTCTTTGATGGCTCGCGCAGCGGAAACTCGGGGGCTAGTTTTGTTCTCATCTCCCCGCAAGGAGAGCAACTCCAGTATTCTATCCAGCTACACTTTGCGGCAACTAACAACGCCGCAGGGTACGAGGCCCTCCTTGCGGGACTAAGAGCGTGCAAGTCGCTCGGCGTCCAACAGCTAACTGTGAAGGGAGATTCACAGCTGGTCATCAATCAGGTAAACAAGGAGTATGTGCTGCGATGACTCAATGGCGCGATACCTAGTTGAAGTGAGAAAGTTGGAGCGGCACTTTCGATTCTTCGAGGTGCTCTTTGTGCCCAGGAAAGACAATTTCTTGGCCGACCAGCTTTCCAAGTTTGGATCCTCACGCGAACCTGCCCCGGCAGGGGTGCTCGTTGAGCACCTTTACAAGCCCTCTATCACGTCTCCGGACGAGGCAACAGAGACAAGTGGTGCTGTCTCCGTCATGGAGCAGACTACAGACTGGACAACGCCATTTGTCCGGTACCTTGCAGATGGGACCCCTGCCCGACGACGAAGCCGAGCGTTCCTGGCTTATAAGGCGTGCTAGTCCATACAAGCTTGTGGACGGCATCCTTTACCGACAAGGTGCTCTGGGAGTACTCTCCAAGTGCATCTCGCAACATGAGGGTTTGTTCCTTCTTAGGGACATACACGAGGGTGCCTGTGGCAACCACACCTCCTTCAGGACTCTGGTCGGCAAAGCGTTTCGCATGGGTTATTATTGGTCCACAGCGATACAGGACGCCCGGGAAGTGGTAACTAAGTGCAAGGCATGCCAATTTCACGCCCGGAAGGCCCACAAGCCCGCCCAAGAGCTCCAAACGATCCCCCATCTTGGCCTTTCTCCACATAGGGTCTGGATCTCCTCGGCCCTTTCCCCAAGGGGTTTAAGGGCTGCACTCACTTGCTCGTCGCCATCGACACCTTCTCCAAATGGATCGAGGCCGAGCCTGTGTCATCTCTTCATGCCAAAACGGCTGTGCGTTTCTTCAAGAACAACGTGATCACGTGCTTTGGAATTCCCCATAAGCTGATCACCGATAATGGTACCCAGTTCAGAAGCGAGCTATTCCAAGAATACTGCGAACAGCTGGGCACCAAGGTCTGCTTCGCCTCTGTTGCTCATCCACAGAGCAATGGAGCAGTCGAGCGAGCTAACGGACATCTAGTCCAGGGTATCAAACGACGGGTGTTTGCTGCACTCAGTCAGCATAACAAAGCCTGGGTCGACGAGGTCCCTTCCGTCCTCTGGGCCGTGCGCACCACTGCCAGCGGGGCAACCGGGGAAACTCCTTTCCAACTGGTCTATGGTGCAGAAGCAATCCTGCCCGCAGAAGTGGTACACGGCTCGCCTCGCACGAGCTCAGTCAACCTAGTTGACGCAGAGCAAGAGCGCTTGCTCGACCTCGACCTCCTCGAAGGCACACGCGAACGGGCACAAGTCAGAATGGCTCGCTACCAGCAAGATCTTCGCCGGCACGCTACCAAATCTGTTCGACCAAGGGCTTTGAAGTCGGGCGACCTCGTTCTGCACCGCGTCCAGAACCTGTCCAATGTCAACAAGTTAACTCGATAAGAGGGCCCATTCACGATCGTTTCTTCTGCTCGCCCGGGGGCTGTTCGCCTGGCTATGGAGGACAGGAGAGAGCTGACCAGCACCTGGAACATTGACCAGCTTCGCAAGTTCTTTGTGTAGGTCTTCCGTTTATTTTCTTTGCCCAGCGCTTTTGTAAAACTTCACGCCATTGTTCGTTCCAGTCTCTCGGGCTGCCATGAAAGTTCAATCCATTTAATAGTGAATTCTCGCGGCCCCGGTGGCCCTTTTCACACCTTGTCTTCTTAGACTTTTCTCTCTGGTAACACTTAATGGCTGCCCGGTCTGGCGATCATCTGGCTCTGCGATTCCTCAGGATTTCCCTGCCCGTATCCAATTTCAGCAAAGTCCTAAACTCAGGGTTGCGTAACACGGCTTTTTTGCCTTGCGGCTAAGTCTGCTCTCATAAGCCCTCTGCGGCAGAGGCACCTACCGCGCTAGGCATAACCACTCGGCAAAGTCTACTCTGGTAAGCCCCCCGCGGCACAGGCACTTTCCTTGTTCGGTTACCCCCGAAATTGCCTGCCTTACGTTAACGAGCAGCTCATGGAACAAGTTGACTTGGAACGGGTGTCGCTCTATCTCTCTACGTGCGTGCTTGAATTCGCAAACTTAGGTCTTCAAGCATCGCACGTACCGGGGGCTAGGGTGTCGCTCTTTTGCTTGTGCACCTGTTCGAGTTCGCAATCTCAGGCTCTCGAGCATATGCACAACGGGGGCTGGGAGTTAGGCAAGTGTCCTACCATTTTTTTCTAAAAACCCTTCTAGCGCTGTTCTGCCTCGCTCTCGGTTTCCTGTTCGTTCTTGTCTTTTTGCTGCTCGTTTTTGCAGGAAAAGGTAAGCTTCATTTATATTAACAAAATTTCTTACAGGTTTACAAGGCCTTTCGGAGTACAACCCTACTGCTGCTACTTAGAAGCAAGTTGCTCCTTCAGCTCCTCAATCTCTAACTTGAGGCGTAGGACTTCTCCCTAGGCTCTGATCCCTGCCTTGGCTTTGGCTCGGAGGGTTTCCTATTCGTTCTTGTCTTTTTGCTGCTCGTTTTTGCAGGAAAAGGTAAGCTTCATTTATATTAACAAAATTCCTTACAGGTTTACCAGGCCTTTCGGAGTACAACCCTACTGCTGCTACTTACAAGCAAGTTGCTCCTTCAGCCCCTCAATCTCTAACTTGAGGCGTAGGACTTCTCCCTGGGCTTTGATCCCTGCCTTGGCTTCGGCTCGGAGGTGCTCGGTCTCCTCCTTGCTGACCAACTTGTGCTTGGCCTGCTCCTTGACTTCTGCACGAAGGGCTTCGACCTCTTCGGTCTTGGCCCACAGCTGCTCGGTCAGAGTGTCGTCCTGACTTTGCCACTGCTCGGCGGTCTGGAGCTGCTCGGCCAGCTCCTTGACTCTTTCTTCCGCGCTGCTCGCCGTCGCGGCCAGCGCGCGAAGCCCCTCGACCTCTTCCCGAGAGATCCAGGGAGAAGCCGCCCTCTGCTCGGCCAGTTGGGCCTTCAGCCTCTTCACCTTCGCCGTGAATTGGTTTCGGCTTTCGGCTGCGACCGCGAGCTGTTCCTCGAGCCACATCGTGCGGCGCTGTGCATGGAAAGCTCCCATCAGGGCGCCGCGCTAAATGGCGACGCCTTCCTCGAAGTCCTCCGTGGTGCCCCGCATGACCTGTGCGAGAGAAGAACAAGTCCGTTATATTGAGATTAGCAACTCAAGCGTGCACACAATCTCAAGTTTGGGGCTTACCTCTTGAAGCCTGTGCTTCAAGTTAAGGCGCAGACGCTTCCCGAGTCCTTGAGCGGTGAAGTCCTGGCTGCTCAGAGCAGCCGTAGCGTGCTGTTCCTTCCGCTGCTTCTTCCCCTTGCGGGAGCACTTCTGTCTGGGGGCAACGGCGACGGGCGGAGACCTCTCACCCTTCGCGCCTTGCTCTTCACCCCCTTCTTCCGTCTGGCTGTCGCCGGGCAAGGCTTGCATCGCCCTGACCGGCGAAGTTGGCGTCTCCGCGGACAAGGCAGCCTGCTCGCCCTGCTCGCGGCCATCTCCGTGATCCCTGGCGGAAGGGATTTCGCCCGGCCCGCTAGAAGCTTCCGTTGCCACAGGGACGAGCTGCCCCTGCGACGAAGTGCCCGACAGGACCGCCTGTTCGGTCCCGCCCCGGGCAGCTTGCGGAGTAAACTCTTTGGCCCCGCTCCTCGTGGCGTCGTGCCCCGCTTCCTCGGCTTCAAGCCGCTCCACCGCGCCCTTCAGCGCGTCGACCTGGTCGCTGGAGCCCGGCGGGAACACCGACCACGCCGTCAGCTTGTCCTTGAGGGCGGCCAACCTTACTGCACGCGAGGCATCATGAAGATGCTCGGGCAACAGTGACCGTTCGATCGCCGCGCCCATGTTGTCGCTGACGATCACCTCCTCGACGGCTGGCAAGAATAAGTTGTCAGAGCTTGTTCGGTTAGGTTGAATGTAAAGAAGGGTTGTCCTTCGCTACTGCATACCTGGCGTACTCGCCGCGGGAAGCTTGACTTTCTTCTTTACCCCGTGGCGAAGCCTGCGCCTCGTGCTCGGCGGGTCCTCGGCCTCTTGTTCGCCTTGACCGCCGGACGCACATGGCGACAAGCTCAGCTCCCTCGTGAGCTGAGCACTCTTCTTGCGCAACGCAAGGAGTGCCTCCTTGCGCGCGACCTCCTCCTCGAGCCTCCTCTGTTCAGCGATCTGTTGCAGCCGTTCCAGTTGACCCAGGTGAGCCAGTGCATAGCGCTTTAGCCAAAGGGACATGTTCCGTACCTCCTCGTCGCTTTGCTCGGTGAGGAGGGATGGGCTTGGGCGATTCCCCCTTGGCTAGCCGCGCGCACGCTTGGCCTGCTCGGCCCGCACTGTCGCCGCTAGGGGCTTCGGAGGTGGTGGGCGGCCGCGGCGGTGCGGCGAGCTCCGCATTGGTACGGCAGCCGCCTTGGGCTTCACAGCCACTTTGCCCTTGCCCTTCCTTGCCCCCTCCACTTCGGGTTTTGAGAGCTCGTCCACGATCCCGCCAAGGATGAGCTGCTCGTCCTGCATTTGGAAGGGAATGTAAGTATACCGCTGCAGTGCAAATCTAGCAATTCGGTAGGTGGCGCTAAGTGTGTTACCTCTGGAGAGCGGACGAGCACGTTCCTCGGGCATGTGAAGGCCACCTCCCCGGTTACTTCGTTGTCCTTCCGGGCAGCCTTCAGCATCGCGTCGACCTGCTCGGCCACCCACGCGTCGGTAGGTTTGACTGCCCGAACAGAAGAGATCGTTAGTTCCTGTTCGGATGAATCACAAACAAAGGTTGAGTGTTCAAAGGACTTACCCGAGCTCTCCCTGGAGATGTCCTCCCAATCTACTATCCTATAGAATGGGTAGGACTGTCTTCGCAGCGGACAGATTCTGTTCGCCACGAAGTCGCGGATGATCTCCCTGCCAGTGAGCCCGAGGCCCACCAGGGACGCGATCTTCCGCGTCAGGTACCACTCCTCGCCGCTTGGCTCTGGTCGTGGCATCGATGTTCCCTTTGCCGGTGCTTCCCCGGTGAACGAGAGACTGCTGTCGCCGCCTCACCTTGTGTAGAACCACCTCGTCCACCACGCACCCATTGAGTCGAGCAGCAGTGGACGGGGGTACGGCGCGTCGTCCGCGGTTGCCCGGAGCTTCAGGTAGTAGCACCCAAGCCCGGAAGCGGCGGAGCTGCTCCTCGTCACTGCGTAGTAGTGAAGGAACAGCCCCACCGACGGATCGACCCCCAGATAGCCTTCGCACAGGTGTGTGAAGACGGCCATCTGGAGGAAGGAGTTGGGGTTGAGGTTCGCCACCTCCAGCCCGCTGATGTTCAGAAAGGCCTCCACGAAATCGCTTTCGGGAGACCTCAGTCCGAACATGGCGAAGAGCTCGAAGTTGACAAACTCGTCCTCGAGCGGCTTCGGCGTCTCCTCCTCCCCGGGCAGCCTCCAGCTGCCGGCGTCAACGTGACCTTCTGCCTCTAAGATCTTCAAGTCCTCCTCGGTCATGCTAGTGCCCGTGAACTTGGCCATAGCAATCCCCAGGTTGGACGAGCAGCTTTGGAGCTGGTTTTTGGTTGGTTGAAGTCTTCGCGGTTTTGGAGTAAGGCTTGGGAGGGAAAGGCACGCAAGAGCGGAAGTGATGTGCCGCGGGTGGCTTGGTGCTTTTTATAGCCCTGATCCAAGCAGCCCTGCAACGGTTTTTCGTCACAAAACGGCTAGTTTTTTACTGCAACGACTAAGTAAAAACGGTCGCCCGTTCTATCTACGCAACGAAAATTACCGTTGGAGTCTGCCAATGGCTAGTTTTTCCGATCTCTGCATCGATGGCTGGGTACTCTGCTCGGATGGATGTGGTTCCCTGTTCGACGCAACAGAGTTGCTCGGCACTACGCGGGTTTGTTCGGTTCCGAGCAAGTTATGTTCGGCTTAACCAAAACCTGTTCGGTCGCTTGTTCCTTGACTTTGTAGCAACAAAATTTCCCTTTTTGTGACTTGGAGTCTCAAGAGGAAGACCCCACTCTAGTGAACTTCCACTTGAGTCTCGGGGGCTAGCTGTCGGGGATTTAGTCACGGCCCATTGCCATGGCCCACTCCCTGACGGCCCAATCGAACAGCCTCCTAGGGCCTGGTTTCCTAGAGGGCTCTTTTAGGCCTATGTGCATCCTGCCGAACAGCTTCCTGGTCGGCACGGTGCGTAACGGCCTAGATCTCGTGTTCGAGTCTGACTCGAACAAGAGTCCTGCACGGCTACATGAAGAACCGAACATAGGTTTCTCGGATTGGAGCAGACGTCGTGATCCCCAAGAATTGGAGATGCCTTATCTACCTCAGGATATATTTGGCACATACGAGTTCATTACGACTTCGTGTTTAGCCCGGCCCGATTATCCCTTGGTAGGTCGGTTATTCATCACTATATAAACCGAGCCCCCATGGCGTTTAGAGGGGCATCTACATCCACATTGAGTTCCAACACGCACACAGAGACGACCTGAGAGCAGATCATCTCTTGTACACCCACGATCTCGTTGAGACTTGTTCGCTCTCGCCGAGTTCCTTCTTGTAATCCTCTTTGATATAAAGAAAGGCTGGACGTAGGGTTGTTATCTCCTCGGAGAGGCCTGAACCAGGTTAAAAACCTCGTGTCTTTCCCCTACTCGCTGATCGTTGCTCGCCCTGCTCGGCAGTGTCTTCTATCTCCCCTTCTTAAGGACCTTAGTTGACTTGGGACCGATATCCCAATCGTCGACAGTGCGCTTCTCCGAAGCTCTCCTTGACGATGTAGGGGCCTTCCCACCTCGTGCTCAGCTTGTCTTTCTGGCTGTGTGCTAGCTTGATGACGAGGTCCCCTGGGCGCAACGCCCTCGGCTTCACCTTCTTGTTGTACTCCTCGTTGATGACGCGGAGTATCTCTCGATCCGCTCGAGGGCCTCCAGCTTCCTGCCTTCGGTTGACTCCACCGAGGTGTCTCTGTCTTGCTCCGAAGGCTGCTGTGTACTTCGTGTTTTTGCTAGCATTTCTGCCGGGGTCATTGCTTCGTCGCCGAACAGCGACTTGAACGGTGATACTCCTGTGGCCCTCGACGTGCTCGTTCTTGAGGCCCACAGTACACTCGGCAGCTCTTCGGCCCAGAGTCCTTTGGTGGAGTCAAAGATCCTTTTCTTGATGCCCTGGAGCACTATCCCATTTGCGCGTTCCACCGCTCCATTCGCCTGGGGGTGCCCCACCGAAGCGAAGTTGATCTTGATTCTGAGGCCTTCGCAGAATTTGTTGAGGTCCTTGGAAATGAACTGGGCGCCATTGTCAGCTACGAGCTCGAAGGGTACGCCGAAGCGACATATGATGCTCTTCCATATGAATCTTTCAGCCGAGGCGGCTGTCACTCTCTCCATAGCTTTGGCTTCGACCCACCTTGACAAGTACTCGATTGCCACGACCATGAACTTGAAGCCCCATTGGCTGCCAGAAGCTTTCCTACGATGTCGATTCCCCATCGTGCAAATGGCCACACCTAGGCGTGTGATTGCATCGCCGAAGCTGGTGCCTTCGACACCCTCGATGTCCACTGGCACGCTTGGCACTCCTTGACCATTTTCTTGGCGTCCCGAAGGGCTGTTGGCCAATAGACGCCCATCCTGTACACCTTCGAGACCATTGTCCGGGGTCCCTGGTGTGAAGCGCAATCTCCTTCATGGATCTCCCGGAGCATGTTGATTCCCAATTCTTCGGTGATGCACTTCAACCACGGAGCGCACACGCCCCTCTTGTACATTTGGCCTTTGAACACTCTGTAGTTTCTTGCTCGAAGGATGACTCTTCTTGCTTCGGGCTTCTCCTCGAGCAACTTCCCCTCCTCAAGGTACTCCTTGATTGGCTTCATCCAATCCTTCTCGATGGCGAGCACCTTCGGTTGAACCGAAGGTTTGGTGATGCCCTCAAAGAATGCCCCCTGTGGCAGCGGGCTTCCGATGGATGCTGCCTTCGCCAAGTGATCCACCTTGTCGTTGTTCGCCCTTGGAATTATCTTGACGTCAATGCCTTGAAACCTCTTCTCTAGGCTTCGGACGGCTTCAAGGTACTTCATCATTTCTTCATCCTTTGCTTCGTAGTCCTTGTTAATGTGTCTCACAATCAGCTTGGAGTTGGTCTTGATGACGAGGCGTTTAACCCCCAGTGCCTTGGCCTTGTGAAGCCCGCGGATTAGGGCTTCGTACTCTGCTACGTTGTTTGTCGCCTTGAACAACAGCCATGCCGCGTAGCTTGTCTCTGCTCCCACCGGATCTTGGATCACCGCCTCGGCGCCAGCGCCGGCACTCGAGGCTCCAAAGGCTCCGTCAGTCCACACGACCCACTTCGGCTGTGGTTCGGGGGCTTCGTCCGGTGGCGAGGTCCACTCGAGGATGAAATCCGCCAACGCTTGTGACTTGATCGCCGCCCGGGGCCAGAACTTAATGTCGAAGGCGGCCAGTTCGATGGCCCACTTGGCTATTCAGCCCGTAGCCTCTCTATTTTCAAACATTGTGCCCAACGGGAACGAGGTTAGGATAACAATAGAATGTGATTGGAGGTAGTGCCTTAACTTCCTTGAGGCCATCAGAATGGCGTATGCCAGCTTTTCCATTTGGGTGTAGTTCTACTTGGACTCCCAAAGTGCCTCCGAGATGAAGTAGACCGGAGTTTGTCCATCTTGCTTGGCGAGGACCGTGCTTACCGCCCCTTCATTCGCCGTGACGTATAGGCACAGCTCCTCGCCTTGCTCCGGCACTTCAGCGAGGGCAAGTGCTCGAGGTATGCCTTCAGCTCCTTGAAGGCCTCGTCACACTGGGTTGTCCATTGGAAGTTGTCCGCACCTCGAAGCACCTAAAAAAACGTTGCACACTTGTCAGCGGACTTCGGCAAGAACCCGTTAGCTTTTGAACTTGTTTGACTATCCGAGGTGGTTCCATTGCTTGTATGCCTGTGATTTTTTTGGGTTTACTTCGATCCCTCTTCGGGACACCATGAAGCCTAGGAGCTTTCCTGCCTCAACACCAAAGATGCACTTGAGAGGTTTTAGCTTCACGTCGGACTCCTGAATGCTCTGGAAGGTTTCTCGGAGGTCCTCGTGATTATTTGAGGCCTCCTTGCTCTTGACCACAATGTCGTCCACATAGGCTTCGATGTTTCGTCCGAGTTGCTTGGATAGGACCTTCGCGATGAGCCTTGCGAACGTTGCTCCTGCATTCCTCAGGCCGAAGGGCATTTTGTTAAAGCAATACGTGCCTTCGTACGTGAAGGCTGTCCTGTCTTGATCTTCTCTTCTCATATAGACCTGGTGATAGCCGGAGTATGCTTCAAGGAAGTTCAATGTCTCGCACCCCGCTGTGGAATCAACGATCTAGTCTATCCGAGGCAGTGGGTAATCATCCTTTGAACAGGCTTTGTTGAGGTCCTTGAAGTCCACGCACATCCTCCACTTGCCGTTGTCTTTTTTGACCAGCGCTACATTGGCCAACCACTCCGTGTGCTGGGCTTCGCGTATCACCTTGGCTTTGAGCAACTTCCGAACCTCCTCCCTTGTGGCCAGTTGCCTTTCTGCTAACATTTGCCAAAGCTTCTGCTTCTTCGGTGTCACCTCCGGCTTCACTGCTAAGGAATGCTCAAGATCTCTGGTGAAACTCCTTTGGCATCTTCGGGCTTCCACGCTAAAACATCCTCATTTTGCTTTAGGACCTCCACCACTTGCTATTCAATTTCCTGCCCGAGGCCTGCTCCCAATATGATTTCTTTGCCTTTTCCGAGGGTCACCTTCTTGGTTGCCCCCTCAGGGCGTGCCTTCATCGGCCTCGGTTTTTCCGCTGTTTTCTCCATGTTGTGGACGGGGCGCACCCCTTGGCTCTCCTTCATTTCTGTCTGACGGCCACATGCTTGGTCTCCCCGGACCGTGACGACTCCGTGCTCGGCTGGTATCTTCATGCACAGGTAGCCATGGTGAATTATGGCTCTGAAGGTTGCGATTGTACCTCGGCCCAGGATAGCATTGTAGGGGTATAGCATGTCCACCACATCGAAGACAATCTGCTTCCTGAACCCCTTATGCTCTTCTCCGAGGGTGACCTCAAGCGTGACCTGGCCCACTGCGTTGACGGGTCCCCCTCCGAAGCCCACCTGGAGGGTGACCGACCTGGATAGTCGATCGAGGGGGATATGCATTTTCTTCAGTGTGTCCAAAAACAGTGTCTGCGGATCTACCTCCATCGACAAGCACCCTTCTGACCTTGTATCCTGCCAGCCCTGCTGTGACTCTGCTGGGTCGGTTTCGCCTTGGAACTTTGAGATGGTTGTGAGCTTGAAATCCTTTGGCCACACTTCAGCTCGGATCCTTGTGGAGATAGGATTCCGATTGCCCGCAATGTGCCTCCACTCTGGCTGGGGCGGAGGCTATTGCTGTGGCACTGGTGCTAGGGGTTGCGCACGTGCCCGAACAGGTTGGGGGCGTAGACTGGCACCTCGTCTCGCGCCTGGGCTGGTGGTGGTCCGAGGCCTGGAGAAGCTTGGCCCGAAGGATCTCGTTATCCTTCCCAAGTGACTCCATCATCTCCCTCATCGCTCTTCGCTCCTCCGTCACTGCTCTGCCAATCTACTTGAGTGTCGGGTGCCTCGGGCACTCGTCGCTGGATAGCCCTGCCCTGTCTTCCAGTCTCGCTCCAGCGTGCCCTACACGAGGCTCGCCCAAGGCCGAAGCCCCCAGCACTTCGGCTTGGTTCGCCGCCGCGCTGATTTCCTCCGCCTGTGCTTGCTCGAGATCCCTCTGGCGAGCGAGCCCCAAGGCGGCTGCCGTGTTGAAGGCGAAGCTCATTTCATCTTGGTTTTGAAGCTCGTCATCGGTGAGGTCCACTCCGAAGGGGCCTCTGCCCTCCGGTGGGCTTCAATCAGCTGTGCCCGTGGCGCCTTCGGGTGGATCGGAGGTGTGGGTTTGGGTGGGTGGTTGCGGGTTTAGGGTAGTGGCTTTGGGTAGGTCCGAGGTCTGAGACCCCGAGGTCCTCGGCTTCTTGGATCAGGTGGCGTCAGTTATTGGAGCGGCTTTCTTCGGAGGCATTTTTGGTGGCTTTTTTGTGTCGTTCCCCACGGACGGCACCAAATGTTGTTGCACGAATTGCAAGGTTCATGCGGGGACAACACAATGACACTTTGGTAAATAAGCCTGTAATATCTTGCCTTTATTACTTAGGGGCATGCCCTATTTATAGCCCTAAGGCTTACAAAATGACAAAGCTCTCTATGTGAAAGGACGTGCAAGCCCTTGGATTACATAGCCCTAGAAAGGGCAAAAGGGTACATTCGGGCTAGCGGTAAGGGCGGCACGTGTCCAGGGACACGTGTCGCCCCTAGGGCGCCGGGCCTAAAATGGACATGTGTATGCCTTCTCTCGAAGGCCCCCACCGAAGTGTGAGGTGAAGCTGCCCTCTCTCTGCACGGGCGGGGCAGCCGCACCGTCGTGCCCACTAGAGCCAGGGGCTACGACGAACGGTCGTCTATGCCTTCTCTCGCAGGCCCTGACCGAAGTGTGAGGCGAAGCTACCCTCTCTCCGCACGGGTGGGGCAGTTGCACCGTCGTCCTCACTAGAGCCGGGGGCTGTGATGGGCGGTCGTGTATGCCTTCTCTCGAAGGCCCCGACCGAAGTGTGAGGCGAAGCTGCCGTCTCTCCGCACGGGCGAGGCAGTCGCACCGTCGTCCCCACAAGAACCGGAGGCTGCGACGGGCGGTTGTGTATGCCTTCTCTCGAAGGCCCTGACTGAAGTGCGAGGCGAAGCTGCCCTCTCTCCGCACGGGCGGGGCAGTCGCACCATCGTCCCCACTAGAGTCGAGGGCTGCAACGGGCGGTCGTGTATGCCTTCTCTCGAAGGCCCCAACCGAAATGTGAGGCGAAGCTGCCCTCTCTCTGCACCGGCGGGGCAGTCGCACTGTCGTCCCCACTGGAGCCGGAGGCTGCGACGGGCGGTCGTGTATGCCTTCTCTCGAAGGCCCCGATCGAAGTGTGAGGCGAAGCTGCCCTCTCTATGCATGGACGGGGTAGTCGCACCATCGTCCCCACTAGAACCGGAGGCTGCGACAGGCGGTCCTGTATGCCTTCTCTCGAAGGCCCCGACCGGAGTATATTTCTCTCTCGTCTTTGGGCCTGGAATCTTCGCAGTACGTAGGACAGTGCTGCCACGGCGCTAGAAACGGCGGCCACAGCCGCTGTCGATACACGGATAGGGTCGGACATGGCTGCTCTCGGATGCCGGATGCTCAGCAAAGATTTTTGTCGCTGTCTGGCGAACCAGGAACGGTTGTCGCCGTCGGAGACGAGGGCGCGGCCGTCACGGTCGCGTGCCGCGCCGAGAAGTCGGGGCGGATGCACTGCCGCAGAAGAGGCGTGGCAGGAGGGCCGTCGCCACGCGCCGGACGAGAGCAGCGCCACCGTGCGTCAGGCGACAAAGGCCGTGCCACGGAGCGGAGCTGGGACATCGGCTTCGGCGCTACACACGCCGGGTGGAAGCCAACGTGCTACGGTGGGCGAGGCAGAGACGTCGCGCTGAGCCATGGATGAGGCAGGGGCGCCGTCGCCGAGAGCTTGGACAGGGCGGACGCGCCGCCGGGGCTGAGGCAGGGATGCCGGTGTCGCTCGCACTGGGCAGGTAACCGGCGCCACTCACGCTAGGCGAGAGCGTCCGCGTTGCAAGGACCAAAACCGCACCGATGCCGTGCGCTGGACCGCGCTGCCTTGCGCAGGGCCGTGATGGTCGCGCCACCGCAGCGCTCGGAGCCAGGATGGTCGCGTCGCAGGGAACTCCGCGGTCATGCGCAGGGCCGAGCTAGCCGCGCCTCCACCGCGCGTGGCGCCAGGATGGCCGCGTCGCCGCCTCGGGCGAGGTTGTGTTGCCGCGTGCCGTGGAGGAGGGCCGAGCTGCTGGAGATGGGAGGAGGGCCGCCGCGTGCCGCTGGAGATGGCCCAAGCCGGGAGTGCTGCCGTGCGCTGCCGTGGACGACATGGGGGAAGAGAGCCGCCGCGCACTGGGCTAGGCGGCCGCACCAACATCGGGGGCGAAGCCACGCACTGGGGCCAGGATGACCGTGCCGCCAGAGCCGGGCGGGCTGCGCCGCGGAGAGGGAGGAGAGGGAGCCGCACCACGTCGTAGGAGGCTGGGCGCCGCCATGCTCCACCGCGCCAGGGTGGCGTGTCACCACCGCGCCGCCGCGAGGGGAGGTCGCGGGCATCATCAGCCGCCGGAGATGGAACAGGGGAGGTGGAGCACCGCCACGCGTCGTCGGCCGCGAACGGAGGCTCCGTCCATAGCTGGAGCCGCTTGTGGGCCACGCCGCTTGGGGGAGCCGTGCCATCGTGTGCCATTTGGAGGAGGAGCTCCGTCACGCCGCCGTGGAAGGAGAGAGGGCGGGGCGCTACGCCCTCGACCGTCGAGGAAGGCACGGAAAGGGCGCTCCACGCCTCTGTGCCGTCGACTGTCAAGTGGGGCGGGGCCGCCGTGCGCCGTCGCACGGGGAGGAGCTAGGTGCGTCGGGGATGGCCACGCCGTCGGAGGAGTTGAGGTTAAGGGCCTCCGCATCGCCGTCTTGGCGCTCGTGGCGCTGGCGTAGGCATGTAGCCGAGTGGCTTATCGCCCAGCTGTAGATTTGAAGCTACAGGCATGCAGCCGTACCGGGCACTCGTGGCGCGCGATGGCGTGCAGCCGAGCTGAAAACTTGTACGCTCGTGGCGCGGGCGTAGGCGTGTCGCTGAGTGGCGTGTCGCCGAGCCGTAGACTTGGACGCTCGTGGCGCTGGCGTAGGCGTGTAGCCGAGTGGCTTGTCACCGAGCCGTAAATTTGAAGCTGCAGGTGTGCGACCTTACCGTGCGCTCGTGGCGTGCGATGGCATACAGCCGAGCTAAATACTTGGACGCTCGTGGTGCGGGCGTGGGCGTGTCACCGAGCCGTAGACTTGGACGCTCGTGGTGCTGGCGTAGGCGTTTAGTCAGGTGGCTTGTCGCCGAGCCGTAGATTTGAAGTTGTAGGCGTACAGCCGTACCGGGCGCTCGTGGCGCCCGATGGCGTGCAGACTTGGACGCTCGTGGCGCTGGCGTAGGCGTGTAGCCGTACCGGGCGCTCGTGGCGCGCGATGGCATACAGCCGAGCTGAAATCTTGGATGCTCGTGGCGCGGGCGTAGGCGTCTCGCCGAGTAGAGGAAGTAGTCGTTCAAATCTCGATCAACACCGAGCAGCACACGCCGTAGTCGGCGTCGAACAGCACGTGCTCGCCGAGGTCTCGCCCGTGGTCGTCGAAGTCGGCCGTAGTCGTAATTGATCTCCACGCGGTTGGTGTAGCTTGATCAAAGTCGATGAAAGTCCTCGCTAGTCTTCAATATCCCACGACATGTGGCACGACCAATCCTCACGCCATGGCCGGCACCGACGAGCTTTACGAGCTCGCCGAAATTCGCGACCTCTCTACGCAGTATGTCTTTAAAAGGGTGCCACGGTCGCATCCGAAGTCGGATTTAGGCGTTCTTGAATTCGTTGGAAAGATAACGAGATAAGCTTTCCAACGCATCTTATTTCACCCCAAAACTCCTTCTGAGTCAACGGAAAATCACGATACAAGTTCCGTCCAGCTTATGATCGAGAACAGATCGCGTCTTCTTCTCACGTTCGCCTTGCGGTTGATGAAGCCGGCGTCGCACGATGGACACCATAATCGTCGAGTCCAAGTGATTTGCGGCTGATGATGGTCACCACCCGAGATTCGTTCTCCATCGGGACCTCGCCGTATCCGAATCGGGAATTAAGCCCCCGGCGCGCTACTCGTCGATAGGCGGCGGTGGCGTTCCCAAACACGACCGGAAGTCCGAGTGATATGCTGCTGATGACGTTCACGATCCGAGATTCGTTCTCCATCGGGGCCTCGCCGTATCCGAGTCGAGAATTAAGCCCCCGGCGCGCTACTCGTCGATAGACGGTGGTGGCATTCCCCAATACGACCGGGAGTCCGAGTGAAACGTTGTTGAATTCCCTCCGGATCGGATCTTGTTCGAGTCCAAAAAAGCGTTGTTGAAGTCCTTGGTTGAGTTCTCATTGTATCCGAGTTGGGAATTGTGCCCCGGCACACCACTCGGGAGCAAGTGACGGCGGCGTTTCTCGACCTGAACGAGAGTCCAGACGAAACGATGTTGATATTCTCCTCAAATTAGATCGGATCTTAGTCCGGAAGAAGTGTTGGTCGTCGATTGTTTGGAGAAGCTCCTTGCTGATCCTTGATATCCTTGGAGGTGTGCCACGGCCTATCCGCATGCCGCAGCCTCCGCAGATGGGTTTTACGAGCTTGTTGAGATTCGCGACCTTCCCGCGCAATCTGCCTTCAAATGGACATCCCAGACACATCCGAACTCCGTTTTGGGCGTTCTTGGGCTTCACGGAAAGCTGACGAAATTATCTTTCCAACACATCTAGTCTCATTCCAAAATTCCTTCTAGACCAATGGAAATTAAAGAAACAAGATGACGTCCAGAATCTGTCTTCGAGCCTCGCCGTATCCGAGTCGAGAAGTGAGCCCTTGGCGTACTACTCATGAGTAGATGGCCGTGGCATTCCCCAACCCGAGTGGGAGGTGTTGTTTTAGTTCCTCCCAGATTGGATCTGATCCGAATCCGAGAGGTGGAGTTTGCCGAAGTTGTTGCTGATGCAGTCGGCTCTCGAAGCAGGAAGCCTGGTCGGGGGCGAAGACGAGGGCGACTCCGGTGATCGATGCCATCGAGCTTGATGAAGATGATCTTGACGCTGCCCCTACCTGGCGCGCCAACTGTCGACTGGTGACTAACTGGGGGGTCGCCGCCGGCAATGATTATATATGGGGCGATGCACAAGATCCAAACTCGATGGTAGCACAAGACAGGGATTTATACAAGTTCAGGCCCTCATGGTGGAGGTAATACCCTACTTCCTGTGCTCTGGGATTATATGGTGATCTGACGATCAATGTGGACATATGTGATTCTGTCGAACCAGGGAGCTCCCTGCCCGCCTTATATAGTGGGGGGCAGGATTACAAGAGTCCTAGTCGGTTACGAGGTAGGATTCCTATCTCTTTTCACTAGTAGTTATCCGGGATTACAAGTATATCTTCCCTATTAATTAGGGATAGACTTCTATCTTTATGTCTTTTCTTGCCGGGCAAGCCTTCTAGAGTCCGAGTGGTATACGTCCTTATCCACCCGACTTGGTCCATCCCCTGTCGGGTGGTCTCTTAGGCCCGCCGCATGGGTACCCGGGGTCTATGTTATCCACAGAAATGAAGTTCTTCTACAGAAGCCAAAGCCAACAAAAGGATCCGGTAGCTCCAGATTTGTGGCAGGTGGTGGCACCATTGAGAAATTCTACAAGCCTCCTTCTATAGAAGAGTCAGTTCAGATGATGCAAAAAGGAATTAACTTCAGCAATAAGGTTCAAACAACATGGACAACTCAGAAAAGAGAAGAGAGAAGGGATAGAGCTTGTGAGTACATACGCCAATTTTTCTATTAAGCTAGCATTGCACACAACACAGTCACCCTTCCTAGCTTTGCCCATATGCTTGAGGCCATTGGACAATTTGGTAGAGGTTTGAGAGGGCCTAGTCCTTATGAGATAAGTGGACCTTTCTTGCAGAAAAGAAATAAAAAGGTGCTTGATGGTTTCAAGAACCACAAGGAATCATGGGAGCTCACAGGATGTACAGTTATGACAGATGCATGGACAGATAGAAAGGGTAGAGGAGTAATGAATTTAGTTGTGCATAGTGCTCACGGGGTTTGCTTCTTGGATTCAGTGGACTGCTCAGGTGAGAGGAAAGATGGCAACTACATATTTGACCTTGTGGACAGATGCATAGAAGAAATTGGGGAGATAAATGTTGTCCAAGTGGTGGCTGATAATGCCAGTGTCAATACAACAGCAGCCAGCCTATTGACAGCAAAGAGAACCTCAATATTTTGGAATGGATGTGCTGTTCACTACCTAGATCTCATGCTAGAGGACCTTGGGAAGCTTGGACCAGTTGAGGAAACTATTGCCAGTGCAAGACAAGTGACTGTGTTCTTGTATGCTCACACAAGGGTGTTGGATTTGATGAGAAAATTTCTTAACAAAGACTTGGTTCGCTCTGGGGTTACTAGATTTGCTACTGCTTACTTGAATCTGAAAAGCTAGCTAGACAACAAGAAAGAATTGACAAGGTTGTTCATATCAGATGAGCTCAATGACTTGGGTTACTTGAAGAAGGCCAAGGGGAAGAAAGCCAATAAAGTGGTGAGATCTAAAACCTTTTTGGAAAAATGTTGATATAGCTGTCAATTTCTTTAAACCATTGGCTAACGTGTTGAGGAGAATGGACAGTGATGTCCCAACAATGGGATTCTTCCATGGATTAATGCTTGAGGCAAAGAAAGAAATTTCTGAGAGGTTTGACAATGATGAGAGTCGCTTCAAAGTTGCTTGGGATATCATCGATAAAAGGTGGGACAGCAAGCTCAAGACTCCACTTCACTTGGCTGGATACTATTTGAATCCTTACTTTTATTACCCAAAGAAGTCAGAGATTGAGCATGATGGTTCCTTTAGAGCTGGAGTGATTGCATGCATTACAAAGATGATTGAGGATAAAGAAACCCAGGACAATATAATTGAAGAGCTCAACATGTATCAGGATCAGCCAGGGACATTTGGTCATGAAATTGCCATAAGGCAGAGGAGAAAGAAGAATTTTAATCCAGGTGAAGAAGTGAATCTAATATGAATATATGATTGATGATTATGTTTTTTTTGCTGTCACCATTGTGTAACTATTAACTTGTTTATGCAGCAAAGTGGTGGCTAAACCATGGCACAAGCACACCAAATCTGAGGAAATTGGCTTCAAGAATTCTGAATTTGACTTGCAGTTCCTCAGCTTGTGAGAGGAATTGGTCAGTATTTGAACAGGTAGATGCAAAAGCTGAAAACTCCTGAAATTTTCATTTATGTTCATCCCTGCAATGCTATATGTGCAATGTGCTTAGGAAAAAAAAATTGCATCCTAGATAACTACTGTCATATACTCATATAGCAACATTTTAGTATTGAATCTTAGTGAATGTACTGCACTTGGATTGAAACATTAGGATTTAGGAGAGAAGGAGATAGAGGTTTCAGATCCCTGTTATCACTTGAAGTATTCAAAAATCTTCCATCTTTGCTCTCCAATGTTGTCATTGTCATTTGCAAATTTTATATTATCTATCCATGACTTATGTTCACTACTTCACTCATAGGTTCATGCAAAGAAGCGCAACAAACTACTACATGATAGGATAAGAGATCTTGTGTTTGTGAAATTTAACTCCAAACTAAGGAACAAGAGGGAGAGCAAAGGCAGAGATCCTTTAGAGAAGGAAGTAGATGATGTCGTGGGTGATGATGACAATGAGTTCATTACTGGTATTTTAGCTTTACCACATGAGGTGGCTGAACAAGCACAAGATGGAGCATCACAGGGAGAACCAACATCACAAGCACAAGTACAAGCAAAAAGAAAGAAGCCTGTGCGCCCTAGGAAGAAGAAACAAAAGATTAGGAGCCTGCGGTCTTTGATGCGTGATGTTTCAGTGCAGCAGTCCTCATCAGATTCAGAAGATGGTGATGGCGACGTTGCAATGCAATCCTCCAATTCTGATAAGTCTGCCTGTGCCTCTGATTCCGATTGCTAGAATGCACTATTATGATTATGTCAAGTGTTCTGTCATTCTGTGATGAATTAACTATAATGTTTATGTCAAATACTCAAGTCAAGTGTTTTGTGTTTGTACTTTAAGTTAATGACTGGTGGATCTGTTTCTGTTATGTAATAAGTACTTTAAGTTATGGTCTTGGATCTCAGACTCGGTCCTGTATGATGTTTAACATCTACTCAAATTTTTACATGTATGCCTATATGTATGGCTCTATCAGATTTATCATTTATATCAAGTTTTTACTCTTTTTTTTTTGCAAAACCGCTAAACGGCTTAGCTGCCGCTATAGCCAGCTATAGCTGGTCTTAGCTATTCCGGAACCTAGCCGCTAAAGGGCTTAGCCGGAGATTTTAAACACTGCCTCACATGCATGTGTCAATTTTGAATCACGAGTATTTGCACATATACTTACCCTCGCGATTATTTGTGGGGCTATTCATTCCAACGATTAGGTCTGGATTCTCAGTGCCCCTACCTGGATGTTGGAGAACCTGAAGATGATGGTTTTTCCGATGGTGCTTAGGACGTGGAGTACTCTGATACCTTGGATCGCTACTACAGCCTGCCTGTAGGATGTCGTTGAAGTTTCTTTTGCATTTTATTATGAATTTTAGTCTTCCACTGTTTTATGGTTTTGCGTGCCAGACTTTTGAATTATGAGCCTAATGGCGAACTCTGATGTAAATAATTGGATCTTTAATGAGAATGATTATGATCCAAAGTTTTGTAATCTGCGTGTACTAACCACTGATTCAGTGACTAGTGCAGGTTAAACATAGTAGGGACCTGACTTCGATTTTGCGGATCCCACACATGCATATTCTTTATCATGGGCTTAAATCCCCTAGTAGCTTCTCCATGAACCCCTCCTTCCATGGTGTGTACAACCCCATGCCCCACATTCGGCTCGGATGCTCCTTGTTGCTGAGGGCTTTGCTTAGGATGCCACGCTCCCTCTTCTCCCGAAACAACCCTTGCGACTTTGCAAGGATTGTGAGTCTTATTCAAACTATGGATCTGGTCGTCGTAGAGAAAGAGAGGAGGAACGATAGCGAATGAGCGCGACCTTTGTGGAGAAGGAGAGGCGACGGCGACCTCCTTGGAAGATGAGGCGGTGACCGGTGGGATTGTGCGGCGGCAACGACGGTGACATCTGGTGAGGAGAGGAGAAGGAGGTGGCGATTGAGAGAGATAGAGAGGGAGAGAGAGCGAGAATGACAATTCGGCCCCAAAAAAATGTTAGAAAATGAAAATGCCACTTATGTAGCCCACATGTCCACCATGTCACCCTGTCCCTGTCCAAATCAGCGTCACACATGCAAAGACATGTCAGCGTTCAAGTCATCAGAAACTAGAAAACCATATTTTAACCGGTCAAAAAACCAAAATGACACGGTTTTAAAAGACGAAAAGCATTTATATGACCATTTTAGCGTGAACGTAAAAGTTGATGGCACTTTTTCATGGAAACTAGCCTCGTACGCGCGCCACGGGCGCGCGAGGCCGTCAAAACTCGGAGGCTCGCACATCATGCGACACGCGCCAGTTGAGCCCAGCTCGCCCAGCTCTGTGCCACGGGTGCGCGAGGCCGGCAAAAGGCGGAGGCGCGCGCATCGTGCGACACGCGCCAGCCGAGCCCAGCGTGCCTAGGGGAAAAAAAGAGGAAAAACAGGGCACGCGGGATTCGAACCCGGGGCTCCCAGGAGCGTATCTGGCTGAGCTAACCAACCGGCCAAAGCGCCCACGCTGCTGAGATTTGTGGCAAAAAAAAATCGTTTTATACGGAAAAATAAAATGGACGGCCGGATCTGCCTGGTGCGCGCGATCGGACGGCTGCGAATGAACGGGGCGATGTGGCACATCGGCGATGACGCGTGGCAGTGAGAGGCAGCTCAATGTTCAGCTTTGTACTATTTATGGATACGCCGATTAACCCACACAACAACTTTTGCCCACATTAAAACCAGTCCGTGAATTTCTCAAAATAAAAAAAGAGACTGTCTATTGCACAGTCACCTGTTTTTTTTAACCTTCAGTCGATTTTCTGGACCGTTGGATCTCAATCCAACGGTCCAGATCAACCCGCGCCCCCCACTCTCTCTCTTACTTTCCCCTTCTCCTCCCCTTCACCCCTCACCGCCCCCGACCCCGACTCCTCCCCCTGCTCCGCACTCCTCCTCCTCCTCCCCCGCCGCCTCCGCCACCCCCCGCGGCCGGCGCCGCCGCCGGCGCCTAGCCGCCCTGCCACCCAACCTCCCGCCGCCGACGCCTCCCCGCCCACCCTAACCCGGCCGTCGCCTCCACCCCCACCACTGTCGCCCCAACCGCCTTCCCCCCACCCCGGCTCCAGCGGCGCCGCCGCTGCCCTTACTCCATCCCCTATCAACCGCCGGGCCGCCGCCTCCCCCGGCCGCACCCCGAACCCAAACCCACCTAAACCCTAACCCACAACCCCGGCAGCCCGGCGGCGGGAGAGGAGGAGGTCGCCAGAGGGGAGGAAGAAGGCGGGCGGCGCTCGGGTAAGTGAGATCGACTGAAATCCCCCCAGGATTTCAGTCGCTTGATTGTTAGCAATTTCCAAAAAAAAAAGTCCATGCATGGGCGGGGAGTGAGACCCCCCGGGCCCAGGCCTGTTTCCTTGCCTGTTGGTCCACGGGCCCAGGCCCTGTTGGTCCACGGGCCCAGGCCGAAGCACTGGACAGAACCAGCCCACAACACCCTGACCCCGATTCAAGCCCTCTCGCCCTCTCGGGTCTCGGCCCCCTTCCAGTGATCCACCCATCCCTCCCGACGAAGCAAGCGTTGAGGCGGCGATGGACGCGGCGGGGGCGCCACCCCAGGGCACGGCGGCGGCGGCGGCGGGGGCGGAGCAGCCGCCTGCGCCCCGAGCGGAGCGGCTCAACGCGGGGGTGCAGCAGCAGCTCAACCTCGAGGGCATGCGCGCGCGCGCGGTCGGCCTCTACAAGGCCATCTCCCGCATCCTCGAGGACTTCGACGCCATCTCCCGCGCCAACCCCAACGCCTCCCCCAAGTGGTACACCTCTGCCCCCCCTCCCCTCCCGGTCGCTGCCTCAGCTGAACCCTAGGGTTTCGGATCCTCCTGTCTCCGCCGGTGCCGCTGCGCGGATTCTGACTGATGTCACTGCCTCGTGCTGGCGGGCAGGCAGGACGTGCTCGGCCAGTTCTCCATGGTCAGCTTGGAGCTCTTCAATATCGTCGAGGACATCAAGAAGGTGTCCAAGGTGTTCGTGGTCTACCCCCGAAACGTCAATGCCGAGAATGCTGCAAGTATGCCTCTCGGAAATTTCCTTTTTTTTCTGTTGATTATCCAAGTGGCTCCTCTTCTGTGTGTTTAGTATTATTTAATCTCAATAACACGTGATACCTTTATGTTTCGGTTAATTTTGGTATGCAAATTTCTGGAGTACGATGGTAGTCAATGGATTCAAATATACAAATTTCAATTAGGGCTGTAAAGAAACCCTCTCCTTTGGCAAAGCATACAAAAAATTAGGGAAAGAACCATCCAATGTGATAGTACGAAGAAACTATCCAATATGATAGATTAGATCCAAACTGTGGGGGGTTTTTTTTTTTTGACAATGTAATTCCTTTGAACGGAATGCTGAAATTAAACCTAATACTGGGCTACCGCTGGTTAGTTTAAGGTAATCTTCTTCTAGGGGTTCTTGGCAATGATTATGTGATGTTTCACAGTCATATGCTATGTGCAAGTTGCTTTTTCAGAGAGAAGACAATAGGCGGGCCTCCTACTGTGGTAACTCGAACAGGAAAAACTAAATAGACTCTAATAACAAGCACATCTCGAAAGCTATGCACTGTGTGC
Organism: Raddia distichophylla; assembly: GCA_005191435.1. Lineage (NCBI taxonomy): Eukaryota > Viridiplantae > Streptophyta > Magnoliopsida > Poales > Poaceae > Raddia > Raddia distichophylla. The sequence goes on along the minus strand of SPJY01000659.1, from coordinate 1,550,607 downwards.
ACATGCAGAGCGGCGTCCTCTTTAAAATATCTTTTCCAGCTGTAAATGCTTGGAACCATTTGCTGAAAAATCTTGCCATTTTTTTGTCTCCAAACGTGCCTTGCTGCTATAATGAAGATTTTATTGAAGAGAACATGTTCTGCGACCAATTTTGCTTGGTTGATCATATGTACAATTTGTAAATTATTGACTCCACTGAATACATGCCTTGCCAACAGAGTTATGCTCAAATTGTTAATAATTCTCGTATCTGTATACGGGTATTGCCTTAATTAAGCAAGTTTCTCTGGGAAAAACAGGCATGATAGGAATCAGTAGCAAACATTAGTATTGACATGTTGATTACTTTTATTACTTACAGTCATTCTTCATATGATACTAGTATTATAGCATTACTCTCATTTGATCTGTACAAGTATTGCAGTACTACCTGTGATGCTGTCATCAAAGCTATTGCCTGAAATGGAAGTTGAGGAAACAACAAAGAGGGAACAGTTGTTGTCTGGAATAACAAATCTACCAGTGCCTTCGCAAATTGAAAAGTTAAAGGTGATTAAAAGTAATGCACATAACCTTGTCTCTGATTAATCTGTTGGCTGCCTGTTAAATGAAATGGGGCTTGGTGCTATTTCTTTCAGGCTAGAATAGACATGATTGGAAGTGCATGTGAAGCTGCTGAGAAAGTAATTGGTGAATGTCGCAAGACTTATTTGCTAGGAGCTCGCCAGGGCACAAATCTTGGCCCTACATTGGATAAGGCACAAGCTGCGAAGATACAGGAGCAGGAAGGTCTACTTAGAGCAGCAGTAAATTTTGGTGAAGGTGAAATGCGTTAATGCTTGTTTGACTTCCATAATAAATAATCCTGTATTTTGTTTATTCCTATTATATCTTCAATGTCTATAGTCCATGACGAAATAGTCTGAATCAGGATTGCGGATATCTGGAGACCAAAGGCAGCTGCATTCCTCTCTTCCTAGCCATTTAGTGGAAGTACTTCCTTTCGGAGATGGGACACATAATTTTGGTGACAATTCTGGTACATTTAAAATATTTAGATCTTGTAATGTGTTTACTTCTATTTTCACGTTCCATTATTTTGGGTTATGGATTCTATTACTTGTCTCAAGTTTGCATGCTATTCAAGGAGCTTTTGTTATGCTATGATTCCTGGTAACCTCACCCAAAAATCATTACCATTTGATAATGCACTTTAATAGCAGCATCTAACTGTAGTTTATATGTGCAGGTGTCTATCCCAAAAATACCTCAACATTTGCACCTAATGCTGTCAATGCCCAGGGAACTTCGATGCAGGTTTGTGTAGCATCAGTATAACTGTCTTTGATCATTATGAAATGAGAGGAGGAATATCTTGTTAGATTACAGCAGAAATATTATGAAAAGCATACTTGAAAGCCATACGCTTGATTCATTCCTTGTTGCATGACATCTTTATTTTCTCCAAGTTTTGTTGTTTTCCTGTTCTATTTATTGGCATATTCTGTGCTTCACATTGTCATATATAATCTTTCTGATGGTCAATTGTATCAAACGTTCATTAGATCGTCTTCTTTTGAAACATTAAAAGATGATGCATTTGAGAATAGCAATCAACAACCTGCATTCAGGCACATGTTTGATCATCTCTTTTAGAAAATTTGCTAACCTTAAAGCAAAATTAGATATTAGTCAGTACTCGGTAGGAGTCAATTAGTACCAAAATTGAACCTTGAATATGTCCAACCATATCCACAGATGAATCTTCTCTGTATTTGTTAAAACATCAAATATAGAACCAACAAATGAATGCCCAAGTCAAGAGTTTCTTAATGCTTATGGATATCATGGATCTCTAATTATAATGTGAATTGTTTGCAACCTAAATCAGTTTGTCATGGTGCCATGAATTATATCGTGAACTATTCTTGCATCTATTCCACATGGATTGGTTCATGTCGGTGGATTCATTCTTCCACCGGTGGTCCTCACAAAAGCCGGCAATACTCCCTCTGACAACAAGGAACTTGCAGATAAGTTTCAGTCACAGCTGGCTTGGTCTCGCCAACCAAGGATTCTTCGAGAAAGTATGAAGCCGGCTTATCAGAGCAAACACTGTTTGACTAACTAGTTAGCAACTTTGAGACAGCACCTGCCACCTATTAATCTTTGATATTCTAAACTGAAGAATCAGAGGATAAGATCAGATCAATGATTTGTTAGGCGGATAATCAATTTTATTTTCTCCTGCAGTCCAGCACAGATTTGCCCTTAGATTTTAACATCTGTTTCTTCTTTGAGATTAGTAACATCTTCTAATGGAGGTGTACCAAAGCAAAACCCAGTATTCTTCAGATGTGTTGCCTTCATACTACTTGCAGGTGTCTGGAGGACAATTGCTTGGCAGATCTGCCCCATCACCTGGAACTACTGGAACCCCAAATTTTGAAAATGTATCTACCCCTCCAATGCCATATGCTAACTCCCCTAGATCAGGCACCAATATGATGAATACCCCTTCACCCCAGCAGCATCTAACACCACAACAGCACAGACAAAAATTGATGCAACAATCTCAGCAGCATCAACTGCATGCTCAACAGCAGCTGAGGCCATCAGCTGCTGGGATGCTAACGCAGGTAAGGCGAATTTTTCTTCAGATGTCCTCGGTAAGAAAGAAGATTTTTCCTTGATGATTATGATTAGGTGTGAGGTGTATGTTGCACTGTAGGCTGTAGCAGATGCATCAGGGTTGTAAGGTTTTTAATATATTATATTTCTTTGCCTTTTTGTTTTCCTGTCTTATAATCATTCTACATCATTTACTTCTAAATGATTACTTTCCTGGTGCTCACTGAGTTTACACTTTTTCTTTAGAACGCTATTTCTCAGCTGCAAGATTTACAAGGGCAGACTCAGCAAAAACTACAGGTAATTCTAGCATTGATTTCTTCCATTTTGTATATTTTCCTATATGCATAAAAAGTTCTCTTCACAAAGCTTATAATTTTCTGCATAAAAACCTTTTATAGGTCCCTTCCCAACAGCAGATGCAGCAGCAGTACAGCCAAGCATTGTCACAACAGTTTCAGAATCGGCAGGTGCAGGCTGGACGCATGCAACCGGGCATGTCTCAGAGTCAATTGAACCAAGGAACTCAGCTAAGAAGTCATTTGGGCCAGTTCAGTGGAGCTGCAAACAGTGCAATGTTTACTGCTGCACAGGCATCTACAAACTCTCAAATGGTAAGATGGCACCTTTCTTTTAGTAATCTAGTGTGTAATATTTTGGAAGTGCCATTTTAGTCCGTGAACTACGACCCATTTTGATCCCTAGACTCCAAACCAGGTTAACATGGTCTTTGAAATATCAAAGCCAGAAAAAACCAGTTAAAGGGCAAAAGTGTTATATACTTTTTATATTAAAACATTTTATGACATGCAAACGGAATTAGATTTTGAGTTCTTAGTTGTTCTATAGGCTCATATAATTTTCTCATAAATTAATGCATTTATTTAATTTTACAAAAAATTTCTACCTTTTTAGTAGCCTTAAAAATATTAAAAAAAGCTAAAGTAATTGTGTAAATTTTAGAAAATCATGTGGAACTTTCTATGAGATTAGATAACTATAACTCGTTAAGAAATTCAAATATTATGTTTAATTTGGATTTTGTGAATTATTTGTATGTAAAAATAGATATAACATTTTGGCCAAACCACCTTTGACCTATCAAAACTTCCCTTGACTCTGTCAAGGAACCATCTGTGCCTGGTTTTAACAATTTGAGGATCAAGTTCACCTAAATTTTTTATTTGAAGGGCCATAATGGGTTGAGGGCCATAGTTCCAGGACCAAATCAGTACTTTTTCTAATATTGTTTTCTAAAAGGATAGTTACACTATGGACAATTAGATGTGGATTCATGAGCTCCTGAAGAATGATGTAATTTGTTCAATAGTCAAACTTTCTGCTAGATACTTTAAATGTACTCCTGTGGTTAGTTAAACTTCGCCCTCGTTTTTTTTTTGTATTTTAGATGGCAAATATACCTGGGACAATGCAATCACAGTCGATTGTGTCGCAAATGCAGGTCAGTGCTTTTCTTCTTTTGTTATCTATTATCTCCCAAACCTTCAGTCATTAGACTTACTGAATTATGAAAACAAAATACTTAGTGCATATGGTATAATCATTGCAATCACTAGACTATTGCACAAGTTAACCCTCTTTGTCCTTGTTACTGCGATGGACTAGAGAAATAGCTAATTGGGATAACCTGATAACCTAGTTTGGTTACTTGCATGTTACATATTATTGGTATCAACAACTAGTCGAAGACAACATTTTGATATACCACTCGTAAGTTGAGTGTTCATGTAGGCAGTAGGTTGGAATTGCAACAGGTTCATTAATTCTCTTGCCCATTTCATGTTGATAATGTGGAAGGTTTACGAGTCATAAAGTCGAGTCAAGTCGCTAAGGTACCGACCTGCTGACTGGTTGTGACTTGTGACTAGGCTTGACTTTCTATAAATACTAGGCTACTGCCGTAAATAAAAATCTGAAGGTGAGAAATGGAGAGGAACCATGAGTCACGAGTCTCACACCTAGCCTAAAGCTTGCATGGTCCAGTCCTTGAGCGACTTGTAAACAGTGGTAATGTTCTGCATGTGTCAATTCTGTGATTAACTATGACACAGCATGACGTGAAGAATGCATAATTTGTTCCCTTTTGTCCTTGTTTCCATGAAATCATGTATAGTTCTTTGCACTCATGAAATTCTTCTTATATTTGTATTGTTGCTTTTGTTATCATTAATCAGTTTGGTTTGACTGGTGGGCATCCTCAGAGGAGTCATCCTTCCCAAATGATGACTGACCAAAGTACGTATTTTTCTCTTTCTACTAAAGCTTTTGGCGTTGTTATATGGATGTAAAATGTATTTTCAAGCCATGAAGCTGAAATATATGTATACACTACTGTCTACTGTAGTCTTGCTTGGCCACTACTATTAATTGATGTAAATGTAAACTGACCGTAAATGTTACACAAGGTATGCATATTGGACTACTGAACTGCGGAAGTAATAATAAGGAAATATCTGGTGTTACATAAAACTACGTACCGATTACAAGTTAGAAGAACAAAATATATTGGAATAATCCGTATTGTAGTATGAAGTTAATGCTAGAATTTTAAAACTGAACCTGTAATTCGAAAAACTTAGATAATCCTATGGAAAGTCAGGGGCAATGCTGTTGTATTTTTTTTTTTAGGATTCTGTTATTCAGTTACTCATTTACTCTATATGTACTCGTTTGTCCAAGACTGCTAGTTTCTCGACACTAGCTCTGTAGTGTCGTAAATAATGCCAGGTGAAAGGCTCAAATGCGTGTGGTTTAGCATGTCATAAGTTCATTATTTGGCGATTATTTGCATTGCTTTCTGCTGCAGTGTTTGGTATGGGAGCCACGAATGCAACTAGCTTGATGGGAATGCAGCAGCAGCAGCAAGGGTTGTATGGTAACATGCAAGCAGGTGCTCAGAACATGCAACAGGGAATGGTGGGCCTCCAGAATCAGACGCAGAACCCCAACTTCCCCCAGCAGAGGCAACAGAACCAGCAATAAGTGCTACTAACATCAAATTGCTACGGCGAGGAACAGATCGATGCATCATCAAAAGATACACGCTTCAACAGAACGCAATTTTTTATTTTGATTTAATGTAGATATGGCACCATCCGGACAGATGAGGCAGTAATTTATTTTGATTTTTTTAAAATAAACTACCGTAGCGTTGTAAATGACTCGAGTTTGAGTGTGTAGCTATCCTCGACTCGAGCGAGCTCAATTTGAATCGAGTTGAAGATCGTGCTACTGTGTTGGCTTGAAGTCGCTCATATCAATGTCAAAGTCGATCTTTTTTCGAGCTAAACATGAACATAAATTATTAATTATTAATATGCTGTCATAATTACTAGATAATGGAACAATCTTTTGCGTGCCTTATAAAGATGCCGAATTTATGGTCTAGAAAATTGGCTGAGAGATAAATAGCTCTCAGTCATCTTGACATTAGACGGTCCATCAAATTTATAGAATATCTTTGTACTGAATACAAGTAATATTTAATTGCAACGAAAACAGTAGGAGAAACTACAAAACTACCCACAAGTTATAACGTTCTCCGGGTATAGTGAGGTCACAAATATGACAACTTCTAAGATGGTCCATCAAATTTATAGAATATCTTTGTACTAAATACAAGAAAGTAATATTTAATTGCAACGAAAACAGTAGAAGCTACAAAACTACCCACAAGTTAAGTGAGGTCACAAATATGACAACTTCTAAGGTTTTAAAACAAAATATTTCGTAATTCGAGGTACATCAAACCAAAATCGAGCAGGTTGATCATGCCCGATGATTAACTTGTTTTACGTCCAAGAGCACAATCTTAGCTCATTTTCTTTCTAGGCAAAATACGAGTCAATCTCGAACAGCTCATAAAAAGCGAGTTTTTTTTTTTGCAGCTCTAGCCACATGAGACCAGCGGCTGCCGTACCCTATAATCTGACGATATGGCCAACAGAGCGAGATGACATGGTTAGGGTTGAACCATTGCTAGGCCACGAAAGAAGGGGCTTAAAAGAAAGGATGGTGGCATCGCTAGGAGAGAGAGGGGAGCAACAACTCTCCCACGGCGTGGCATTGAGCGATGCTAACACAACTCATAGGAGAGGATGGTGATGTCGATGGGAGAGAGTGGGAGCAATGAATCTTCTACGGGGAGGCATCGAGCATAAGATCATTGTTATTGGCTTGGAGTGGAGATTCATTGTGAATCACTAAAGTATATTTGCAGTTAAAACAAACTGAATCGTAGACATGTTAAGTGGGTAGAATTTATTGAGTCCTTTTCTTACATCATTATAAAACAAGAAAGGAAAAGATAATTTAATCGTCGATGTTTTTGTCTAGGAGTATTGTCGTGTTGTCTCAACTTGACCATCAAAATTTTGGTCTTGATACTATAAAAGAATAATATGCTCAAGATATTGATTTCAAAGATATTTTGCTTAATTGCAAGGATAGGAAACTTGGAATAAATTTGTGCTCGATGATGGGTTTTTGTTTAGAGCTAACCGCATATACATTCTACTTGATCATTCCGTCTTTTGTTGACGCAAGAAGCACATGAAGGAGTGAGAGACACTTTGGTGTAAAAAACAGATAATGTTTTGATCACACACTTGTATTGGCAAAAAATGAGGCAATGTTGAATGCTTTATGTCACGTTACACCACATGTCAAAGGGTGAAGCCACGATTGAACCCACATGGTTCATATACGCCTCTCCCAACTCCTAATGTTTCATGGGAGGATATTCGATGTATTTTATTTTATGATTGCTTAGGTCAAAGAGGAGGGATAGCATTTTTATTATTGTGGAAGACCATGTCAATATACAAACATCATGTTTTATCAACAGTAGGGAGTAGTTTTCATTTAAAAGCTACAAGAGGTTGTGCATAGCCAGCCTGGTGATGCCTACTAAACCCAATCCAGTGAACAGTCAACCCGCTAAGTCTGATGCTAGCGGACCCAGTTCGATGGGACTCGAGCCCAACACACAAGTCCGGTGGGTACGAAGAGGACATGCTAACAGGTAAATACAAACCAAAACCCTAGCTCACATAGTCAAAATCCGACACACTAGCTCCAAACTCTCATGAAAATCCGACACACTAGCTCCAAACTCTCATGAACCCACCCTAGGGCTAAGAAAACCAGAAAAAAGACTAATTGTGCATATAGATGGCCAAACGGGCCAGGCCAAATGGGCCGGTACGAGGCACGGCATTTTGGCCCAGCCCGAAGCACGACACAGCACATGTTGGGCCCGAGCCGGCTTGGTCAGGCGTGCCGTGCCTGGGCCGAAGGCTAGGCATGCCGGGCAGGGCCGGCCCGACTCGATTAATTTTTTTTGTTTATAAATATGTATATTATTACTCCCTCCTTTTTTTTATAAGGTGTATTTTGTTTCGTTAGGACAAAACTTTGACCAACAATTACTTCATTAATACATCATTTATGTGATACAAAATCATACCCGTATGTAAGTACTTTTGAATACAAATGTACCAACAACAATCTTGTGTCATAAAAGTTATGTATTAATGAAGTAATTGTTGGTCATAACTTTGTCCTAATGAAACAAAATACGCCTTATAAAAAAACAGAGGAAGTATATAACATGACACAACCATCACAAGAGAAATCAAGTCCTAGTGGATAGTAGGTGTGGTAATAGAGCTTTGGATGTCAAGAGATCCTAGATTCAAAGCCTAGTGTTAACATTTTGACCTCCTATTTTCTCTATTTAGTATAGATAGCATAACATCGGGCCCGTTAGTGCCTCGGGACGGCACGGCACGGCCTCCCTTTGGGTCGTGCCCGGGCCTTTGCCTCGGCCTGTGGGCCAGCACGGCTCGGCCCACCTCCTTCCTCGGGCCGTGTCTAACCGGGCCTGGGTCATGCCAGGCTGGCCCACCCGTTTGGCCATCTATAATTGTGCGCCACAAAAGCTTGAGAAAAGACAGGCCCACACTACACTTGGACCCATATCGAAATCACGACAATCCTAAAACTACTAGTTGACTTATCATGCTCAGATCACGCATTCGACTTGTGGAGTCCATCTTTTACTTGATGCCGCCACAATCGCTGGGGTTACAAGCCTTGCGATATCTCAACCAATTTTGTCGCGCGTGCCATCGTAGCAAAACCAACAATTAAAATCCTCTGCAGTGCCGTAACTGCCACTAACAGATGGGTCCCAAGCATAGCAGTTACAGCCAGAGGATCCCAATCGCCAAAACCAAGGCACGATAAAATTAGGTACCAAAAAATGCTGAGGTTGGGAATGTGGATGAGTGGATGCTCGTGCGGAGTCTCAGCAAGGGGTGATGTTGTAAAATTGGCGTTCCCTACGTGGCTCCTGCCCGACGCAAGGAAGGAAGAAATGGGCCGGTCGTATGGAGGTAGGCCGGGCCCAACACAGACGGCCTTGCCGGGCCAGTGTAGAGGTCCATGACGTGGCGGCTGGGCCGGCAGCGTACAGCGTGGTGCCTCCAAATGGCGGTGATTCGCGTGGGATGACATAAGCGGCCCGCAGCCCAGCGGTGTGAAAGTGAAACACCCCGGGAAGAAAAAATTTCCAAGCATTGTCGGAGACGGTATGAATTCGTATCAACATCGCCACGCCAGCAGCTGAGTTTACAAAAAAGAAATATTCCATATTCCATATATATTTACAATCTCTCGATCTTTGCATCACTTTCGTGCAGTCTCTCTGTGTCTCTAAAATGTATAGATTCTTTCCGAGCCTTTGTATTGAGAGGCTCTCTTCTCGATCTCTATATTTTTTTGAGGGTAGAGATACCGATGGAAATATAGGAATAAATAGTGGTTTAGAGATGAAGATATAGATATCAAAATTTAAAGGTCATGAGCGAGGTGCTGCTCATGACGATGTATCGGTCTCTTGCTTATAGATTGTAGCAAGGTTTATAGAATGTTCCGAGTGACCGCACTAAATAAATAAACTTGTCAAATTGGATGTTTTGGACTTCAAGAAGTTCTTGTATCTTCTTAGCGAAGCCGATTCGCTTTGTTTATGTTATTTTTAATAGTTCATTAAGGTGGTTTCACGATTAAATTAACTTGGCTAAAAAACTAGCTTACTTATTTTAGCTTTAAATCTAGGTGAAGTCTTTCTTCAACCACCACCAATTGTGGGATCAACCTAGTCACGCACTTAAGTCTTCTAAGCTCATTGGAAACTTCTAAAACACATCATACTAAAATAACAAAGGTAAAGAAAAAAAAAGTGATTTATTATATCTTAAACAAGTCAGAAGATTTGTGGTATAAGAAACCAGAGTATCGTACTATATAAATAGAAATCAAGCATTCAGCTTACAGTGCTTGTACCGTTGTTAAGTTGGATTAACCAAAACAACACCGATGTCGGGTGATCCTGACACTAACATTGTAGATTCACATAGTGTTGGCCACTAACTTACTCTCTGTGAACCTTTGATACGTTTCTCTGGTTTTGATGAAATGTCCAACCTTGATAAGCTCTCATGGTCTCATAATACACATCCATCATCACACTCTTTGATTCGCAGATTCTAAGAATACTATAATAAAAAAAAATAGAAACACTATGTGCGGGATCAAAATATACAATAATTGTTAAAGCCCCTTGTTCATCACAACATAGGGAGAATGTACAAAATTTGGGGGAAAATGTAGAAATTTTGTGGTTCAATATTAATTAACGACTTATCTATATTTTGAAAAGGCATATGCTTTGTGTTTTTGAGTTGTTTTTCACTGTCTTGAATGTGGGTCTTAACACTTTAAAAAGCAAGCCAAACGAAATGATCGGAATATTGAGACTGCCTCGAGAAGTTATTAAAATTCAGTCATTTAGGGATGCAGAGAGGAAGAGGGAAAATTGTAGGGAAATTAACAAAGGAATAAAAAAAGATGTTAAGACCTTATGTTTGAAATCCTTTAAATTTTGGGAAAAAAAGTTTTATACCTATGAAATTATTTTGATGTGTGTGTATTATTGTTCCCTCTTTTAGTTGGATTCTTTCAAATTTTTAATTCCTTTATTTTGAACCAAAGAGACCCTTATAAGTACCATCAACAACTGTCTTCCTTTCTCATTCTCATTCCCTTTGTGAAGAGATTCTTATTCTTTTCACCACTCCAACGGATTTCCTTCACCTATCTCCTTCGGAAAGGACAATCTCTTTCGTTTCCTCCAAAAAAGGATTCTCACTCTATTTTTATTAATATTATTCTCTTCAAAACGGTGGAAAATATAGATAGATATTAAATATATATGGTGCAGGAAGGAAAGGAATGAAATGAAGGGAATATGGTTGTACATGGGTCTAATATGTGTGATGGATCACAGGGCCCACGTCAGCATGTAAAGTTCTTATATGTGTGATGGAATACAGGGCCCACGTTAGCATGTAAAGTACTGCATGTTAGTTAGAAGATTGAAAGAATAGTATCACATGCCATATACGTACGATCAATAGTACGGAGTACGTAAGTTGAGTGCTTGACTCTATATACATATATACTCTCTTAGGACAAAATACAGTACCAAGAAAGAAAGAAACAAGAAATAAGAAATGAACAACGATTAAGTAGTATTAGAGACTTTTGTATACGAGTGTGATGGTACTCCATTAATTACAGCACGCGCGTACGTACGTACGTATAGCTAATCTAATGATCATCTCATCTGTGAGGTATCGGTGCTGCGCCGCCACGGCGGTGCGTGTCCGGCGGTGGATCCACGGCCCCGTAGTCGTCTTCCCTCACGTCGCCGGCGCTGAGCTGCCGGCCACTCGCCGGCAGGTACGCTTCCGCCGCCGGCCGTGCGACGCCGCCGCCGGCAACCACCACCATCACCACCGCCACGAACAGCAGCAGCCACCGCCACCACGACGAGTATCGCATGGCCGCCGGCGAGCTTGCGACGAGGGGAGGCGGAGGAGGCTCAAGTCATGGCAATGGCGTGGTATATCTAATTAGCGAGCTTAATTATAGCAAAGCCGGATGGACAGCGTGCAGCGTGTGTGTGCATGACTATATAGGCGCTGCTCTATATAATTGCATTGCATCATCCGAGACTGAGCAAAAGCTGGCTATTATCAATATTCTAATTACGTTCCAAATCGCATCGTCAAAGTCCAGATGTCACGACGTACTACGGTTGACATGCATGCAATCAGCTTGAAAGTCAAAACAATTTTAAGCGTGACGTTTGATGCATGCATATCCCCTCGATGAAAAACGATTTTTTTTGGTATAATGCACGGTGTTCATGGTTTGTGTTGGCCATCAAGCTAGATACAGCACATATTCACACATATAGGCCCTTAAGTTTTGGGCCAAGCCGGCAAAAAGCCCTTATTTTTTTTGTTGTCCTGCCTAATTCAGTACTTTGTTTAACCAAGCTGTCATATCCAATCAGATGTCCTTGTACCAAACATGGCCTTGTGAGCATCGAACATGGTTAATTGGTTGGTTCGATACACTTCAATCGATCTGGATTTCTTCGAAGGTTCATTTGAGCTATCCTAGGCCTTTAATTCATCTTTTTAAAAGGAGATGGTTCAAGCATGTCTTTCGTTTGAGATCTTTGCTTTTATGTTTTCTACGAACAAGGCTATAGATTAAATAATATGATTTTCATTGTTTAATGTTTTCGGTCTACTTCTTTATCTGTGTATTTCTTATGTTGTATGTGGACATCATTTCATATGTTAAGGTCGGTTTGTAAGGGCTATGCACATCTTGCACATAGAGGGTAGGACTTTATCCCAAAGATTTTATCCCATTATCAAAAAAATTAATTCGTCCTATTTGATTTGATTCGATGATGGTTGAATGCTTAAAATGGATTAGCTTAACCGAACTGAAAAGCTAAATGCTTTAAGTTTTGTAAACCAGTTTTTATGATAAAACCATTTTTTAAAAAAGCTCTTAAAAATAATATAAACAAAGTGAACATAATCCAGAAACTATCGAAATTCAGTTTAATATTCGGCCCAACTGCTTCGATCTATAGGGTAAAAATGATAAATACATTTCGACCATATATATTTTTTCCACATTTAACTCTTACCACGTGGTGTTGTACTATATAAATATATCATTTCAGGAGTTCAGTTTGTAACATTTTCCAGTTTATTGTCGACAACAAGCAAATCCACAATCATCCAGGTACTTGAGCGTAAAATCGGCAGAGTTTTCTTCCCATTGTGTTGGTGGAAAAATGGGACAGCCATCCTAAGCGCAGTCGTCGTCGAAACGCTCCGGTGGTTGTGACGGCGCCGTCGCCGCTCTCGGTGATCTACACCAAGCTAGCTCCCATCTCCCTCTCTCTCACCCTCCCGCTCGCCGACCCGATTCCTCTGTCCGCACCCCTGCTCGCGCCGGCTCAAGTTCTTGATTTGGTCTCCGCCTTGGTATGAAAGTTTTCTGAATGACTAGGATTATTTCGGGCTCAGATATTCGGTTTTGCGGTGGGTTACGGTTCTTGATTCGGTAATTGGATTATAGAAGCCCATGGTCCGGTTTGATCCTCCACGGTTCATCTTCCACGATTCGGCTCGCGAAATAAAACAAGAAAACTACAGACTTTATGTGCATGCCAGATTTTTAGCAGATTCAAACTACAATAAGAAGAATACAAAGAGAGTAAAAAAATGCAACGCAAATTATCAAGTACATCTGCATCGACATTTCTATATGTCAGCAAGAATTTTTGACATTCAAACTTATCAATAACAGAATATAACACCATGATTATGGATACTTAAAAAGAAACAATGTTTTGCGAACTGTCGACGGTTGAGATATCGATCTCAAGTCAACCAAGGTTCTTAGAAGTGAGATAGGAGACACGCCGAACAACCACGAACAACAACGAACAGGAGACAGGGGTTCCCATCTCCCTCTCTCTCGCCCTCCCGCTCGCCGACCCGATTCCTCTGTCCGCACCCCTGCTTGCGCCGGCTCAAGTTCTTGATTTGGTCTCCGCCTTGGTATGAAAGTTTTCTGAATGACTAGGATTATTTTGGGCTCAGATATTCGGTTTTGCGGTGGGTTACAGTTCTTGATTCGGTAATTGGATTGTAGAAGCCCATGGTCCGGTTTGATCCTCCACGGTTCATCCCCCACGATTCTGCTCGCGAAATAAAACAAGAAAACTACAGACTTTATGTGCATGCCAGATTTTTACCAGATTCAAACTACAATAAGAAGAATACAAAGGGAGTAAAAAAATGCAACGCAAATTAGCAAGTACATCTGCATCGACATTTCTACATGTCAGCAAGAATTTTGGGCATTCAAACTTATCAATAATAGAACATAACACCAGAATCGTCGTCGAAACGCTCCGGTGGTTGTGACGGCACTGTCGCCGCTCGCGGTAATCTACACCAAGCTAGCTCCCATCTCCCTCTCTCTCGCCCTCCCGCTCGCCGACCCGATTCCTCTGTCCGCACCCCTGCTTGCGCCGGCTCAAGTTCTTGATTTGGTCTCCGCCTTGGTATGAAAGTTTTCTGAATGACTAGGATTATTTTGGGCTCAGATATTCGGTTTTGCGGTGGGTTACAGTTCTTGATTCGGTAATTGGATTGTAGAAGCCCATGGTCCGGTTTGATCCTCCACGGTTCATCCCCCACGATTCTGCTCGCGAAATAAAACAAGAAAACTACAGACTTTATGTGCATGCCAGATTTTTACCAGATTCAAACTACAATAAGAAGAATACAAAGGGAGTAAAAAAATGCAACGCAAATTAGCAAGTACATCTGCATCGACATTTCTACATGTCAGCAAGAATTTTGGGCATTCAAACTTATCAATAATAGAACATAACACCAGAATCGTCGTCGAAACGCTCCGGTGGTTGTGACGGCACTGTCGCCGCTCGCGGTAATCTACACCAAGCTAGCTCCCATCTCCCTCTCTCTCGCCCTCCCGCTCGCCGACCCGATTCCTCTGTCCGCACCCCTGCTTGCGCCGGCTCAAGTTCTTGATTTGGTCTCCGCCTTGGTATGAAAGTTTTCTGAATGACTAGGATTATTTTGGGCTCAGATATTCGGTTTTGCGGTGGGTTACAGTTCTTGATTCGGTAATTGGATTGTAGAAGCCCATGGTCCGGTTTGATCCTCCACGGTTCATCCCCCACGATTCTGCTCGCGAAATAAAACAAGAAAACTACAGACTTTATGTGCATGCCAGATTTTTACCAGATTCAAACTACAATAAGAAGAATACAAAGGGAGTAAAAAAATGCAACGCAAATTAGCAAGTACATCTGCATCGACATTTCTACATGTCAGCAAGAATTTTGGGCATTCAAACTTATCAATAATAGAACATAACACCATGATTATGGGTGCTTAAAAAGAAACAATGTTTTGCGAACAGAGGTGGCCTAACACCGGCATGGACAGGAGGCGGTAGGTGTCGCATGGAGGGTCAGCGCTCGGCGAAGGAGCCGCGCGGGCGACGACGAAGGGGGTGACGCACGGAGGCGGTGAGCGGCGCGTGAAGGGGCCGTGCGGGCAGCGCACGGAGGGGCATCACTTGGTGAAGGGGCGGAATAGTCGACGACGGAGGGGTGGTGCACGGAGGTGGCGGGGTAGGGATAGGAGGTGGTGGGTGACGCGCGGAGGGGTGCCGCTTGACGAAGTGGCGGCGTGGGCGACGACGAAGGGACGATACACAGAGGGGTGGCGCGGGCGACGGTGGATGGGCGGTGGGGCTGCACATGGAGGGGAGGCGGCAGGGTGATGGGCGGGGAATGGCTGAGCATAGGACGGGTGTCTTTTACAGATAAGGCCGTGGGTACTTAGTTTCTTAAAATATGTCAGGTACCTATACACGACCCGATTAACCGGATATTTGTCCGAATATTTATCACATGTATCCGAATATATACTACTATCGGATACTATCCGACACCAAACTCAACGTCCTTGAATCCAAATCTAAATAGGAACCTTAAATCCAAATCTAAATAGGAACCGAATGGAACAAAGGTTTTTTTATAAACCGTGCCATGCTGCTCATCAGTCATCACCAACCCAACACTGCGTCAGCGTCGCTGCCTGCCTCCTGGGGGACTGGTTCGCTGCTCCGCCCTGCTCCGGCGCCGCCTCCGCCTCCGCCTCCGCTCACGGCCACGCGTGCGACCGCGGCAGGCCAGCGTCTAGCCGCCGCTCCCCTCTCGAGACCGCTGCGCTGCCTTCTCCTTCCCCAGCCTCATCTCCCTTCCTCCCTCTCTCTCTTTGGTACGTTTCCCCGATTTTGCGAGTTCGGATTTGATACACAGTCGATCTAATGGTTTGTTTTTTCATAAAAATAGAAATTCTCCATAACAACGAAAGTTTAAGAACATTAGTATTGTTTTCAGGATTTTGTTTGTGAATTTCCCCTAATTTTGGACTTGAAACCTACATTGTTGATGATACTTGGCATCCGCGGGAGCCCAGGCAGTTGCCCTCCCTGCCCGGGCGGTGGATCCGCCGCTGGTTGTGGGGTACTATAAATCTCAAACAGTAAAGGAGCATCCATGGAAGTTGTAATGCACGTTCCAATGAAAGGCTATCTATTGTAGATTTTGTGAATTAGCTGTCTATTAGATCACCAAATGATCAAATGTCATAAATTTTGTAATTAGTTTTAAGAAATGTTTAGTAGTTTTATTATTGGCACTGAAAAAGTGTGATAACTAGCATCCAGCTAGTTTATCTGTGTCTCATGACTGTTTTGCTTCTTTCAGATGGAGGATGGTGCATCTACTTATACTGTTGATGAGGCACTTGTGTCCATGGGATTCGGGAAATTCCAAGTGTTTGTGCTTGCTTATTCTGGGATGGCTAAGATTTCTGAGGCAATGGAAATGATGCTTTTGTCATTTGTTGGGCAATCTGTTCAAGCTGAATGGGGGCTTTCTGCACAGGCAGAGAGTCTCATAACAAGTGTTGTTTTTGTAGGGATGCTTGTAGGAGCATATTCTTGGGGCATAGTTTCAGATAATTATGGAAGAAGGCAGGCCTTTTTTCTAGTTGTTTCCATTTTTATTAGAAATTTACTTACAAATGTTCTCACCCGGACAAAATACATTATTCCCATTGTAATGAAGAGTTAAACATTTTCCCTTGTGTACAGAAACCTTGTTGGCAATTGATCCTAGTAATGTGTTGGATGATCCGTAATAAGTATTATGGACATAACAATTCAAGTTTTCCCTTGTTATCTTTACTGTACCCTATATTAGTTGAATTTGACTAATTGAGGTGTTTTCTTGGAGAAACAGATTAATGTAACCCTTTTTAGGCTAGGCCATGCCTGCACCTTCATGGTTAGAGGCAAGGCGTTGGATAGATATTGGACATAAGTTTCGAAATCAATACTGGCTGGCAGTCGATTACTTGTAACTTGTGTAGTATAATGATACATAAATAGTCAACTCTAACCATTTTAATGGCCAAATCTGTTATATCAATTTATGCAAGAATCGTGCATTTTAGGATGATAATTTTTATTTGTCATGGTTAACATTACTAATTGTAACCCCTTCTCACTCTTCGGCAGGGTTGGTTTCAATTTCACAGCCCTTGTAACTGGTGGGGCTGGTCTTCTCAGTGCATTTGCGCCAAATTACTTATCCTTGATTTTCCTAAGATTCATGGTCGGTGTTGGACTGGGTGGTGGACCAGTTCTAGCTTCTTGGTTTCTAGAGTTCATCCCTGCTCCTAACCGAGGAACATGGATGGTTATTTTCTCAGCATTTTGGTCCATTGGCACAATTATGGAAGTTTCACTTGCTTGGGTAAGTTTTTACATTTTGCAAAGTTAATTTACCACAGATATAATTTAATGAAGATCTTGACACCAAAACTGGTTAAGTGACACACATGTTTTTTATATTTTTTTTCTATATACATATTTTCAAAATTTTGATGTCAATTTTGTTGGTACTTGTCTACTTAATTTGCAGGCTGTGATGCCAGGTTTTGGCTGGAGGTGGCTGCTAGCACTCTCATCATTGCCATCATTTGCTCTACTACTCTTCTATCCAGTGACACTTGAGTCTCCTAGGTACTTATGCATGAAGGGCAGAATAACTGATGCAGTGCATGTTTTGGAAAGAATGGCACGAGTAAACCATGTAACCCTCCCTTCCGGTCAACTTGCCTCCAGCCATCGAGTGGAGCTCCATGAGATCGTAGATTCCTCAGAAACGGCACAGTTGGTTTCAGTTAGGAAAACCAACCCTGCTGATCATGCTAGCAAATCAGAAATTGGGGGCTTCAATGCCATCTTGAAGCTTCTGTCTCCAAATTTAGTTAGATCAAGTCTTCTCCTTTGGACTGTCTTTCTTGGCCATGCCTTCCTATACTATGGTCTTGTTCTCCTAACTACAGAATTGAGTCACGGAAATATTATTTGTAGATCAGAGGGAGCAGTTACAGCGCAAACCACCCACGGAAATGATGTTAATCTGTACAGAAATGTATTCATCACAAGCTTTGGAGGTATGATTTGCCTTTCCCTGTGGCTGATCATATGTTTTGAGAAACCCTGTCTAAGACAAATCTTAACATTCACCGCATTTAATTATGCAGAGCTTCCTGGCCTTATTCTTTCTGCTGCCATCGTGGACAAGATTGGCCGCAAGCTCTCAATGTCCTCCATGCTTTATATCAGTTGCCTATGCATAGCTCCTCTCATGTTCCCTCAGTCAGAATATTTGACGACCATCTTCTTGTTCGGCGCACGCATTTGCATCTCCGCAAGCTTCATTGTCTTGCACATCTACGCTCCCGAGGTCTGTTCATGTCAAATTGCCAATAACCTATACCTACGTCTCTTGTCAAAAGCCTTAAATCTTTGCCTCCAATCTTGCTCCAGATATACCCGACTGCAGTCAGGGCCACTGGCGTGGGTTTTGCAAGCTCGATAGCGCGATTTGGCGGGATCTTGTGCCCTCTTGTGGCCGTTGGGCTGGTGCACGCATGCCATCAGACTGCAGCCATCCTGATATTCATCACGGTGATGCTCGTGTCAGGTGTCGCTGTGTCCTACTTCCCCCTGGAAACAAGCGGCCGGAAGCTGAGCGACCACATTGCGGCGTAGAACAAAGCTGTGTGGGGCGTCTGACATTTCTGTTGTTGTCAACACTAGATTCTCCTGATATACAATACAGAAGTGATGCCCTGGGAGCCATCATTTTTTTAATTTCTTTCTCATTTGTTGGTTCCCTCTATAGAAGCATACAGAATAGAAAGAGAAGTAAAGGCGAATATTCTTCAACAATGCTTTTCAATAGAGATACGTACACGGACAATTTTGAGCAATGTGGTGTTTACTTTGTTCTCTGTACATAGTTCTAGCTTTTTAAAAAAAAACAGCTCTTCATATCTTTTTCGTGTGGTAAGAAAAAGGTAAAAAATGACTTCACATCAATAACAATTTCTTGGCATCATTTTCACGTGGTAAGAATTTAAAAAAATGTTAAAAAATCAATTCCGTTGCCGGGACTCGAACCCGGGTCTCTCGGGTGAGAGCCGAGTATCCTAACCAGCTAGACTACAACGGAGCTTACACTGAATAGAAAATTGTAAAGACAGATAATGAACATGCAGAGTTCTCTTCTCCGCGACGCATATCCGACGAACGGTTGCGCGCCATTGCCGGTGCTCCATTCCCAATGCTCACTCGCCTTCCTCCTCCCGTCTCTTCTTCCCCACGACCACCTCCATCTCCTAATTTTAGACCATTAGCCAATGAGGGACTGGAGGAGAAGTGGCCAGGCTCATGCTCCCTGACGACCCGGTGCTGCTCCCCTTGCTGCACCATGGCGCCCAGGTGGCCGCCGCTCGCCGGCCTCGCCGTCCTCCTCTCCGTGGCCGCCGCCGCCGCAGCCAAGACCGACCAGCCTGACGGTGAGGGTTCTCAATCTTTTCCGCCCCCTTTCGATCCATGGGCTCTGACAAACATCTGCCTATTTCAGTCGCTGCACTCAATGTCCTGTTCACTAGCATGAACAAGCCATCCAAATTGTCCGGCTGGAAAGCGAGCGGCGGCGATCCGTGCGACGACGACGACGAATGGAAAGGGATACAATGCAGCGGCTCGTCGGTCACAGAAATGTAAGCCTGCAGCATTCGCCTAGGGAAGCAATAGAAATTGCTTCTCGGTGATAGATAAAAGATTTGATTTTTTTTTTTACTTGGGTTTGCTTGATCATGTTGCATAGAGCAGTGACTTGTCGGGGCTTGGATTAAGCGGCACGCTAGGCTATCAGCTGTCGAGCTTGAAATCGGTGACTAAATTGTGAGTTGCCCCTGTGGTCTCGATGATCGGTCGTCGTGGTTATGTAACTTAGTTGAATTTTCTTCTTTTTCGTAGTACAGCGATGTGAGCAAGAACAATCTCCATGGTGAACTTCCTTACCAGCTCCCACCAAATGTGGTTCAATTGTAAGTTTTCGGCTCTGTCATCTATAGCTAATTTGTTTTTATGGTCATGGCTACATCCAAGGCATTTTTTTTGTGTGTGTGATGCAGATATCTTCAAGGGAATTCCTTTACAGGTGGGGTTCCTTATTCGATATCTCAGATGGCTGATCTCGAAACACTGTAAGAATCCAATTCTTCTTGTTGTCTTCGATCCTTTATTTTTGTTCCCTTTTTCACAGTTATAATTTTTATTGCGTGAATCATTAGAACAACCTGTTTTAATGGATTGTAGAAATCTTGGTAACAATCACTTAAGTGGACAGTTGACCGACATGTTTTCGCACCTTCCAAGACTCTCAACACTGTAAGTTAAGCATGAAGATCACAAGTTCTTTGTAGTTTTTGTTTTACAAATTTACAACAGCTGCAATTAGCATACATTCCAAAGCTAACCATAACAGTGATTTAGCTTCTGTCAGTAGTTGCCAAAAGCTTCTCTCTTCTTCTTTTTTGAACCAAAAGTTTATTTTGATATTAAGCTTATTTGACTATTTGTACATTAATTTTTGTTGTCTCTTATGAATAACCTAATTCGTGTAATCAGGGATCTCTCTTTCAACCGCTTCTCGGGTAACTTGCCCCAGAGTTTTCAATACCTCACAAGCCTCAAAACTCTGTAAGCACACTAAATTAAATGAATTGGTGTTATTCATCGATATGCTCATTCAGAACAAGAAATGACTGCCAATGTTTTCAAAACACATCCAGGAATGTGGAGAAGAACCAATTCAGTGGTCATATAGACGTTTTGGCAAAACTTCCTCTCGAGGATCTGTAAGTACTCCTAAAGTAAACAGTACACCTCAAATCAATTTTATCATCATAGTTCAAAATGTACCTTGGCACGGCACTACAAAAATACTAATACTATTGTCAAATGTTGGTTGCTGTCAATAGAAATGCATTCAAAAATTATTCTTAATTTGCATAGCCTATATACTTTGCATAAATACTGAAAAAGTACAGATTTGATGTATGAATTTGCTTCACTGCACCTATCTTAGAACTAAGCTTGTTTTAGCCCTTCTGAGAACTAAGCTAGAATGCTTTTACCCCCTTTGTGCTCAAGGAATTTGCAGAACAACAAGTTCACTGGGTGGATCCCAAGTAAACTTAAGGACATAAACAACCTACAGTAAGTTGTGTTTTCGCAATTCCATTCAGCAAATTCCTTTTCAATGCACTTGATGAATTATGACAGTTCTGAACAATTTCTCAAGGACCGGTGGGAACTCTTGGTCGTCCGGGCCAGCTCCTCCAGGTATGGAGAAGGGATCCTCAGTAGGAAGCTCATCAAATGGAGGGGGTGGCAGTGGGATCAACGGTTTCGCCATCGGAGCAATGGTGATAGCTGTGCTTGTTGCAGCCATTGTTCTCCTTTCGGTGCTGAAGAGGAAGAGCTCCTCTCCTGTCTCATCCCATTACTACATGGACGAGTCAGGTCAGAACCGATCGTTTATCCCGCTAGTTGATGACTCCAGAGGTACTAATGCACACGACGTTTCTTAAATCATAGAAAACTAGGTGGTTTTGCTGTGTCTGTGCTTAAATTTCGATGTGTAGAAACAAAAATGTTGTATAAAAAAAACATACTTCCTTTCCTGATACTATCAGTGCTTTCTAAATAAAGATTTCTTGCTTTGTTTTCTAGGCCGTAGGGAGTGTGCAGCAATCGATATGATATCGCTGGAGCAGTCCTCATCGATGGACTGTAGGACACCACCTGCTGTGCCTCGCAAGTCGATCAGTGACAATGAGTTTGAGAACAAACTTAATTATTCAAGGAGAAGCTCGGATCCGATCAACCTGACGACTTACTCATCATCAGACCTGCAAGCAGCCACTGGCAGCTTCCATAATACCAGGCTAATAGGTCAGGGAATGACCTGCCGCGTTTACAAGGCAAAATATGCTGACGGACGGGTAGGCTCTTATTTTTGCCACCTAAACTCATTCCAAAGCTTATTTATATAATATCGACTCAAAAAAAAAAAGCCAAGTGCCTGGATTCTATAATTTCATCTATGATATCTTGTCAAATATGCATGTAAATACGTTCTGTGCTCTGTAGCAACATACAGTTGGACCGAACCTGACAAATAATTTTGTCAAGAGATCTGCAAAAAGAATTTTGGAACTTTGAAGAGTTAAGGAGACTTGAGCATGACCATATATCTATCCGTACACGCATTTTGGGTATACTCATTATCTAGCATGGCAAATTTTCAGGAGCTGGCTGTTAAGAAATTCGACCCACTAAGCTTCTCTGGAAGCAGTGACTTCATGGACATTGTGAACGGCATTTCCAGGCTGCGCCATGCATACATATGTGAACTTGTGGGTTACTGCTCAGAGCCTGGGCACTACATGCTGGTGTATGATTACCAGAGGAATGGGTCCCTATATGAGTTCCTGCACTTGTCAGACGACTACAGCAAACCACTGACCTGGGACACCAGAGTCCGGATTGCTGTTGGTACAGCTCGTGCTCTGGAGTAAGTTGATCAGTGTGTGACTAGAATAAACAATTGCATGTGCATTAGCATGCACAGAAGTATCTGATCATGTGAGCTCATTCATCAATAAGATGTTGAGTATTCTTCTTCATTCAGGTACCTACATGAGGTCTGCTCACCTCCAGTGATCCACAAGAACATAAAGTCATCTAATGTCTTTCTTGATGCTGATCTCAACCCTCGCCTATCTGATTGCGGCCTTGCGTTCTTCTATGAGGTTTGCATAATGGTTCTTCTGACGTTTGATCGATGAACCATCAATGTGGTTGCAAAGGTGAATATGGCATTTTGGCATGGAACTCTCTGCAGGATACGAGCGAGAGCTTGGGGCCGGGTTACAATCCCCCAGAGTGCACAAAGCCGTCAGCTTACATAATGAAGAGCGACGTCTACAGCTTCGGTGTTGTCATGCTCGAGCTATTAACCGGTCGGAAGCCTTATGATAGGTATAACCGAAGGAAAAAAAGATAAACTTTCTACTTTGGACTGCATCTTACGTGATTTTCAGAAGATGCAAAACTTGACTGTGAATACTGAAATTTTGTGCCATGTTCAGGAGTATGTCAAGCTCCTATGCTCACTTGTGCAGAAATTTTTTTTTCTATCATCAGCTCTAAGCCAAGAATGGAGCAGTCTTTGGTCAAGTTTGTGACTCCACAGCTTCATGACATCGATGCCCTGGGAGCGCTGGCAGACCCGGCTCTCCGCGGCCTGTACCCGCCGAAGGCGTTGTCCCGGTTGGCAGATGTCATCGCTCGCTGTGTCCAGGTGAACGCCTGACTGGATTTCTCAGAAATGATCCTCCCAAATCAACCACATTTCATGATTTCCATTCCATGTAGCATATTACTGTATATACCTGAAAAGTTGTGCTTTGTCGGTGGCCGATGCATCATCGCAGACCGACTCAGAGTTCCGGCCGTCCATGTCGGAGGTGGTGCAGGCGCTCCTCCACTGCGTCCAGCGCACGGCCAGCAACAAGAGGATGGCCGGGCACCGCAGCGTTTCGCAACGCAGCGACGAATCCGACTGGTGACGCCGTCCAGTCTCGCCGAAACCCTGCACAACCTGGTTGTTCCTGCGGTCACTAGAACAGCATGAGAATAAGCAGATTGGTTGATGTAGATAGGATAATGTAAGATCAAGATCTGCTTCTACTTGTAGTGAATATATGTAACCGTCCCTTGCATATAAATCTGATGTACTACAGATTAGCAAGTGAAATGAAGGTACAGAATTTGCTGAACTCTGCAATTACTGGAAGGCATTCACAAGAGTACAGATAGGTAATAGCAACTGACCACACGCGTAAAATCACAAGCCCACTGATTACTTCTTTGAAAAGAGCGAATTCCACACGGTAGGGCTAAATCGGATGCCGTCTTCCTCCCAACAAAACACGCATGTTTAACTAGCAAACCACTAGTCTTATACACAGTAATCAAACCAAGCGTACATTGCCTGATTGCCACACAGTTAAAGGACTACAAGAAAAGAAAATGAGCTCACTAGAGCACTGCCGTGTGTTCTCAAAGTTACAAAATGAAGGGACATATTTCACATCGCAGTGGCCATGATAGTTTCACTTCCTCTGCACACACTGGTTGAAATTTTCCTAAAATAAAACAGGTGAATCAGTCAACACAAGAAAATTCCCAATGAAGTAGTAGTAGAACATATGGGGGATTCCAGTCATTGTCAAGGACTCCATGGGCAAGCCAATGTGAATTACCTGCATGGGCCAACCTCACAAACTTTCGTCAGTCTAAATGCCAGCTGTGCAATGGCAATCCTGATCGTTGGTTCTGTAGAGCCACTTGTTGCTGCCGCCTCCAGTGTTGAAAGGAACTCCCTTTGCGCTCTCACAGACACAAAAAGCTGACTTGGCTTATAAATTGTGCTTAAATCCACAACCTGGAAGAACATATTACAAATCACAACTGGAATGAGTAAGTTGCATAAGCATATATAGATAAATAGATCGGTACTGAACATACCTGTTGAAGCCAAGGTAGTGCCAAATCAAAGAACTTCTTATTTAGAAATTGGCTAGCAATAACCCCTAGAAGTTCATTTGCTGTCTCACACGACAACTTCTCAAGAACAGGTCCAGTTCTATCCATTAGGTCAATCAGATCAACACAATCGCCACAGTTCAGGGCTTCCACATATGCAGGCTCCATGTCGTCAGCACCATGAAACTCACCAGTCTCTTTAGAAGCACATAATGCATTGTGTTGCTCGGGCTCCTCTCTGGAATTGGTAAGTGAAGCTGTAAATGTTCCCTTAACCCCTGTTGTTCGACTCCTCGCTGAGCTTGGAAGATACCTTCCCAAGTTACTCTCTGAGCTCACTGACCCAGGCTTCACAGTTTTGTTATGAGTACGATCCTTTAGAAATCTAGCTCCCTCCTTTGTGTACACTCTTGAGCCCTTAGACGGTAGATCATGCATCCATTTCTTGTCATGTTTCAAATGTGAAATTGTTGACCGCTTATGGTTAGCATCCACAGATGTTCTAGGTGTAGAAGCAGAAATCCTGGGTGAAGAAGAAACATTTTGGTTCTTGAAAAACTTGGAACCATGAAGGTGATAGCGGCTTTCACTTTGAGTAATTGTATAAACAGTTTTGTCTACAGCATTCTCCAAATTGTGCACTTTCAAGTTTAACACTGACATGTTCTCCACTGAGTTAGACATGAATTCCTGCAAGAAACCAGCAAAGAAATTAGCACTGTAAAGATATTTGGAGCCTATGTCATTTTATTATATACATGTTTTGTGAATTGAGCATAAGGACTTGTACACGGTACAACACTTGTTCAGTCAATCTATAGGAAGAAGAATCTGCATTCATATTTCTACATGATCATGTTATAAAGAATAAAAACAGCAACCATTGGCGTGAGTTCATGATCACGATGCTTTCTATAAGGGGTTGCCCTTTTTATTAAACATTCCATGGGCTAATACGAGTAGCTAACATGTATAGAGCAGGTTGTTTTCCAAGGTATATCATTTATCCAGTTGCTAATTATCAAAGTAAACCTTACCATGCAACAATCAAACACAGTTAAAAGTTATCAAATTAGCCAAAATATAGGAGAGGTGTTAAATAGAAAATATGGGAATTACTTGCAGTAGATCAAAAAGATTTTCTTGCTTCCTTTTCATCTCTTGAAGTTGCTTCCGAATAAGAGCTAATTCATTCCTGGCACTCAGACAACAAGAATGCCTGCCATGTGAAGTGACATCTGAAACAGTGGAGTCTATGCTCTTACTCTCTTGAGCCCTGGGGCATTGCTCAGTAACTTCTGTGAAAACACAATCTTCAGGACATTCCTGAGCAGAAGTGACATGCTTTGTCTCACAACTCCTACTGGCTATTTCTGATTCAAAGGAGCATTCTTGTTTATCATACATGGGGTCATATTCAGACTTACTGTCTTCATCTACAATTTCATATGCACTTCTCTTTGCATCTTTCAGCATGTAAGTGTTACCAGATTCCTTTGCTTCAAGATCAACTGACGGCATCATGCACTGCTTAGGGACTGATATCTCAACATGCCAATCACTTGACTTCAAGCGTTGTTGGTTTGCGGCATTGTTTATGGCTATCTTGTTGATAGACAAAGGAGATCTCTTCTTTGTCGAGGTTATGGAGCCACTACTGGTAACAGATAAAGAAGGGACAGGATCAACTCTCCTAAAAGACGTCTCTCTTGATCCACCATCATGTATACTTCTGGCATCATGCTGGTCACCCAAGAAATTTTCTACCAGAGAAGAAATCAGTTAAAAAAATAGTAAAGAGGTTGCTTATATAAGTGTAGTTTAACTACATGCAGAAGGAAGGTAGACAGAATACAGAGTAAACGTGAAAACAATAATTGAGTTAAAGGCTTTATCCTAATGTTTATATGTTGTGGCAAATCATTGTGGAGAAATTAATATGGTATTCTGAATTACCCTTTCAGCCACATGAG
Organism: Raddia distichophylla; assembly: GCA_005191435.1. Taxonomy (NCBI): domain Eukaryota; kingdom Viridiplantae; phylum Streptophyta; class Magnoliopsida; order Poales; family Poaceae; genus Raddia; species Raddia distichophylla. The sequence goes on along the minus strand of SPJY01000659.1, from coordinate 1,523,950 downwards.
GAACTTGAATAAAACTCCACTAATAAAGATCATAAATATCTCAAAGGGTCGTGCTCAACAAGTTTATTACAAATCTATGAATAAGACGGCCTTAGTGTAGCACAACCTACTGTATCCTTTGTTGTCTGACCTGTTCGACGAATGTGCTAGAAGTCAAGATGCATAATATTAGAGAGAGGTAACAAAAACCTGAAAAAGGTACTTCATTACAGCTATACAGTAACATCAGATTAGTTGAATGATTTACATAAGTTCAGCTGTAAATTAGCCCGTTTCGTAATCAATACACTAATCCTCTGAAAGTAGTAATATGAAGTGTAAAAAAGAAGAATGCTACCAAAAAATAGCTATACAGTCATGCTCCCGGAAATAAAATATTGCATATGCATCACTAAACTACCAGGCTGTAAAATAACAATAAAATATTGTAGTACCTTTTGTGGATGATCCAGCTTCAGATGGTTCAGGGGTATCACGCCCTGGAATAGCTTTCCACAACTGAATAGAGTGTGTAATTGCATCACGCACTGGTTTGACCTATCATAGGAGACACAAAATTAATTGTAGCATATGCAATATGTTACTTTGTCAATTTCAGTGTACTGACCTTGTCAAATTTACAACGTTCAAGGGAGCGAAGGCAGGACGTTCTAAAAGAGGCAACCAGATATCCAGAACTGACAGCAATACTAGATAGAGCTAAAGAGGCTGCTTTCCTTGTAGTCCAATCACTACTCTTCAGGGCATCCATAATACTTGTTAGAGCAGATGATAAAGCCTGCTCTGTAGAAGCACCTTCAGCCTAAAATTGAGACCATGACAATATAAGATACAGCTTGTGGGACCAAATTGAAGATGAGGATGGCTACTCTACTTTTACATAATTGTGTTAGACAATATTGCTGAATTTCTACCAGAAGAAATAGACACAATCAGACTGCCAATCTGAAGCATTAAATAGGAAGTGAGAAAGCAACAAAAAAAAAACTGGAGTTTGTAGGAAGAGCTGAAGTGTTTTGCATGATAAACTGACTGAGCAGACACTGAATAAAGCAAGGTCATCTGACAGAAAAACATTCTACTGCACATATATTAGTCATTGTTGGAGTGTGTGTGAGCCCATGTATCAGGCCCATCTAGAGGCCCATGTACTCTACTATTTACCACCCTTCTAGGGTTTGGAACATACAGTAATTATCCTCTCTCTAGCAGTCATTAGCATATACAATTTTTTAAGAAGAAATCATCTACCTGTATGTATTACAAATTATAGTTCATAAAAAGATTGGTATTCTATTGGAAAGCATATGCAACAGTGCTACTAGAACAAAAAGTGTTAAATGGAATGACACTTCTGATACAAGAACAAAAGGACAACCTGAACAATGCTTCTGATCAACTCAATCACTGCAGGCTTTGCCATGAAATGGGGGTTCTTGAGCAGCTTAACAACACGAGCAAGCATTTGGGGGAGAACAGGGCCAGGAAAGTAACTGCTCTCATCTATAACCTTGGCCAAGCACAACGCTGCCCCAGCCTGAACATATCTATTCTGTTCACCCAATGATTCAAACAAGGGCCGGACCAATGCAACCAACGCGGCGCCACCATCCCCATAATTCGTAGCACACATGGAGAGGGTGCCACAAGTGTCGACGCATGCATCTCTAACAACTGAGTCAGCATCCTTCAGGCGCCTAACTACGCTAGTCACCATCTTGTTCATGTGCGGCGCCAGTAGGATTCCATGTGACCGTGCCAATGTGCCAATCACCTTGATACACTCCTTCCTCACTGCGCTCTTCTGCTCGGCATCAGTGTCAATCACACATGACAAGAAAGGGCAGATCATGTCCGGAGCCAAGGCATCCGCCGTCTTCTCAAGCTCATCTAATCCAATCTGGTAGGTGTCTCTGTCGGCGATCTTGTTAAGAGCTTGGACCAGCTTGTGCTTCAGCTCAAAAACCGCCTTGCCTTTCGAAGTAACCGCACTGGACTTCATCTTGGCAGTCTGATGCTGCTGCAAGACACAACCTGGACACCGGTTCTTTGAGCAGAGAGCTCACAGAGAAATAGGCTTGGGGAGCAATGCCTTCTCCCCCCGGGGAATGGAACTCGTGCTTCCTGTAGAATCCCCACCCATCACCTGATCTCTGGCAGAAAGCATAAAGCAATACAGATGAGCAGTCAGATAATGAAATTTGAGGATTCAGTACTCCAGTCAAGGACTCGAGTGACAGAACTTGAGCCATGAAATAATTTGAATTTTGAATCGTCCCACAATAAGGTGCAGTTTATAATTAATTGGACGGCTGACGTTTGAATCGCTGGTAACTGTAAGACAGTAGGATTAAAAAAAATCTAGAAGTACAATTGAAAATCGGGAGGAAAATGTACTAACTCCCCAATTTGATCTAAATGCAGAGCAAGCAAAGACACGCACACATCAAAGTGAAGCTGAAATCGGTGCATCGTAACAAACTGTCGGAACACACAAACAGTTGAACCCTAGAGACAAAGGAGATGGATCAACTCATCAACTGAACCGTTCCACGCACAAAACCACGCAAAAATGGGGGGAAATTCTAGCAGCTTGCACTGGTTGGGCCGTAATGGTCAACTTCCAGCTACGGACGAATGAATCACAAAGTTTCGGAGCGAAATGTACTCCAATAAGATGGCACGAACTTAGAAAAAAAAAAACCGTGGTTCATACCGCCAAAACGAAGCAAAATTAAAAGGAAAACAAAAAACAAAAATCGCCAAACCTCGACCCCAATTCCCGTTCCCGCAGCAGCATCTGCCTCCCTCGCTCGGCCCCCGCCCCCCGCGAAGGAATGCCGCGCAGAGAAGGGGGGCCGCGAATGGAAGAAGCGCAAGCAGCGACGCGGACCTCGATTCGAACAAGGCAATGGCGATTGGCGGACAGGCAGCGGCGGCGAGCAGCGCGGAGGAAGATGCCTCCACGCGGGCGATCAGAGCTGAGAACGGAAGGAGGCGGCGCGAACGGCGGGCGGAGAGATCTCCCGGCGAGAGCACCACCTGGAAGTAGTAGCTAGGAGGAGGAGGAGGAGGAGGAGGAGGAGGAGATTTGAATTCGAAACCAACCTTGCGCTGCGACTGCGAGGCTGTGCTTTTTTCTTTTTTCTTTTTTCTCCTCGTCGTGTGTGTCGCGCACGCCGAGGAGGAGGCTGGAGAGCGGCAACTACGAGGCGACTGGGCTCTGACCCGGCACGTGTATATATATTTGTGGGTGGGGCCCGCATGTCGGTGGGCAATCTGGCGTGGAGGCTGGTGCCGCGGAGCTTCTGGGAGCGGGAGGGGCATTTCGAATCCCGGGGCGGTGGACGGCTGGATCGGGCAGGGCGTGGGCGTCGGCCGTTGGATGGAGAACACGTGGCGCTCCAGTTCTGGAGGTTGGGGTAGACGCCAAAGGAGCGAGACATCTTGTTTGTCGGGCTGCCGGCCCGACGCAGCCCAGCTACCCAAGGATTCAAAAAATTGGGCTCATATCCTCTACCGTAATGGCATAGGATCACTGGGACAAAAAAAATTATCCAACCGCGACAAGAAAAAATTGGTTGTATGACACTCGGCTCACGTGCCTCGCAGAAACTAACATCAGGTTGATGTGCCTTTTGATAAATAACACTGGACACAAATCGGTGAAAATAACATAAATGAAGCATACAATCTTTGAGAAGCAAATTTTAAAAGCTTCGAAAGTTTAGTTTTACATTCAACCCATTTTAGCTTAACGACCAACTTATCCATTCATCTCGGTCATTCAACCATTCTGAACATGCTCTTATTTCTTTGGACAAATGCAAAAAATACCCCCGCCTTCACTGTCGTACCCCTCTACAACTCATGCACCATAACTATTCAGATGTGGCCAACTGGTTGTGGCTTGGAACCACATCTAGGAGATATGATATCCTTAGCACACGTCCTAGCGCCATAGACTCATCTTGACATGTGGCCCTGGATCATGTATACCAACTCTGCCATCCTAGGATCAAACACCCCTCATCCAGGAAGTGAACACCATGTCCCTCTAGCAGCCCACCATAAATTGGTATATGCACTCTGGTGATTCTTCGCACCTCGCCACCAACACTACTAATCTTCTCCTTCCACTCTAATTCCTCCCTATCCACCCTAATCGTGGTCAATAATGGCATCAATTTTTCTAGATGTGGTGTCGAGGCATGACCAATTGGCCACATCTGAAAAGTTTCGGTCCATGGATTGTAGAGGGTCTCGACGGTGGAGGGATAGCCAATGGTGCTTGTTCTTGGACTTGTTGTGTCCATTGTTGGAGTTGCCTCGGTTGGTGGAGAAGGAAGAATCGAAGATTGGTGGCGGTTTGGGATTGAAGTTGGTGGAGGCCACAAAAGAAATCACAACATCAGGCTTGGCGATCTTGAGATCGGCTTCGTCTAGGAGCAACATGAAATGTGCATGAAGGAATGATGGGAACAACATCCTTATCTTGATGATGGGAGCAATGTTGCGGTAGGTGTCATTGAGGCCACAGATGAGGGTGGGAACAAGGGTGTCCTCGCTGACCGATTGATCGATGTCAATGAGAGAATCCACGTAGGTCTTCAGCTTTTGGGAGTAGACAAGGCTGGATAAATCTCTTTCCAAGAGGTTGCATAATTCAGCCTTAAAAAACAAAGCATGAGATACCCTATTGTCGCAAAATAGGCTCTCGAAGGACTCTGCCATATGGTGTGAACTTGAGCGAGGATGATGCCAAGTATCTCCTTTGAGAGATGGAGGTGCAGAGAAGGAAGAGGATAGTGTAGTCAGTGGCCGCCTAGGTGACACTCAGCTAGACAAGAGCACCGCCGATGTTGAATGGCGTAGTTGGATAGCATAGTTATGCTATAAAATAGTCCAACAGATGTATGCAGGGTAGTCACGCATGCTTGCACAACCTAGTCAAGGCTGCCTAATTAGCCAAATAGCTAAGGTCCTGTTCTTTTGAGCTAATCTGAACGGCTGAAATGACTGAACTTCGAGAGCTTCTTGAGGTAGTCTCGAGATTCGAATACATTTCGTTTGACTTGCTTTTTAAAGCGTTAGAACGCACCATCAAAACAGCGAAAAAACAGACTAAAAAAACTCAAATTATATGTGTTTTCAAAAGGTAGATAAGTCGTTAAGACGTTAAGCTGAAAAGAACTGGGCCTAAATTAAGAAAGTAATCAGAAGGAGCTAATCTGGATGCATATTCTAACGATACTAAGGAATATATATGTTAATATTCAAACAATGTGCAATGATGTGTGCATGCGGCTCGTAAGTCATGATCAAAACAACCTAGACAAATTTTTCTACTCTCGAAAAGGTTTTAGTGGTGGTCAGTGATCGATGGTTGTTCAAAGCATCCCCACATTTCAAACTAGGGTAAAAATCATACATGCCACTACAGAGTCACCTTTGGACGCATATGCCATCGCGAAGTCTCTAATATCGCAAACACCATTATAGAGTGAAGAATCGTGCATAGATACCATTATGAGGGCTAAGAGAGAGTTTTGGATGAATACATAGAAAAATACAGTATGAAATACGTTTTGACATGTGGGACCCACATGCCACTCTCTCTCCTCTTCATCTTCTTCCTCCCTCCCTCCCCATCCATCTCTCTCTCTCTCTCTCTCTCTCTCTCTCTCGGCCAGATCGGTCTCCTCGCCTGTGGCTGGTGAGGGAGGAGGGAGGCCGGTGAGGGAGGAGGAGGTGGTCTTGCCAGCGGCGGATCCGGCGAGGGGCGCAACCAGCGGTGACAATGGGACCGGCGACGGCGGCTGTTGTAGGGCTCGCCGGCGACGGACTGCATGTGGGTATAGCGAACCCAATGGTGGGCTCGGGCGGGGCAAGAAGTGAGTCTGGCGAGCTCCTTGGCGCCAATGGCGGCGCGGAAAAGGGTCCGACGGCAGGATGTGCCGACAAGCTCTGGCTTTGCTCAAGCTTGCCATCGAGGCCGTTGTAAGTTAAAACCAAGGAGGGACCAAAGGATTTGAGCATGGGAGTACCTCTGGCGATGAATCAAAGAAACGATGGCGACGATGGAGAAGTCCAACGAGAAATTGAGCACGTGGGGAAGCGGCCAAGCTGCGACATGGGTGGCGCTGGGCGGAGAAGCTGTGACAGCTTTTGTTGCCACCAGTGGCCCAGACGATGTTCGTGAGCGTTGGAGCTCCTCGCTGAAGAAGAAGTGGTACTCCATCGTGTTGCCGCTGCCCATCTTGATGTCAGCCGCCCCCTGCGCCCGCGCGCCGCGCACTCCAGTCGCACCACTCGCATGCTGCTATTCGTCACGCGCATGGCATCACCGCCTGCCGGGCGACCACACCGCTCGTCGACTCCCGCGTCGCGAACCGCATCCCATCACCGTTGCCACCACGGCTTTGCTCAAATAACGGTGACAGTCTAACCCCTCAGTGAGGGAGATAAGGTGGAAGGCGTTCAATGCCTCGGGAGCCTCGTCCTTGTCGTCAGCCGCTGCCGGTGGCGGCGTCACTGGCGCGCGCTCGGAACCGACGAAGTCTTCTAGAACCACGACATCTTGACGTGCCGACCACCGTGGCGTGGGTGCTCAGGTTGGGGTCCAGCAGCATGCCTATCAGCTTCCTGGAACGGGAGGGCGCCGGGCGAGGAGCACGCAGAGGAGAGAGGAGCAGGGGGAGAGAGAGAGGATAGAAGAGGGGAATAGTTGGAGGAGGAAGAAGAGGAGGAGAGTGGATGACATGTGGGGCCTACTGTCAAACCGTATTTAACCGTATTTTGGATTGTATTTTCAATTTATATATCTCGAAAACTCACCATAATGGCATCTATGCACGATTCTTCACTCTATAATGGTGTCTACGATATTAGAGACTCTACGATGGCATTTCTATGCAAAGATGACTCTAAAATGGCATACATGCTTTTTACCCTTCAAACTAAAATAATGAATTAGAGTAGGATCTCGTAAATTGAAAATATTGATAAATGTATTATTCTTCTGTGATTAGCTATACATCCTATGTTAATCTTATGTAACTTTAACAATTTAAATATGTTATTAACATTCGAACACTATGAGCATATCAGGTTACTCCAATTTTGAGATTGGTTAGGCTTTGATATTGATGACACGAAGAAAGTGATCGAGATATCATAAAAGATATTTTTGGTCTTTTTGGAACCCTAGCTATCTTAGCAACATCAAGTAAGAAGACTCTGGAAGGCGAAGGTTTGACTTGGTAGTGGAGTGGTCACTTAGTAGCTTTAGGGTTGTCTTTTTTTTCGAGTGGGGTCCAAGTGTAGGTGGATCATTCCATATCTCAAGCTTTTGTGTTGCAGTGTAGGCGAGTCTAGAGCTAGTATGTCGACCATCAAGTGAGTTGGTTTAGGGTTTAGTTTTCTTTCCTAGATTTTCATGCCATCAAACCAGGTCTAGTAACGTACTGGCTACGGGTGTCACACGTGTGCTTGGTTTTGTTCTCCACTAGAGTAGGTCTAATGAAGTGTTAAGTTTTGTGGTTGCCTTAGGTGTGCTTTGTTTTGTTCTCTGTGGAACCAAGTCTAGTGGGCACCAGACTGAGTCTGGTGAAGTGTTGCTTCGAGGGCCTTCTTGTGTGTTTTGTTTTGTTTTCGACCAGACCGAGTTTAGAGTTACCATACTAGGTCAGGTCTAGTGGTTTGGTGTGGGTGGTTAGCTAACGGACTGGCTTGGGTTTGCTAGCGTCAGGCTCAGATGGGGATGTTCCACCAAGTGGATCCAGTGGGCACCGGACCGGGTTCGATGGAGTGTTGTACTGTGAGCTCATGGCCAGTGGACTAAATCCGTTGGCTTTGGACTCGCATCAGTGCGTGTCACCAGACTAGGTCCAGTGGCTTGTAAATACTAAATCTATGTTGCAATGTGTCACTAAATTGGGTCCGATAGTGGCCGGACTGGATCTGGTGAGGCTGTAATGGCTAGTTTTGGGGAATTTCGTATCTCCAACGGCTAGTTTAGAGAGGGTGCTATTTAAAGGGGTAGGTAGGCTGACTAGGTGAGGTTTTGAGTCTTTCAAAAGATATAGCTAACCATTAGATAGCCTTGAGAGTACTAGAGCAAAGAGTTTCATCCATAGGTGCTTCCCTTCGATTTGATGTTCTTCATGTGAGCATTTGATCTGGTGTGGTCAAGACATTCGAGCTTGTTACTATCTATTGAAGGCATTAATTTGGGAGCTAACCATCATCGCTTGCTGTAGCCCTCAAATTGGTGTACAAGGCATTGGAGTCTGCCTTATTGGAGCGGCGAAGGACTATCTCGAGTAGAGATGAGCTGTTAGACTCAAGATGGAACCGATCCTTATGTGCAAGGACTAGTTTCAACAAGGAGTAGGAGACTGGTTCTAAACCTCATGAAAAAACTCTTTTGTCTTATTTACGTTTCAGCATTTACTATTCCGTATTTACATTTCGGCATTTACTCTTATCTGTGCTAGTTTTTTTGTGAGTAGTTGTTTGCTCTTGCCATATTAACTAATATTCATTTGAACTTAAAATTTAAAACTGCCTATGACCTTTGGGACCCATTCAACACACATTGCAATGCACATATATCTATGTTCAAGGTGACACGCAACAACTTGTTTTATTTTATTTGAAATCCGTTGCAAAGCACAACCCTCCGCTAGTTATTCAAAAATTCATGAATGGTAGTTAGACGAGGTTGTTCTCAAGTCATGAAAATATTGAAATATTTAGATTTTATTTGAAGTCATTTTTTAGAAATTTAAGATTCTAATAAAAATTAGTTTTTTTTCTGGTTTGTCGGTGCTTGTTAGAGGAGTTACTCTAACAAAAGATAATCTAGCTAAGAGAAATTGGCCTATTGATATATTGTCTTGTTTTTGCTGAGGATAGAAACTATGCAACATTTATTTTTCAATTGCCATTTAGCTGATTGGATGGTTAATTCTTGTTGTCGTGTGTTTATGTACACCCACAAAATACGAACAATATGATTTTTACTTGGTTTTAGGGTTTGAAAGCTTGTTTGATGAACATAGCGGATACAGAAGACAAGTCACTGGGGTGTTTGTGGTCATTTTAACACTAAATCACTATTTTTAAGCTTCAAATTATATGTTTATATGTATATATACTAATAGGGTAACAATAAACAAGAAGTGTTTGTCCGAAAGACACGATGGTCGCTTGACAACGGTGCCAACACCGTCGATCCATCCCTGTTGATAAAACACTTTTAGGTGAACACTTAAATAGTTTTTTTAATAAGATGAATAGTTAAAGGACATGTTCACAAGTTAACAGTGATAAATAAAGAAGAAAGGAGGGATTACTTTTTCGGTCTGTGTATATTCGGATGGAAAAGGAATTTTTTATACATTATTAAAATATCTAAAATAGGCCAAAAACTAGAAATAAAATATTTTTCGTTCTACGGCCCATTGTCCAATGGATAATGGCCCGCGCGAAGGGTTTAATGGCTAGCGTCGAGATTTCCCCTTCCTTCCATCCCTTCGCTCGTCCCCCACCGCCGCAGCGCCGCCGTCCGCCGGCATGGCCATGGCCATGGCCACCGCCACCGCCGCTCCCAAGCTCCTCATGCCCCTAAACCCTCCGCTCCACGCCCTCCTACCCCAGCACACCATCTACACCGGGCCCCACTCCTACCCGCCGGCCCCTCTCCCTCTCCTCCCCCTCCTGCGCCGCCGCCGTCGCAGCCCCGTCGCCGCATGCCCCTCCTCCACCTCCACCTCTCCCGCCCGCGAGGCCGAGCTCGCTGTCGCGGAACTCCTCCGCGAGCACGGGGCCTCCCTGGTGGACGCCGCCGCCATCGCCGCGCGCGCGCCAGGCTACGCCTCCATGCTGGCCGACGGCGTCCGCGAGCTCGACGAGCTCGGCCTCTGGGCCTCGTGGAGCTCCGGGGCGGGGGCGGGGGCGCCGCGCGGGATCGAGATGGGCGCGCTCGGGTTCGGGAGGAAGGTGTACTTCATGGGGAAGAGCAGGCGCGACAGCGGAGTGGTGCCGTTCCTCGAGAGCCTCGGCGTGCGCCTCTCCTCCGCGAAGCTCATCGGGCCCTACGTTTCGGCGGAGGGCCTCCCGGTGCTGATCGCTAGGGTGAGAGCTAGAGCTAGTCCACTCTCAGCTCGGTTTGCTTGTATGGGTTCCTCTGATCAGTGTTCCAACTTCCACCTTAGAACCCAATCGAGTCCGTGACCGCGGTTTACATGTGCTTGGTCGAACAAGATTCAGTCTAACTAATAGAAAATGGAATACCCAAACTGATAGGAGCTTAATTGCTCGAACAACATTTTCCTTAGCTGCATGCCAGCGGCAATGCAGCTCAGATCAGCAAGCTTGTTGGTTTTGCACAGAGCTAGAGCTCAAGTAGGTGATTACAGCTTTGATGTTTGTTTATGTTGCACCAGTGATCAAAATACTTCAGTTATTATATCATGCCACCGAATAACTTATGGGAACATTTACTTCACTTGTAGGCTGCATTAGAATACATTCAGCAAATTCTCATTGGCAGTAGTAAAGGATGACATCCCGTCTCTAATATTGTGATAGTCGCATATATGTTTCTTTCAACAGCCGTGTTTCTCTTTCACGCTGTCTTGTGTTTAACTAAACTACTGTGTTTGCTACTCATGCTTTGTTCACATATAGGTTGAGTTCTTGAAGGAAATGTTATTTTCAAGTGGTTACGGAACACTGATCAGAAGGAATGCTAAACGCATGATGATGCACTTATCTATACCTGCAGATGAGGCTCTCCAAAGTACTTTATCCTTCTTTGAAAAAGTAAGTTTGGCAGTTCCAACTATTTTTTTCACACCAATTTCCTTGCATTTCATGTCTCTAAAAATCACATCTTTCTTGAACCATATTCTGGCAGATGGAGGCTAGGTATGGTGGTCTTAGCATGCTGGGACATGGAGATGTGTCATTTCCATATCTCATCGAATCATTTCCTATGCTTCTTCTCTGCTCAGTGGACAATCATCTTAAGCCATTAATGGATTTCCTTGAGTGCAATGGAATTCCCAAGCCAAAGATAGCCTCAGTTCTTCTGTCATTTCCTCCTATCATCCTTTCTGGTGTTGAAAATGATATCAAGCCAAGGATCAGTGCATGGAAAAAGGTATACTGGCCTTTATGTTTGTTACGTCTTTTTAGAACTTACAATATTGGTGTTCGGTTGACAATAAGTGCAATAATGGAATTTTACCCCCATTTCAAAATTTTGCAGGCTGGCATTCAGCAAGAATATATCGGTCGGATGTTGTTAAAGTATCCGTGGGTTCTTTCAACAAGTGTGATAGAGAACTATGGCCAGATGCTTTTGTTCTTCAAAAGAAATAAGGTAACTGAAAAAGTGAAAAAGGAATCCTCCTATCATGCCAACTTGGCTTAAGGTCCTGTTTATTTAAGTTTCCTGTTCTACCTGTGTTTGTTTGTTGTTGCTTGAAGTGGTAAGTCAGGTTTTGGCTGTCAGATTTCCAGTACAGTCCTTGGTGTTGCTGTGAAAAGTTGGCCTCATATTCTGGGTGGTTCAACAAAAAGAATGAACTCAATTCTGGAGCTGTTTGCTGATCTAGGCATTAGTAAGAAAATGTTGGTTCCAGTTGTTACATCAAGTCCACAGTTGTTGCTGAGAAGACCTAATGAGATTTTGCAGGTGTGTTAACTGTTCTCATGGTTTTCTTTCCATATATAAGCTCCATTGGTAATTAAAATGTACTTGCTTAATTTTAGCTTTTTTAGCAAATGGCAACCAAATGTCAGTAAAACAAATATTTCTTTTGGCTATTATCATAAATTGATAATACTTACATTAAGTTGACATGCAGCTTTCTTATAATCTCTCAAATCTTACAACTTGACATTGTCTCCCATTTTATTACAACCAAATTTCCTGGGATTAAGACTTAGGAGGCATGCATACAGTGGTCTATGTCAATTCCTGATTCAAGTCTGCTGCGTGCTTTGTAGCACTCTGTAGTTGTATCCATGGAGCAACATGATCTTCTAGGCATGTTGATATCCAAAATTGGGGATGGTCTCGAGTCGTTACTGTTTTACATCTTTCATCCTCCAATAAATGGCTATCATAATATTAGTTGTTCTGCCTTGTGTCCCAGACTGTTACCTTTTTCGAAGATATGGGTTTTGATAAGGAGGCAGTGGGAAAGATTTTGTGTCGTTCTCCAGAAATATTTGCTTTAAATGTGGACAATACCCTCAAAAATAAAATCAATTGTCTTATTGACTTTGGTGTTTCCAAACATCACCTACCTCGCATCATTAGGAAGTATCCAGAGCTTCTATTGTTGGACATAAATCACACACTGCTCCCCAGGTATGGCCGCAATCTCTTCTATAGAAGAAAAAGTTTTTACTAAAAAGGCTCAATCAATGCAATTGATATGTTTATAGTTCTTGGGATCTTGTAATTGTAAGTGCATTAACTCATGTAACTAATAGTAACTATATATGCTGATTAGGCCAGGTACCTGCACCCAACTTACTCCTTGGAATCAAAACCCCATTCTCTAATATTTTGCTAGGGTCTTTATGGATGATTTCACTTATATTTGAACATGTTTCACATTAGCCTTGCACATAAATACATAATTTCACAATGCTCTTTAAGCGCAAGGAAGAAATTTAAACATTTTACCCTCCATAACTGATGGAATGATAGGTTTAGTTTGGTCCTTTTTGTTAAAACCCAGCTATTATTAGTAAAAGACAGTGGCAGTGTACACTCGGAACATTATTATTTGGTAGAGCACTTAAATTATGTTTATTGCCTACATAGTCTTAAATGGAACATGCAACACAAGTTGACATTTGCTAATACAAAACTCAATGTTTGCTAATTTTTTAAGTCTATTTTTTAGTTATCTTTTGCAAGCTGTGATGTGCTAGCGGTGTAATTATTGTTAATTTTTTTTTGATGGTTGCACCTTTTTCTATTTATATATGCATTTTTTTTATAAAATAATGGGAATGTTCTTAAGTCATCGCGGTCAACAGCATGATCCACCTATTTTTGTTGCTTACCTGAAGTCTTGTAATGTGATTTTCGCTAATCAAATATATCTGTCAGGATGCTATGCTAAGTGTAACTGTATCCCAATATTTACAGAATGACTTACTTCTTGGAGATGGGTTTGTCTAAGAAAGACGTGTGCTCAATGATCTATAGATTCTCCCCTCTTCTGGGCTACAGTATTGAGCTTGTTATGAAACCTAAGCTCGAATTTCTGTTAAGAACAATGAAGAAGCCACTCAAAGCAATTGTAGAATATCCAAGATACTTCAGTTATTCACTGGAGGGGAAGATAAAACCGCGATTTTGGATACTTAAGAGTAGAAAGATAGACTGCAGTCTGACAGACATGTTTACAAAGAATGACGAACTTTTTGCTGAAGAGTACATGGGAATAGGAAGATTACTCATGACATCTCCGCAATCAGTCAAAGGCGGTTAATCTGGACTTATTTCAAGAGCTAACCATGTTACTATGTCTGAACTGTAAAGCTTTATGCTCCCATCTGGGGGGCTGTTTACAAATGGGAAGCTGCTTTCCATTGTTCAGCATCAAGAAGGTAATATGCTACTTACTATATAAAATCGACATATCGGATTGATCGTTTTGTTTATTGCTGGTAGAATAGCTATGTACTGTGCTGGGAAGAACGCTTTTGCGATAAATGTGATGAGCACCTCTTTTTTTAGATGCGGAGAATTTTCTTGGCAACTCTCGTGATTACATATTAGTAGGGCTCGAAAACGGAAACGGCCATTAGTTCTCTGCACTCTGCAGGCTTCATATTAGCATTTCAAATTCAAGAGTTCAGGATACTTCCATGTGGATGGCTGAATTTCATGAAGGGTGTATTTTGCGTGACATGCAGTATACTATGCGTATGCATAGCTCAGAGAAGCCAATTAGATGTGTATTTTAATTTGTTTTGTCGTGTTGCTTTTTTCAGGTTCAGAAAAACAAGGGAAATTGTGAAGCAGGTTGGTGAATAGAAAGAAAAGGGTGTTACATGCCCTTGAAAATGTTAGCAGGAACTTTTGGAGGCCACATTTCCTATCATGGTCCTTAATTGTCTCGTTCTTGTGGAACTGAAGCCTCTCCATGATCTTCACACCTTTCTCCCTCTGCACAAGCTTCGGTCTTTGGGCGTTGTCCATTGGGATCTCCCATCCTCAGCACTACATTGAGGAACTGAATACCATCCCTTGCACTCACTGGACCGAACCTACAAATCCTGCAAAGACACCACTTCGGGTGTTATGCGACGTGTACAGTACCATGGCACTGTAGAACGGGATTAGTTAGGAGATTAGTTAAGATTAGATCGAGTTGTTGAATTAGATAAGATCGGTTTGTTTAGGAGATAAAAATAGTTAAGATTTATTTCGTAGAGTCCTCTTAACCTTATAAAAGGGATGTGTCATGTATCTTTTTATTCATCCAATCAAATGAAGTAAATTGAGATTAGTCTCAGATGGTGGTTTCGATAACAGTCTAGGTGCTAGCTTCGACAACAGCTCGTCGACAACAGCTCGTCTCGCCTGCGTTAAGAGTCGTATCTCTTCTTGTTGCGTGTTAAAATCAAGCTTGTATCACTGGACATCACCAACCTTCATCCAGCACTATTCAGCTACTATTTATCTATATTTCTCTCGCTTCTATTTTATTTGCTGTAGTATTAAAATGATCTAGCCCCCTATAGATGGTGCCTTGCCCATGGTGCGTGCATCATGCTTCCTAATGTATATTGAGCTGCGCGTTCACGTGGTGTATCAGCATTCAGCAAGTCAGCAATGCTGTGGCTTCTTTAGCAAAGATGGGGTTATTTGAGTATGGGGACATATGCTGTGCAATCACACTAAAAATGCAATCGCCGTGCAATCGAACAACCAAAAGTTGTAAAAAATTCTGAAAAAATTTGTACATGTACTCTTCAACTTACTTTATCTCTGAATAAAATTTCAAGTTCAAATTCATTATAAGACGGACAGTTTTGATAAGTTCAAAATTGATAGAATTTTCTCTTTTTTGTAACTCTTAATATACAATGAATTTGAACTTGAAATTTTATCCAGAGATAAAGTAAGTTGAAGAGTACATGTACAATTTTTTTTAGATTTTTTTACAACTTTTGGTAGTTCGATTGCACGGTGATTGCATTTTTAATGTGATTGCACAGCATATGTACCCATTTAAGTACCTGCACCTGCACATTCTAAGTTTGCGCTTTTGAGAACTGTCATTGAAAGTCGAAAACGGTAAATGCTATTCCTAAAATAATCTGACTGTTGTTTTGGAAAAATAAAAAGGACTTTGTAACACACGTCGCTATCAGACAAAAATGACGCCCATATTTTTTCCCTCCTCTCGAAGCACTGCGCTCCTAAATTGACTGCTCGTGAGAAATCGAAATACAGAAGCCTCTGGCCTCCTTTTTTTTAGGCTTAAATTAAAATTAAAAGTTATCATTGTTTTATTTTTTAGGGATTAAATTTAAATTAAAAATTACCGATGAAAATTTGTCTTTTTAAGTCGCTGTTAAAGAATGAATAGTAATGGACAAATAATCAAAGGGTAGTTAATCTCGTAATTAACAAAAAGTACAGATCAATACCAAAGAAAAACTGCCTCTGCGGTTCCAAAAGTAGCAATTGCCATGTACAGTACTATAAAGGGCAATGCCCTGTGTAACTTTACATAGATACATTGTTCATTTGTACTCTACAAAAGGACATTGTTCATTTGTACTCTACAAAAGGCAATAAAGCAACAGTCCTGTGTACTCTCTCTTTCTCACCACCACTAAGCACATCGGTGTTACAATAGTCCCAATATATTTTGTAGCTATTTTTGTGGTGTTTTAAGTGATCCTTGTTTGGTTCCTAAAATAATTTCTTTATATTTTTTGGACTCTTAAAGACCTCTCTCAAAGGGTCGCAACTTTACTAGATAATAATTTTTAGAAGGTATTTGCTAAAATAACAAGGTCTGAAACCGACTCAAATTATGTAGGCCACTTGACCAAACGTCCACACAATGACTACCGCTACTGAACTATATGGAATTAGGGGTCGAAATGAGCCAAGTCTAAGAGAGCCTGTACTAACTCAGTTTGGGCTTGTTTCATGTTACTGAGTCAACTCGGCTCGCTCGACTATACAAAGTAGGAAGCTAGATTGGTTCCAGTTTGACTGAAGCTTGAGCCACCTCACAAGCCCTCACGAGCTTGTGTAGATTTTTATGATGTGCCGGTTCCTATTTGGGGATAGAGCTTGGAAGTGTCGTGGTTGTCTCATTGCCGACCGATAGTAGGAGGAAGTAGCGGCATCACAAACCAGGAGGAATGGGAGGGAGGGGAAACAATGCCAGCTAGGAGGAAGTAGAATGCAATGTTTTAGATCAGGAGGAGGGTTAGCGGTGCCAGTCAATGAAGGGGGAGGGAGATTCGCCATGGGCCAAGAGAGAAGAAGGGGGCAGCAATGCTAGATGAGAGGAGAGGTGACAATACATGTCGACGACCGGCCAATGTGGGGGCAATGAACATCGATCGGCACTTGGGAGTGAGAGAGAGAGGGGAGGAAGAGTGGAGGTAAGTGGATTAGATCTAGTGAGGGAAGGGAGAGGAAGAGGGAGTTAGGGTAGCATTGTGGGTCGTGGTGTGCCAACAAATAAGATTGGGCTAGGGTGAAACGATATAGATCTATGGGTTGGAGTGGCCCATTTGAAACTGCTGACCAAACTATGAGTGAGTTGTAAATTAGGCTTGGGTTAGGCTCATTCATAGAAAAACTGGCATTGAGTTAAAAAAAACAACTGAGCTATGAGAGAGTCATGAGCTAAAGTTCCATGCCTATATGGAATCCATAGAAACATAGGTGGACATAGGAAACTTACTCAAACCAAATCCTAAGCTTCTTGACGCCTCACCGGCAACTATAGGTAGCATTAATAAAAGATTTCAGCAAAATGTGTGTGCATAATGGTTGAACTCGACGCTGGGATGATCAAATTGATTCGACCCGCTAATAATACGATAAAGATCAAGAAAAACCCTCATCTAGGATTCACTCCACCCAACGTGCGAGCCAAGCCCTAAAATCCTCAAACTAGTATTCACTCACCCAACGCCCGAGCCAACCGCGAAAACACGATCCTTAGAGCATGACCAATGCAATCCTAACTTAGGGTGAACTTAGCACTATTCATCTTTTTTTTCTCTCTTATATTTTAATGCTATAGTGCTAAATTTACCCTAAGTTATGATAGCATTGGTCATGCGCTTAGACTTCTTGCTTGAATTCATCGCCAGATAGAGGAGTTTCGAGATAATTATGTACACCTCATTCAATCCTCGTAGCGTCATCTTGTCATCAATACCAAAACACTTAATTATCCAAAAATGATGGCCTCGACGTTTACGATTGGGGGAAAGAGGGATGGTGGTGGGTTGTGGAGAAAGTGGTGGTCATCGGTGT
The DNA here is from genome assembly GCA_005191435.1 of Raddia distichophylla. Taxonomy (NCBI): domain Eukaryota; kingdom Viridiplantae; phylum Streptophyta; class Magnoliopsida; order Poales; family Poaceae; genus Raddia; species Raddia distichophylla. The sequence continues at coordinate 1,506,393 of SPJY01000659.1, read as the reverse complement.
ACAAGAGTCGGCATTGGATGCAATGGAAGGCAATGTGCGTGTATCAAGAAGTGGTGATAAGCGTGAGATGGATGCATCGGACGGGTAGGCCGGATTGGAGGGGAGGAAAAAGAATGCAAGCATGGTATTTTTTTTGGTATATGTATATACCTAGCTCGTTTATGGACTTTGCAGCGACACATTTATATTTTTTTTACTATTTTTTAAGGTATTTATCAAAAGTTTAAAGTGCCATTCTTTTCGTTTTAATTTAACTTACCTTTCCACCTACGAAGTCAATAAAGATAAGATAAGATAACGAGAATGCTTCCCATCGGGCGTCCGACGGCGTCGAACGCCCGCGGCCCAGCAGCGCGCGCGGCCCAGCATCTCGCGCGACACGCACCCGCCCAGGCTGCGTGATTAGCACGCATGGCCACGTGAGCGCGCTGCTGCTAGTTTGCATGCATGGCCGTATGTTGAACACAACGACTAGAAAAAATGCTGGCCGTATGTTGAGCACAGCGACTAGAAAAAATGCAAGTGTGTTTCATTTTTGCTATTTAAATTTTTTATTTTAGTATCCATTTCATCTGGAGTCCGAAATGCATAGAATAAATTTCATAATTCATCTAAAATCACAATTAACTCATTTTAAATACTTTTAATTTTTTTTATTTTTTATTTTCCCACAGACCAAATTGTTCCGAATAGCAAAACTATTTATTCCAATAGCCAAAATTATTTGTTTCGGTAACTCGAACATATTGTTCCAGTTGGCTAAACTAAATATTTCAATGGCAAGTATGATTGACTGTTCCAGTAGATATACAATTGGGTTAGCCCTGTTGTTCCAATTGTCTTGTTTTGTTCATAAGTCTTGTTTTGATGGAACAATGTGTATACTTGTATACTTTGTTCGTATACTTAGCCAAACCGTTTTGGTCTCGTGTTCCGAGCCCGGCTCGGAGTCCATCGGGCTCGTGCGTGCTATAAAAATCCAACCCGCCGCGACGCAAACCCCATCCAAGATTCCAAGGCCCAAGAACCCAAGTAAACTACGCCGATGGCCGCGTCCGCCTCCGCCAGCGCCGGAGTGCTCCGCCCCTCGCCGCCGCCGCCGCTGTTTGACTTCAACGTCGACGTCGACTGCAGCAACGACGAGTGGTACGAGCGGCGCAGCGCCAGGGTGGACGCGGCCCTCGACGATCCCGTCCAGAGGGAGAGGCTCCTGACGTTCCTCAAGAACGCCGGCGTCGAGGAGTTCGACGAGCACGGCCATGTCGTCGTCGACTGCCTCCGCCGCCGTGGGGAGCTCCTGGAGTTCCTCGACGACGCCGGCTGCAGGGACGTGCACGACCACCTCGCCGCCCTGGCGGACGAGTTAGATCAGAAGGACCTGGAGGAGGAGCGCACCAGGATCGAGAACGGCGAGCAGCTGCGGCGCGAGGTCAGGCGCCTGGAGGAGGCCTTGAGGCGCGCCCGCGTCCCCCCCTTCGTCGTCGGCCACCTCGTCGAGCTCGTCGGCGACGGCCACGCCGTCGTCACCGTCTCCGGTGACGGCGACGCCGGCACGGGGCGCAGCTACTACGTGCCCATCGTCGGCGACGTCGACCACGCCCTCCTCAAGCCGTCGGCGAGCGTCATGCTGCACATGAACTCGCACGCGCTCCTCGGCGTTCTGCCGGCGGACCACGCCGGCTGGCCGGCGGCGGCGGCCAAGAGGCCGGGCGTCACCTACGACGACATCGCCGGCTGCGACGAGCAGAAGCGGGAGGTCCGGGAGGCCATCGAGCTGCCGCTGACGCACCCCGAGCTGTTCGCGCAGGTCGGCGTCGACCCGCCGCGCGGCGTGCTGCTGCACGGCCCGCCGGGCACGGGAAAGACGATGCTCGCCAAGGCCGTCGGGCATCACACGGCGGCGGCCTTCATCCCCGTGAACGCCAGCGAGTTCGTGCAGAAGCGGTTGGGCGAGGGGCCGAGGCTGGTGCGCGAGTTGTTCCGGCTCGCGCGGGAGCGCGCGCCGGCCATCATCTTCATCGACGAGGTGGACGCGATCGCGGCGGCGCGGTTCGACGCCGCCGCCGGCGCCGACCGGGAGGTGCACCGCGTGCTCATGGAACTGCTCGCCCAGATGGACGGCTTTGACGAGTCCGCCGGCGTGAGCGTCATCATGGCGACGAACCGCGCCGACGCGCTCGACCCGGCGCTGCTCCGGCCGGGGCGGGTCGACCGCGCGGTGGAGTTCCCGCTCGCCGGCCGGGCGCAGAAGCGGCGGGTGTTCCAGGCGTGCACGGCGGCGATGAGCCTCGCTGGCGACGTCGACCTGGAGGCGCTGGTGGCGCGGCACGACAGGATGAGCGCCGCCGAGATCGCCGCCGTGTGCCGTGAGGCCGGCATGATGGCCATCCGCGACAGTCGGTGCGTCGTGACGCACGAGGACTTGGAGAAGGGGTATCTCGCCGTCGTCAAGCAGTGTCATGGCGAAGCGAGCGAGTTTGCCTTTTACAACTGGTGATGTAGCTCTTGGCATAGCAGTGTTGTGAACTTGCTCGTGTTCTTGGATTCATCTGGCGTAATATATTCAATATTATTTTCGTTATTGTCCATGAAGTTTGGAAATTTCAGAGACGGCTAATTAGCTGATTTTGGTCTCACATGCTCCCTCAGCCTCAGGTGCGAATAGGGATGGCAATGGTACCCAAAATCTGACATCCGATGGGTATTTACTCTATTAGGGTATTAGGATACGGGTCTGGTATAATGATCATACCCATGGGTATATTAATAGGAAAAACCTTCACCCATTGGGTATGCGGGTATATGTATGTTCTACTCCCACCCATATCCGTTTACCCGTCTATCTGTAGCAAATGACGATTGACAGTTAGCAGAACCAGGCTAATCGAAAACCATAACAATTTCCCAAGCCCAGTACTGCAACCCAAATGCCCAAGAAGGAATATTCACAAGACTTCACAACGTTGCTCAAAACTCACATACAGTTCCACTGTCCCTAACTAGCTAAGGGTACGGCGTAGGTATGGGTGATCCGTTGGGTGTTTTTTGTCCCTAACTGGCTAAGGGTACGGCGTAGGTATGGGTGATCCGTCGGGTGTTTTTTTGTTTCACAGGTACGGGTCTGAGATACCAATACCCAACGGATATGTACCCGTTGCCATCCCTAAGGACGAATGAATACCATCATGAAATCTGCAGTTACTTAGCTACTGATTTATACAAATAATATTAGCTGTGAACGTGACATTTGTTAAGACATCAAAAGGCACTTCCATAACGTACGCTCCAATACAGATAACAAAACCTCACATCGAGCATCACATAAAGCATCAAACGTGTTTGCAAAAGAGAAGAATCGTTTCATCTTTCACACAACACACTGAACCAAATCTTAAGTAAATTCATCTTAAGGCATAGGTTCGAGAATATGCAACAAACTAGGAATCGTCACCATCAATGGGATACCATTTGGTGCTAGTGTTACATATCCCGTTTAGGCTTGTGTGTCAAAAGTTTATTTGAATTCCGAACAGGCACTCATTGCATGACATAATATGACATAATAAGTGTCTGAAGAGTTACATGAAGTATCCATAATATGCCCATAGTAGCATACTTCTTCCAGCACTGATTGTTGGGCACAGATTATAACAAAATAAGGTAAAAACAGAAGTCTCCGATGGAAGTAGGAACGTTGATCCTTCAATACTCCTTCTTGCCAAAGTTTTTGCACCAAAGTTGAGACGGGATTGGCCGGACTGGGTGATGCGGTCGTTGCTGCACAAAAAATTGCATTGTCAGTACTTCTGTCCACGGCTATAAAATAGACAGGTCATTATCATCCACAACCTAACATGGAATTATGGAAACTAGAATGCCAACACGTCCTCAGAACGAGGATTCAAAAAGGGGGAAATCAGATGTCTAGTTCAAATGCAATTGTGTTGGTGTTGCTATTGCCTAAATCAAGTCTCATATGTAATATTGATAGAACAAGAAGTTTGTCTTTCACTAATCTTTTGTATATGAATTTTAGTTCAGACGAAACAATTTGTTAGTTGTCCCGCCCCAGCTAACCAAGAGCACATGCATGTAAAGATTAGCCGTTGACAGCACCACCCCAGTGCCTGGGCATCACAATATTGATGAAGTCACGAAAAGATGACTTTTAATAAAATATTTGAAATCAATTCTAACAGAAATCATTTGGACAAGATTAAAATTCACAAAACATGGAAGGCCAAATTAGTGCCATGCCTACCAAGGTCAACAGGTGAAATCCTATGTAGTCACTTACTGAACAAGTCCCTGCGATGATCTAAAACTTATTTGAAAAAAATGGTGAACATAGCCTGTACAGCACTCTTGGCTGAACATGTAAGGCCAGCTCTGGAATTCACAGTACTATACAAGGTAATCCCTGGTGGTATTATAAAGGTATGCCTATATGGCTACATCCATATAAGTAGCAAAACTACTGCTGGAGGACAAATGATGCAAGATAAATAGCCAAAATACAGAGTTAAAGAATATGATATGATAAATCTTAGCCATAATAGAGTATCACTATGTAACACCCCGGTTCCGCGAGAACCCAAAATGCTACTAACTCTTCAAAATCTATAAAATTTCGACAGCATCTCCTTTGTTTATATGGACATCCACGACAGGCAATTTATATCCAAAGAACAAATAAGCATTTCTATCAACTGATAGCCAATCTAAAACCTACAATAATTGCATCTCTCGATTATACACAGGTATATCCAATTCTCACCATCTCAACAAAAGCTCTTTACCAATAACCATCTACTATTACCTTTAAGAACGACGACGAAGACAATTAAGCAATAAACGAATCCATTGTCCAACAATTGGAATAAATGTAGAGTTCCACACAAAATAGGATTTTGGGCCAGGGTGTTACACACTATAAGGATGCATCAATAGGGGATTCAAAATAAGAATGCTCAGCTTTGTAGAACCAAGTACAAAGTAGAACTACAAATGGCACTTTATGTTATTAACTTGTTAAGACATAAAAGTAACAGCAAAAAAATTGGTCTATCCCAAAATTTGTCTAGCAAGTGCAGAAGATCCATTGTAATTTGTAATCATCATACAAAATATGCCATAACACTACCGATGATGCCAATCTGATAAGTTCCCGATACGGATATGGCAGTTTTGAGAAGTATCCAGGTAACATAGATGATGCACTTTATAAAAAAATCTATTGAAGAGTTTCTGCGAAATCACATTTAAAAGAGCAGCATTTGTGCGCAAAATAGTTCAATACCAACCAGATAAGAATGCCAGCTACATGTTCATTGCCAATGTAGTTCACACTTCACAACACAAGTCACTGTTGTAAGGTGGCCCAATGGGAATAAGAACATTAATCACAAGTTTTAATATCTACAGATCATATGATTGCAGCTGGAAAATCACATGTATTTTCTGCTGTTTCGTGCAGCATTCCTACCACCCAACTGTGATAAAGTAGGAATTGCATCCTAAAACCCAAAAATAACATTTCATAGGCCGCACTAATTACTACCGAGTACCTAGGACAACAAAATGACTAAAGCGGTGCTCAAAATTTGAGTTTTGCAGCCAAACGAGGGCAAGAAGTATCCAATAGAACTAATTAGCCATCAGTTCCACATTCAGTTGTTGTGCCATGTGTGCTATACAGAATATATATCGGAGTAGAAGCTGTTCATGTTGCAAGACTACTTAATAACGAGATGGCATTACCAACCCTATCCAATAGTTCTTCGTCATGCCCAAATTCCCACAAAGATCACATTTTTCGACTAGAGGTTGGGTGCGCCAAGAAGTCGCCTTGAGTGACTAGGGTTAGCGTTTGGGCGGCGAGGGCACGTACCTCGAGCTCGGCGGACTTCATGGCGATGGGGATGCAGATGAGGAAGATGCCGAACATGGCGATGGCGGTGTTGCGGCGCCAGTGCACGGGCCGGCAGTAGGGCCCGCCCGTCATGCTCCACACCTTCTGCCTGAAGTCTCCGCCTTCGTGGCCGTGCCCGCCATGGTCGCCGCCCATCGTCGCCGTCGCCGCCGCCGCCGCCGCCTCTCCTCCTTCGATAATCAGATCCGGGTGCGGATCCGGGTGACCGTGCAGTATCGAGGTCGATGGGGAATGGTCCCTGTGCGTGGGCGGCCGTTCTTGCACAGAAGGCCCTATAACTCTTGTGAATTATATGCAGCAAGCAAGCGTGCATGCATGTGCAAAGCAAGTTGAAGAGCTGGTTGATTATTGATGTTTTACACTCAAATCACTATGTTTTTAACAGTTTGTCATTTTAAAGGATGGAAAAAATCATTAGCTTAGCACAGCATAGATGATGCCATTTTCTTAAACATCAGTCCAATTTGATTGCATAGAATATTTTATTTTCTAGCATCAATTTAATTTACATTGTAAAAACCTAAAAAAAAAATCAGCCCCCCTATTGGACGCAACCCCTTCTGAACAGCCCCCATGATGAATGGTTAGAAATTATAGCCATCATCGTAGGGATCAGCGGGAAGGAAACGACGTACTGGTGGGAGAAGCGACAGCGGCTGTCGACTATGGTGAGGATGCGCTGAAGAATGATACATGTCATTTTGCTTAAATTTTATTTCCCGTGCATGATTGTATCTAACGGTTACATTGATCGATGCCCATGTTTAGCTTTCTGATACTGCAGAAAATACTCTTACTTCTATACGGAGTCCTGAATTTATTCCACCGCCCGGCCCAGACAGACGTTTCGTATGTATGAGAATGTATGATTGGGGCGTACGTGCCTGCCCCCGCCCTATTTATAGAGCTAGCGAGACCGGCCAGCCGGTATAGCTCTGCAACTTGATGTGTTCTTATATATAGTACCTATACACCGGAGATATATAACCCGTCCACCTATACACCGGAGATATATAACCCGTCCAAGGAATTCACGTGGAAAAGAAAATTGTCTAGTGATTAGGCAAACAAGCTACCACCGCAATTAGGTAGGAAGATTTATAACAGGAGAATAAAAATTAATCTTGTGTATATTTCAGCAACATTTTAGTATTCGGGAGGCATTGGAGATTGAGGAAGGATTAAGGTTTTTTAACCCATCCAAACCTATGAAATTTGTTCAAATTTTGAATGGAGCATAGTTGCTATGAATCAAGCAACTATGGAGCAAATATGCAACACCATTTAACTATGGAGCAAATATGCTGGGCCCTCTCAACTATGGGACAAATATGCAAATTCTTCTACTAAAAAATAGGAAAAATATGTTCCGAAATCACTAAGAATTCGCACTATACCTGATCCCACATGCATTAAGGGAACTACGCATTGAAATTTATTTTTTCTATTCATAATGCAGACCTTATCACTTGTGCCACAATTTGTGATGAAAGAATTTCACGGAGCATATTACTTTGTGCCATGGTTTAGAATCCAATAATTCCATATTTCAAATTTATTCCCCTTCATAATATGTTGGCCCTTTGTCACTAAGGATGAAATGAAGCGGATATTATCGAATCCGACATCTGTGTTTCTAAAAACACTAACAAGTTTTAGGCCCTATTTTTCTCAACTTATCTTATTTGACTTATCTACTTATCTAGCTTATTTTCTAATTCTGAGCTATTTTGAGGTAGCCCCAATAGTTGGATCCACTATATTGGACTAGTGGAATGGTTTTAAACGTGCTGATAACGTGTTAAAGGGCTATTAGCACACTGAGAAAGACAAGAGAGAATTAAGAGGAAGTGAATGATTTTATTGAATGATCAAGTTGTCGTTACAATGGGCAAAACCCCTTTATAAAGAGAACAAGTGGGTGCCTTGAAGTGACACCTCTCTAACATGTGAAGAATGAGTAAATAGACAGATTAAGCCAAATAAGTCCAATTAGCTGAGGAGAACATGACCTTAGTATTTGATAGATACAGATAGGAACACGAATAGGTACCCGATAGATGATGCGGATAGTAGAACGAATGTGATATCAACAATATCGGATAGAAATATAACATTATATCAACAATATTTGTGGGCATGGAGGGCTGTGATGAGCAAGAAAGATGGGTAGAGAGAGAGAATAGGAGAGATGAGGGCTTTTTGTAAAAATTTACTTACCTTATGTAGCACGGTGGGATTATTTAGCTATTATGTTTACAGAAGCAATAATGATAAATGCACCAGAATTCTTGGAGAATATTCAAGTACCCCAAAGAGCCAGCTATATTAGGGTAATTTTGTTAGAGTTGAGCCGTATAGTTTCTCACTTGTTATGGCTTGGACCTTTTATGGCGGATCTCGTTTTTTTCTCTATTTTTAGAGAGAGAATTGATATATGATCTGGTATGGTAGAAAGAAAGAAAAGAAAAGAAAAGGGAAGAAAAAGATAGGAAGGGGAGCAAGGGGCACCTTAGGCAAGAGCTTGGGGAATTCCTTAAGTTAAAAAAGTAAGTTAAGAAAGAAAAAAAATAAGAACACAGATACATAACATAAAAAAAGAATAAATAAGATGATATTCGATCTTTGAACCTGGTATGAAATAGGAGGGCAACCTTATATTCTGTAATGTCTAGTTTTGAAAGTTACGTCGTATATCTATAATGCAATATAAAGTTCCAAAACTTTGGGGGCAGTTCCTTGCGCCAAAACCAAGCATTATTCATTTCCTTGGGCAGTCTTGCTATTTACGGACACGACGTATGACAAACAGACATTACCATACCATTTGCATCCACAAGGACTCGGCGATTGCAACGCAGCAGAAGCAGCATGCCAGAAGATTGATTGATCGACAGCAACTTAGCAGCGGGGTTGTCCTTGGTTAGGGCAGCTTCGTTGGAGTAACGAAATCATAATTTGTTATATATAATACAAGAGATTTGATTCAAGAATGCAAAAGCATAATGAGACTATCCAATGTGGTTTCTACTCCTGTAAGACCTAACAAGCTCTTTGCCTCTTCCTTAAGTACACGGGTAAATACAGTACAATGACAGGGAAAATTGGCCGCCAAAATGACGCAACAAATCAGCTTGCAGCAAACATTCCGTTATTGTTCCATACTAAAACCTAGGAGGGCTTGTTGGGATTCTTGTAGCACCCTGCATTATATTTGTACGCCTTTTCCGAAAATACACAAATGGGCCACTTACTAACAACATTCCAGCCATGATTACCTGTAAAGAACATAAACTTGTGCTTCAGAACGAGTCAACAGCAAATAAAAACAGCAAAGACAATGAATGGCACCACAGTGGCAATTTTCCATGCCTAGAAAAATAAGTACAACTTGCCTGAGCTGTCTCGGATAATCATTACCAACCAAAATTGAAAATCAAATATATCAGTATGTGTGATGTAGTTGGTAACAATGTAGTAAGTCATCAAAGTACAACATATGTTTTGCTTTCTTAGGGTACTCGGTAGTCTTTCTACTGGGTATATTGATTCTCTGTAAATATTTGGAGTCCACATCAGGCTGCATCAGTCAAAAGATAAAAGCCCCACACACCCACCACATTGTCACAGACCGAGAGAGAGGAGTCTGTGTCTATACGTTCACTCATGTTCAAGCATGAGATCAGAGTTTTTAAAAATCTGGAATAAGTCTAGATCTGATCCTAATGTCCTTTTGCTGGGATCTTTTCAAGTTTCCGACTCCCTAAGATTTTTGCTTCACCAGAAGTTTACATTTGTTTGAATGACAAAATTCATGGTAGACAGATGCAATAATAAAGAAAGCGCAGAACTGTCATTTTAATACCTCAAAACCAAGAACAGATAACTTCTCGTTATCTTCCAGTGGTACACAACTCCTGTAGGTAATGTAATGCTTTGCGTCACCTGATGTGGATGCATCATCCAACACCTTCCTTTGCCTGCTATTGTTTCCTTCTTTTGTACCATTTTGTTCTTCCACACATTTCAAAGGCAAGCGGTACCCAGTTTCGCTACAACAATACTTTTCATCATTCTAACAAAAATAAGACAAAATGATATGTTATTGTCAAGCCAGTGCAATCTAAAACAAATGTGGAAGCATGCTGTAGTTTTGAACCAGGCTTGACATCTATGAGCAGCAGAGTAAATGTATCTATTATTCTATTTCTATTGGCAATGGACTAATGGGGCAAGCAGGAAATTATCACATGTATTTGCAGATGCTATTATCCAAATTAAATATCCTTGTATACTGATCCGCATGTTAATCAAAGCCCCAACGTATTCAGTGCTTAATAACAAAGGAAAACCCCTGAACAGCTTATCCAATGAACCATGGTCCAGGAAATGATATCACACTGAAAATTAATCCAATGAACACTCTGTACAGTTGACACAACTAGAAGACCAAAAGAAGCCATGCAACTGACTGACCAGTTTTCAGGCCACACCTTCCCAAAGGCTAGCAATGTTGACACAAGGAATTAATCAACTGATACGACAAAACTACTAGGATTGGAAGGAGTAAAGGGGTGGTTGAAGAACTGAGGATGAGAGTTGATGGGTGGGAATTCAGACCAAAAACATGAAGTCAGTGTCTACACTTTAAAGGCAGATGATTTTGGACAATAACAAGAAATGTACAGTTTATATAAATGAAAGACTATTCACACTGCATAGGATTAATCAAGGGATAGCGTTGGTGCTTGTTAGTAACATATGGCTCAATTCCAATAGGAAAAAACTGCACTATATACCTATATCTCATATTCTTATTCTTATATGGCATCAAGATAGCACACTTCACGGCATCCACGGTATAAATGTGAGAATAGAGAAGCCATTGAGCCAACTTCAAACATATAACTAATTTCTTCTCTATAAAAGACATATGTATTTCCCTCGACCCGCGAAAATTGGCCCCCTCTTATTTTCCAACACAAACAATACAAAACAGTATACATTTTGCACAGTACAATCTGGAGAATGAACCACAAAATTATGATAGGCTACCTGACTAGAAAAGCAGAACTTCCCCTAAAAAAGAATAGCAGAATTAGACAGCGATCAACGCCGCAGCGAAATTAGCTAAACAACACAAGCTAACTAAAAGAAGGCTGCTTCCCGATGCCACCTTAATCTTAGAAGAAAAAAAAGTTGGACCTTAATGTTGACCAAGATCCGATCTTTTCTTTAAACGTACTTCATAACTCCGACCCAAGAACGCGGATCACCCATAAGCTACATCGAAAATAATGGAAGATAGATACGACGTAACCCAAAAATCCCACCCCGAATCAGCAGAACTCGAACGGAATCTTCATGTTTCGTCCTCCCAAAATCGCGCATTTTTTTTTTATCCCGATAGGGGATTGGCGAATGGCCAGGGCTACAGGCTGGCAGAGTAAGAGAATCGGCTGACCTTCTCGGAGTACTGGCAGGGGATGCAGGGGCCGGAAGGGGTGCATCGGTAGGAGGTGTTCCCCTGCGCCTCGACGAAGCCCAGCAGCGACCTCCGCGCTCCCGACGCCGTCGAGGCGGCGGCCGCCATGGCGATCGCCGGAGGGATCCAGCACAGCGCGGCCACCGCGAGGAGGAGGAGGAGCAGCAGCCGCCACCGCCACGAGGTCGTCGCCGCCGCCGCCTTGTTCGCCATGGCGGTTGCTGATGCTCTCGCCCACCTCCCCTTCCTCAAATGTGCCACGAGACGCGGTGCCCGTTAACCCGATACGCCTTCTCGGGTCCCCGGCGTCGGCACGCTTAACGGGTTCGAACCCGTGAACCCGCTTTTACACTACATTGCTCATTTCTCTTCTCCGTCGCAGCCAAACCGCCCGCCGCCGCCGGCAATGTTCCGCCGCCTCTTCCCCCTCCGCCGCCGCTTCTCCACCTCGGCCGCATCGAGCGCCGCGCCTACTCTCTACTCGGGTGGGAACAACCCCGTGTCCCTGCTCTCCTGGGGCCGCGGCGCGTCCGGCCAGCTCGGCGGCGGCAAGGAGGAGCGCCGCCTCTACCCTTCCCCAGTCGCGCGCCTTCTCCTCCCTGACCCGTCGCCACTACTCTCTCCCGCTCCCGGACGCCTCCCTGGCGGCGCCGCCGAGCCATCTGGCGTGGAGGTGGGGATCTCCTGCGGGCTCTTCCACTCCACGCTCCTCGTCGACGGTAGCGCCTGGGTGTGGGGCAAGGGCGACGGCGGCCGCCTTGGCCTCGGCGACGAGTCCTCCGCCTTCGTTCCCCGCTCCAACCCCAACCTCAGCGAGCTCCGCGTCCTCGCGCTCGGCGGCATCCACTCCGCCGCGCTGACCACCTCCGGTGACGTCTTCACCTGGTGAGGAAACTGCCACATTGCTCGTTTCAAACTGCTACATGGGATTAGATGCCATGCCTGAGTGCTCGCTGAATGTAAGAAGAGCCAGAGGCGCATTGCATTTGGGTTGGTGTGGCGGCTGCATCACTCAGTTTACTGTAGCCTGCAGGGGTTATGGTGGATTTGGAGCTCTAGGTCACTATGTTTACCATAGAGAGCTATTGCCGAAACGAGTGGATGGTCCTTGGAAAGGGAAGATATCGCACATTGCTACGAGCGGAGCGCATACCGCAGCAATCACAGACTCAGGTTGGTCTGCTTCTTGCATCATGCTAAAAAAGAGATAATTTTGGATCAGCTGTTAAAGCATTTCACAGCTGGCAAAATGAGGAAGGGGGGAGAAGTGAGAACAGTTTATTTGGTAATCGTTTATGGAGTATTGACCTTTTGTGATTATCGAACCCCTCAGCTCTGATCCTCGCACTTTGCTTACAGGTGAACTTTACACTTGGGGTCGTGATGAAGGTGACGGTAGGTTGGGCCTTGGAAGTGGTGGTGGTCCCGGTGAAGCTGGCTCTCTCAGTGTTCCTTCCAAGGTGGAAGCGCTGCCTGTTCCAGTTGCTGCCGTAGCTTGCGGTGGCTTCTTCACAATGGCGCTGACTTCAGATGGGCAATTATGGAGCTGGGGAGGTTAGTATGTGATTATGCATTCGCTAATGACACTATATAACTTTCTGTACACCAATTTTCTTGTGGATGCTAGGAATAAGTGTTCTGATTGCATAATGGGACTGATTTTTGTTTTATTTTCGGCAACAAAGTGATGGAATTGTTGTAGCAAGGACTAGCAGCTTGTATTAACATGCGATTACGAGCATACATGGTGCTTTTGCTAAGGGTGAAATGTTGTGGCATAGTATTTGTCCTCTAACAAGCTGCATTTGCATAAACTGATCCTTTGTTTCATTCAATTGTCCATTGTTGACCTGGGCTTTGATAGTTTTACTGAAATTCTCTTGAGCTTCTGAATCTGTATTGAACACAGTCTTCAGCATGCCATTCCATGCTTTCAGTTGGTTATCCAAATAAATCAACCCTAAAATAATTCAAAACTAACATCAGTCAATAAAATACCTCATGATGTACTTCCATCTCTTCTGCAATCATCATGGTTCATACTCTTTGGCCCACCAATGTTATAACAGGTGGAATCATGGAGCTAATCTTGTTTACTTGGATAGTACAGAAATGCATCTTTTCATTTTTGGTTTTCCAGTTTCCACTGTAAGGGGTTTATTTACTGGTTTAATACACCTGTCATCAAACTCTAACTATTCTTAACCTTAAAGTTTCCCAATGCCTGCTGGTAACTTATTGCTATATGAGTTATTACAGCTTTCATGTGATTTTCAGCAAATTCAAACTTTGAACTGGGTAGAGGAAGCAATTCCAGTGATTGGAGGCCACAGCTTGTCCCTAGCCTGAAAAGTGTACGTGTAATCCAAGTAGCATGTGGTGGATATCATTCTTTAGCTTTGACCGGTAAGTTATCACTACCTGCAAATTCTGATGCGTCCCTGCCACTAGTGAAAGTTAAATTTTGTGATTCTTCTAAAAAGTTAAAACCATAAATGCATGGACAAAGCAAATATTTGCAATCAATGTCCTCAAAGAACATCCAGATGAGTGAAAAAGTTGTTGGTTGATTATATCTGCTGTTAGTTTTCCTTGATGCGGTGATGATCTTCAATCAGAAATCATATCTGAACACTTTGAACACATAGCAACCAGCTGGCCACCTTAATTGTACTGTTATAGAGAGATTTGTGTCAAACATACTAAATTTATGATTGCAGTTATAGCAAGCACGTAGCACTATGCTTACCTCTGTTAACTGTATTTAGATGAAGGTGAAGTTCTTTCGTGGGGACATGGTGGACATGGCCAACTTGGGCATCCCACCCTTCAAAATCATAGAGTCCCACTTGCCATCAAAGCTTTGTCTGAGGAGCGAATTATCTATATAGCCTGTGGAGGATCAACTTCTGCTGCCATATCAGGTAAAAACTGTAGTTTTTTCAATTAGTCAATGCCATGTGCCGCTGTTACTGTGCAGGGTACCCTTGACATGTTGGTCTTGCTTATCTTTTGGTTCGTGATGTCTATACTTAAGATTGGTAGGAAATTTAAAGGTGACTAGGTGAGGTACACCAGTATCATGATATTAGGGCATGTTTAATGCGTTAACTATTTTGCAACCTTTTTAGAACATTTCACACTATTCATGGGAATGAAATGGGTTGCAAATGGGTTGAACTATTCATGAACCTTTCCTTGGCCCATTTGCAACTTATTTGGTGGAAATTTTTTGGTTTCAAATATAAACAATTTCCTTCATGATGCTACTCGGGATATGCAATGTTTGTTAAATGCATTAATTAACAATACATAATAAATATAAAAAAATGCCTAGAAAGGGGATGGGATTTATTCATAATACAAGTTTCTAGTAAGAACAAAGTCATTGCGCAGCTGCTAGTGGTGCTAGATGAGATTCTACTGCAGACTGTGGTGGCCTAGTGGAGGACGAGAGGCCGTACAACTTACAATACGTCGATTATTTGGAATTCAATGAGGAGCATGCACAAAATACTAAAAGTGAAATAAGCAATATTAAAGATTTCATCGGTCGCCATCTTGCTATATGATCGAGACAATGCTACCACAATCTGTAGGAGGATCTCATCGAGCACCACTGGTAGCTGCGCAATGGGTGCTAGCTTTGTTCCGTACCTGAAACTTGTAATTATAAATAAATTCCATCCCCTTTCTAGGAATTTTTTATTATATTTGTTATGTATTGTTAATTAATGCATTGTACAAACATCGCATATCCCTAGTAGCATCATGAAGGAAATTATTCATATTTAGAACAAAAAAAATTTCACCAAAAAGGTTGCAGATGGGTCAAGGAAAGGTCCATGAATGGTTCAATCCATTTCATTCCCATGAATAGTGCAAAAGGTTCTAAAATGGTTCCAAAATATTTCATGCATTAAACGTGCCCTTAGTGAATAATCTGAGAATAGAACTCTATGCTTTGAATATCATACTGAAGCGGAAAACGAATACTGTGTTGAAGAAACTACTAAAAATGCTTGTATGATTTTTTTTTAATACAAGATCATGTTCTGATGCGCCCGATCGCGTGTACTATAGACGTACTACGCGCCGGCAGCATCCATAGTCTTTGAGGCTTATCCTCTTTCCAGTAGTTATCTTTAATTCATACATCCTCTCCCTTAAACTATTGCCTGCAAGTCATACTAAAATAAAAAGAACAAGGTGCAACCCTTTCTTACTAGGCTGCTACCTCTCATGCATGTACCATGAGAAGAAGCAAGAGAGAGGGAGAGAAGAGAGATGATAGAGACGTGAGAAAGCTAGCAGAGGAATCCTCCAGCTTTTTTTACCTTTTCATTTTCTCTTCTTTGATTCCTGCGCTCGCTACTGTTGCTTGCGTGTGCAGGTTGAGCAGAGAAATGGTGTGTGCGTCAATGAGCTTGCACCGTCTGTGCCCAGCCCCGAGAGATGTGTTGCGCGCGAGAGAGAGAGCCTCCTTTTGCAGTTGCTTCGGCTTTTTAAGACGTTGCCTGCTGATCGTGGGAGGAGTGGAGCCTCTGCACTTTCCCACGTTCGCCAGCGAAGACAGGACGCGCATTGTTACGTGGTTTGACCCGCCGGATTAATCCGTTGAGCTATACCAACCTTGCTATCTGGTCAAATCCTCATTAACCACTGAAAGTATATTTATTTAATTTTTTTTATTCAACAAATGCCCCCCATCGATCTGAATTCGAGAAAGAGAGAGATCGGACTCGGATCGATGCAAATACACTTTTATTAGTGTAATCTTGGATTTCCACGAAGAAGCGCATTTAAAATTGCTGCCTTTAATTTGGCTTTGATTTGATGTTGCCGTAGAATTTCTAGCCACAAAAGATCCCATAGCCACATGGAAAACTAATAGTACACATGCATGAAAGAGTATGTATGCATGTGCTGCCGAGGTGAATGGCTGGCTAGTAGAGAGAGACAGGAAAAAGGTGATTGACAGGTTAGTGGAGAGAGAAAGCTAGAGGTGCATGCAACGAACAGAGAAGAGAGAAATATAGGGGTGCATGCAATACAACAGCGGAGATAGAAATATAGGGGTGCATGCATGCAACGGTACTCTGTACTGATCCCCTCGAAAAGGTTGGCAGGAAACGATAGGATCCGCTTTGATTTTTGAAAGGTTCGGGGCTGTTGGGTACAGATTCACAAGTAGACTATAAAGTGCATCGCGTGACCTTTTTTATCTTCTTTAGCCATCTGAAGCCAGGCAATATGGTTCGCAAGGACGAGAGACGCCGGAGTGCTGGGGAGCGTCCTGCAAGAGATAAGGACTCGTCTGTAGTGCATGCCACCTCAAAGAAAATGGAGGCCACCGGAAAAGAGAAAAGTTCTCGCCACAGAGACTCTTCCCTTGCTTCGGCTAAGAATCGAAAGCCAGCAAATGTGCCTCTGAGGTAGAGATGGCAACCCGCGGGCTGCCCATGCCCGACACGGAAGAGGTGTCAAGCTGTCCTGTACAGCCAGGTGTACTTAGAACAACACAGTCATCAGTAAAGGCAATACCAATAATAAAAGCATAGACATGACAACCAGATCACTGCTAATGTTTAAGTGTTTTACAAACCATAAAATGAGTATATGAACTGCAATCATAATATTGCGCAGGGTTTAAAAAACCCATGGGTTCGCGGGTTCGGGTACCAATATCCCACACCCGTACCCGTGTACCCGATGGGTACAACATATCACCCATTAAGAAACCCATGGGTTCAGATATTAGCCCATACCCGTCCCCTAATAGGGTAAAAACCCGCCGGGTTTCGGGTTTCGGGTACAGATTGCCATCTCTACTCTGAGGCCACTTGAAGATAAGATAACATCAAATTATCAAATTATGATAACACGAATGTTTATTGAGTATGTATTTATCCAAAAAAAAGGTTTCTTATAGGTTTGCGCAAAGAATCCGACTTTAAGCGCAAACGGGATACAAAGGACTCCACTCGCGATGAGAGGCCATCAGTTGGTCGTGGCGGTGTTAGCAATCGACTTCCCCGTGCCACTGCTCCAAGAACAAATGAAGCTAGTGCATGAAATGAAACGGAGAAGGGAAAGAAGGTGGTGGAAGTTGAACCTCCGATTGCTGGGGAGGACACTATTGGGCGATAGCTTTTTCAAGTGGTGATGAATATTTGGATGACAGCTCTAGGGACTCTCCTCTCCCAAAGATGCAGCACCTTGAAGCCAGTGGTGGCCTTGCTGAAGTTAATGGAGTTAATTCTCAGTTGACCTCCATTGCTGTGAACGAAGACCGTGCAACAGAAGGTAATTAAAGTTTTTTTTTCGATAAATCCATCTATACTTCGTGAGTGTGGAAGAATTAAAAGATGAAAAATCCACTCACGGGGTAAGAATTATTTCTCAAGTCCTCATGACCGCATGCATGAATAAACTCACGGGGCATGGAACAAGAGGACCATCAATTTTTTAATAAAACAATAGAGACGCTAGTTTGCATGGCAAGCATCTCTTCCTGCCAAAAGAAATGACATGCATGGGTCACATCGGTGTCAAATCTTACATGTGTGTATTGGAAAATTTTTTAGTGCATCGGGCAGAGGCTTGAATGCACATACACTCCCTTTGCATGCGGCTTCTGTACACACGCATACATATATTTAAAGTTTTTTTACCCAATAACACACATTTTACATCTTCATATGCAGAAGGGGGAGATAATGCCCCATTGTCCTCTGTGATTGCCACTTTTCAGATTGTCAGTAGCAAGTATCTTCGTGAGCTCAAAGTGGATCACTTAGTTGATGGGGTTGAAGGTCCAGCGGAAGTTGTTCATTCCTTCACATTACCCCGAGAACACCATTCAGACATCCGTCGAGCAAGAACAGTTGAGTTTGATCAGGCTGACATACAAAATCTCTTGAAGGAGGTACCCATCAACATGGCGATGATCCTTAAACTACTCAAGCAGCAAATTTTTCCTTCATGAGCGAGAACATACCATGACAAGTATCCTCCTGATGTTGAAGTACTAATAACGAGACTGCGAGAATTAGAGGCATGTCTTGATGGGAGAGAAACTTTTACTAAGTCTTACTTTCAGTCTCGTGGAGATGAGTTGCGTCCCGTTCTTGAGAAGCTGCGAAAGGCTTGTCCAGAAATGCAAAGCCTGCTTCGTGCCATGAAAGAAGAACTCCAACCACACGAGAAAGAGATGAAGGAACGGGGAGAAGAAAAGGCGAGGCGTTCACAAGAGGTTGAACGACAGGCTAAGATTTTAGAGGAATTAAAGAACAAATCGGTCCTAACAAACTCCACCACCTTCTTTCCCTTCTCCGTTTCATTTCCTGCGCTAGCTTCATTTGTTCTTGGAGCAGTGGCACGGGGAAGTCGATTGCTAACACCGCCACGACCAACTGATGGCCCCTTATCGCGAGTGGAGTCTTTTGTTTCCCGTTTGCGCTTAGAGTCGGATTCTTTGCGTAAACCTATAAGAAACCATTTTTTTAGATAAATACACACTCAATAAACATTCGTGTTATCATAATTTGATGTTATCTTACCCTCAAGTGGTCTTAGAGGCACATTTGCTGGCTTTCGATTCTTAGCCGAAGCAAGGGAAGAGTCTCCGTGGCGAGAACTTCTCTTTTCCGGTGGCCTCCATTTTCTTTGAAATGGCATGCACTACAGACGAGTCCTTGTCTCTTGTAGGACGCTCCTCAGCACTCCGGCGTCTCTCGTCCTTGCGAACCATATTGCCTGGCTTCAGTTGGCTAAAGAAGATAAAAAAGGTCACGCGATGCACTTTATAGTCTACTTGCGAATCTGTACCCAACAGCCCTGAGCCTTTCAAAAATCAAAGCATGGATCCTATCGTTTCCTGCCAACCTTTTCGGGGGGATCAGTACAGAGTACCGTTGCATGCATGCAGCCCTATATTTCTATCTCCGCCGTTGTATTGCATGCATCCCTATATTTCTCTCTTCTCTGTTCGTTGCATGCACCTTTAGCTTTCTCTCTCCACTAGCCTGTTAATCACCTTTTTCCTTTTTCTCTCTCTACTAGCCAGCCATTCACCTCGGCAGCACATGCATACATACTCTTGCATGCATGTGTACTATTAGTTTTCCATGTGGCTATGGGATCTTTTGTGGTTAGAAATTCTACGGCAACATCAAATCAAAGCCAAATTAAAGGCAGCAATTCTAAATGCGCCTCTTCGTGGAAATCCAAGATTACACTAATAAAAGTGTATTTGCATCGATCCGAGTCCAATCTCTTTCTTTCTCGGATTCAGATCGATGGGGGGCATTTGTTGAATAAAAATAAATAAATACTTTCAGTGGTTAATGAGGATTTGACCAGATAGCAAGGTTGTTATAGCTCAACGGATTAATCCGGCGGGTCAAACCACGTAACAATACGCGCCCTGCCTTCACTGGCGAACGTGGGAAAGTGCAGAGGCTCCACTCCTCCCACGATCAGTACGCAACGTCTTAAAAAGCCGAAGCAACTGCAAAAGGAGGCTCTGTCTCACGCGCAACACATCTCTCGGGCCTGGGCACAGACGGTGCAAGCTCATTGACGCACACACCATTTCTCTGCTCAACCAGTACACGCAAGCAACAGTAGCGAGCGCAGGAATCAAAGAAGAGAAAAGGAAAAGGTAAAAAAAGCTGAAGGATTCCTCTGCCAGCTTTCTCACGTCTCTATCATCTCTCTTTCTTCTCTCCCTCTTCTCTCGTGCTTCTTCTCACGGTACATGCATGAGAGGTAGCAGCCTAGTAAGAAAGGGCTACACCTTGTTCATTTTATTTTAGTATGACTTGCAGGCAATAGTTTAAGGGAGAGGAGGCACATTTGTGCCTTGGTTCATCAGCGCCATGACTGGCGGGTAGACCGAGGGCTGCCTTCTTTCTCCCTCTCTCTTCTACTCCTCTCTCTCGGCTCTCTCTGTTTCCTCCATCCGCTCGTGCCAGGCATTGCTCCCTCATCTCCTCCTACACGCGGCGAGCGGCATGGACGGCTGTGGCCTCGGCTCGCCCATCACCGGCGACGGCGCGGCTCCTCCACCCACGCGGCGGCGCCGGCATCACCAATGAGACACGGGCGGCGTCTTCCCCTCGGCCGGCGGCCCCTTACTCCGTAATCCATGGTGACGGCATGAACTCGCGGCCGGCGCACTGCTCCTCCGTGCACCCTTGGTGGCGCCGTCCATTTCCCTCGGCGAGCACCTCCATTGACTCGGCATGGCCGGCGGCGCCAACCCCACGGCTTCAGCGCTCCCATCTCCATCTACCCCGGTCGCGGTGCCCCCAGGAATTGGCGATGCCCCTGGAGGAAGCGTTGAGCTAGGAGCTGGTATGGTTGGGGTTGATCAGGAGAGGTCGCCGAAGCAGCATGCCCAGGTAAAGTCGGCAACGCTGGGACTGGCGATGGTGGGCTGCCCTGGAAAGCCTTCAGTAGTGAGACGTGGAAAACGTCGTGGATGCGAGCAGTGACGGGAAGCTCCAAACGATAGGCCACGGCACCCACACGAGCCATCACCTTGTATGGGCCAAAATAACGAGGAGAGAACTTGTGCTGTCCAGTCGGCCGAAGCGAATGTTGGCGGTATGGTTGAAGCTTGAGCCATACCCAGGAGCCTACCGTGAAGGAGAGCTCGCAATGGCCCGCATCATAGCGCTGCTTCATTCTGTTCTGTGCTTGCAAGAGGTGGTGCCGAGCTTGCTCCAGGAGGACGTCCTGATCCACCAATTGGCAATCTACCTTGTCGATGACCGTAGCCCCTTGAGCATATGGGAGAAGGAGTGGGGGTGGACGCCCATAAACCAGCTCGAAATGAGACATGCGGAGGTTGGAATGGTAGGAGGTGTTGTAGTAGTATTCCGCCCAAGGGAGGCATTGGACCCAAGTGTGGGGATTGTTAGCAGCCAAACACCGGAGGTACATTTCTATGGAGCGATTCACCACTTCTGTCTGGCCGTCTGTTTGGGGATGGTATGCGGAGGAGGTGAGCAAGCGGGTTCCGCAGCGTTTGAAGAGGTCCTGCCAGAAGGCACTGGTAAACACTGGGTCACGGTCGGATACTATGGACTCCGGCATGCCATGAAGCCGCACCACGTGGTCGAATAAGATGTTGGCCACCATGGAAGCAGAAGTTGGACGCTTGAGGGCGACGAAGTGGCCATACTTGGAGAGACGATCGACGACCACTAATATTGCTGTCATGCCTTGTGACTTCGGCAGCCCAATGATGAAGTCCATGGAGATATCAGCCCAAATGTGCTGCGGAACAGGGAGGGGTTGCAAGAGGCCGGCTGGAGAGAGAGAGCTAGCCTTGTACTGCTGGCAGGTCTTACAAGCTCCCACGTAGCCCTCAACAGTGCGCCGCTGGTTGTCCCAAGTAAAGTGCTGCTGGACTCGCTTGAGGGTCTTAGTGATTCCTTCATGAGTGAGATCATGGTAAGCAGCCACCACTGTTGTCGAGATGGGGGATGTTGAGGGAATGTAAAGGCGGCCATTTCTGAACAAAAGACCGTCCTCTACTGTCCAAACTGATTGGCTCTCCCCTGTTGTTGCCGTCGTAGCCGCGGCCAACTCACTGCATCGCTGTTGGACCTCATGGTCTTGACGCAGCACAGAATACCATTCCTCCATCACCGGGCTGGCAGGGGCAGAAAGAGCTGCGCAGGAGACCTGTGGTTCGAAAGCCCGGGAGAGTGCGTCGGCTGCCATTGTTCTTCGCCGCTCCTTTCCTGACTTCAAGCTTAAGGACAAGCTTGTGCCACAGGGGGGGGAGCATTGATGCACCCGATCGCGTGTACTATAGACGTACTACGCGCCGGCAGCATCCGTGGTCTTTGAGGCTTATCCTCTTTCCAATAGTTATCTTTAATTCATTCTTATCTGCAATTCAGTTAGTGGAAGATCCACTTTTAGGAGATATTGTTATCCTTTGTTAGGAGTTTGTTTTGGAGAAATAAAAGAGAAGAGGGAAGTGAGAAAAGGCAGACTTTACTGCCACCAAGTGAATCCCAGGCGCGCCGTCGACTCCAGCCGGTGGCTCCGTTATAGCCAAATATCCATTGAGCAAGCTGAGACGGCGACTCCCTCGGGGCAGCGCCCAGGCACCCGTGCGTTCCAGCGGCTCCACGCCGAAGGAACGCATCATCATCATGTTCTTTCAGATATAAGAGAGAATTTAACCTAAAAATTAGTACCATGGTTAGTATGCAGGAGACATACCCTCTTTGAATGCTAATTTAATTGTATTGAGTACTATTGATGAAGGAGCAGATTTTGATGATTTGCCAGTTTGTGCTATCCTTCGATTTTGCAGCAATGATAAAGAAATCCTAATGCCATTCTAACTATATAAACAGCTAAAAATGCAACTTACAATTCCTTGCTATGAACAGCTAACCTGAATTTATGTAATTTTGATTGTCTGGCCAGAGAAAGGTGAGTTGTACATGTGGGGAAATGCAAGAGATTGCCAGTTAGGTGTCCCTAATTTGCCAGAACTCCAGCCACTACCAGTTAAAGTTAATTTTCTCACGGACGGTGAGGAGGACTTGGGCCTTTTCCGTGTAATCTCGGTTGCAATAGGTGCTTCCCATGCCATGTGTTTGGTCTCCAGGCAACAAATTGAGAAATAGCACTTCTGTTTTTTCAGCTTTGTGAATGCTTAAGTTTGGCATTCTTGCTTGTGAGTTCATTCTGGAGGATCATCATTCTGTACTGGTTGGAGTATGCTGACCCAGTTGGTCGGAATTGGATTGTCCTGCTCACTGAAGTTCAACACTATCAAGACAATAAAGGATCAAGTATCTCAATTACTTCAATTTGAGTACTGAAAGGCCCGCCGGGGATAGCATTGTTATTGATTGCTCACAATGCAACAAGATCGTTTGTACTTTGTAGGGCATGCACCTCAACACCTTGCTGATCTTGAATTTGTAGAGCCTGTGTTGTAGTTAAGATGATAAAAGTTTTGTAGCGTGCTGATCCACTTTCTCTGGCTGTCACATGATCATGGTTTCAATGATGTTAAATAAACGAGCAATTTTAGCCCTTTGGTTTCTTCAATGTGTCCATGATTTCGTTTCCTTGCTGAATTATTATCGTGCTAGCATTTCAGGACTTGTTCAGCTCATCCAAAAAGTGTATTTTGGCAATTTTTGGGTTAAAATTTTAAATCCCAAAAAACCCTACCCATTTAGCAATTTACTTGAAACGTTTTCTTGTGGACTGGTATGCAGCTTGCTTAAATTTGCAAAGCGCATGGCCGGTGAATGCTCATGACTGTAACATCCCATTTTTGGGTTATAAAAATTTTCTCAAAATTATTAAAGTATTTGAAACTATTGGGTGTGATTGCATTATTTTAAAACCCAAAATTTGAAACCCTTTTGCTACCTAGTTTCGAACCATTGGGAAAATATTTAGAAATGTGCATTTTGACAAAAAAAAAACCTATTATAGGTGTTGCTAGTTGACATTTATTAATGCCATAAAAGCTAAAGCCGTATTTTGATTTCTATTTTAAAGTTTCTTCCTATAAACTATACTCCTTACACATTGCATGAAAAAGTTTATTTCCAAAGTTTGGAAAGATTATTTTAGCTTTTGTGAAATATGTAAATTAATTTATGTAGTATTCCATTTGCAATACATGTAATATACATATATTTATAATTTAAAACCTATTATTTCATGCTTGTATGCTTGGTGTGTATTTTTCCAATTAAACGGCCATGATTATTTCATACAAACAAATATCTTGATTTCTAAATATTTTGAACTTGAGCAAAGTTCATAGTTTCCATGTTCAGATTCTTTTGCTAGGCCTAGATCCTCTTGCCCCTTAGCTTAATTTCCTCATCTTACCTTAACCTCCCAAGAGCTTTTGATCCATCACCTTGTTTATTCAACTCAATTTTGAACTTGAATGTTCTTGTGAAAAGGGCACCTCGCCCTTGGGCCTATCTCACTGCATCTACTCTCTTAGGCTTCGGCATGCTCTCCCCTCTGGCATGACTCTACCTCGGCCCAACAGCCCAACTGGCCCACTCGCGCTCTGTTGCTCCATCGACCGAGTTGTCGCGCCATGCCATGATCGCTGAAACTCCTCTTTGCCCGATCCATTGCTCGACATGCAAAACGGCAGAGTTGCCCTCATCGTCCTTCTCCATACCATTCTGTGATCTCCGGCGAGGAGGAATTCCGTTTTTTTCCCCTGACTTGTCCTCCCTGTAGCCATTTCCCTATCGGCCTATAAAAAGACACCCTACCCCTCCAGTCTTCCCCCTCTTCCTCAGCGCTCTCCTGCCGCCTCTCCCTCATTCTCTGGTGCTCTCTTGCCTGGCGCAAGCTAACCGCAAAAGGCTCACACCCTGGTTACTGCAACATCCCTCGCCTAATCAGCTCAAGGAGTCCCATAGCTTGCCGAAGCTACCACTTCCTCCCTGTCGATTGATTTGCCTACCTCTCTCTCTCTCTCTCTCTCTCTCTCTCTCTCCTCTTCTCAGGATGCCACTAACAAGTTCCACCACTTGTTCTTGCATATCAATCGCCGGAGCTCATCCACCGTCGCCCCTGTTTTGGCCACCGCACCATCTCCACGCGTGACATCACGATCCGGCCCTCCTTTGGCACTATCAACCTTTCGGTGAGCCTCCTCTACCTCCCTCCTTGCTCGCACACCCGTTATCTATGCACGAGCCAGAGACTGTGCGGATTGGTGACTGACCGTGGACCCCACCTATATTATTGAAATATTTCAAAACTTGATTTAAGGTGTAGTTTAACAAAACATCGGGACCGACCGAGATAGTCTATGAACTCAGGCAAAATATAATATTCCTTTTTACACTATTTTGTCTGTAAAAATAGTCATAGTCTTTTTTAGCCATTTCTTTTAAACAAAAAGTGTTGAAATGGGTTTTTATTTGTTAAAGATAGTATACCACCTCCAAACATTCTAGGAAAATTTATGTAAATTAACCCCTTATAGGTTCTAGAACCTAAGAAAAATATGGTTTGCAATATATTTTAGTTCTATACAAATTGTAATAGACCATTTAGGCATGTTTTCAACATAAGAAAATTAAAGAGCTATATATTTTTCATAAAATGAAATATGGTTTTCTGAATTGGTGCCATTCTGTACTGAATTTAACATATTTATTTCATTTAGAAGCATTTATCTATGGGTAGATATGTGTATTCATGCATATACATGCATGCTTCTCTTATTTCATGCGTAGAAAAATTAGTAAAAAGGCTAGATAATTATTCCTGATTAGGCTAATGTGTATTTAGGACCATGGCATATCATGCATCATGTTCAAGCATATGTTTTAGTTGTATTTTTGTGGGATTTGCCTATTCGTGTATCGATCTGAAAGACCCCAAGGATCAGTTCGGCGACTGGGACCAGGACTACAGCAATCAAGGCCAAGGCGAGCCAAAATCTCTAAAGATCATTCTTCTAGAGCATCCCCAGCACACTCCTTAAAACACTGTAGATACAGTAAACTAGAATTTGAATTTCCAGCATTTGTCTCATGCATGAACCTAGAATTTCAACTTCCCGCCTCCAAATTGTTGATACGGGCGCTTGATCAAGAGGCAGTTGGGAATGCTCTAACCATGATTTATCTAAATTTATATATATTGTTTTACTTATGAAATTGCATGCAGTATGACTTGTGAATTATCTATGTTGTGAAATGAATGGCTAATAGAACCGGTCTAGTTATTCCACTTGACTACTAGTGTTAATAAGCACAATTCATGTCCTTGGTATGATTTTTTACCCTGTCATTTGATAGCCTAAGTTGTAGTTTACATTCCTATGACTAATAAGTCACTGGTGAGCTTAGAATGGCTCAAGTCCTAAAACACTTGGGTGCTAGATCTGCCTGAGTGTGAAGTGTCTTGATTCAAATATCCTCATACAAAATTTTAGAATACCGCAATGGTCTAGTCTTCACGAAGGACATGTAAAATACCGCGAAAGATGGTACTGCGTAAGTATTGACCGTGACAGTCAGTTCCGCAATGGAAACATCTCAAGTGGTGTACTATCGCGAAGGAGTGAATTTTAGAATGAAGCTTGCCCGACAAAATAGTGCATTTTTAGCATGAATCTTGTCCCATGAAGGAGTAAGTTATAGGTTAGTGCGAAGCATGTCTTGAAGGCTAGTCCTCGGGAATAGGTCAGTTGTTCAAGTAAAAATTTCATTTTTGATCAAGTTCCATATAATAACACAAAAACATTTTTGGTTTAAACTGGTTAAGTCCTAGGCTTTTATTTATGTGGTATTATAAAATTGGCTTTATGCAAATGAAATAATCTAGCCCCACCAAAAAACCTATATCATTAAATTGCATTAGGCGAGAAATGGCTCGCAAGTGTGCTCGATTATGTGCTCACCCTCCCACAATCAATCTTTTAGGTTCCGGTGAACAAGATAATGATCCTTATGGCTACTACATTGATGAAGAAGCTTAGGACGTTGGTGGCCAGAATGGGGTTTAGGTGAGACTCCAGTCGCTTCCTGTTCGGGTGGAAGGCATAGCCCTTAGAATGTAAAAGATTTTTATCTACTTTCATTTCCGCATTATTAGACTCTAATAAGATATTTATTTTGATATTGTAATATTTGGCCAGCCTGGCCCGATTAACCGAGCCACTATGATTTGAACTTTAATGAATCTATAATAATGACGCTTCCTTAAAATAATTTCGGAATATTTGTAAAAATGCAGCCTTAGAGATTCTAGGTCGACGTCCCATTTGGTTATTTGTCACTCTCAACAAGTGGCTTCGCTAAAATGCCACTCTACCCCACTGTCCCATTTGGTTACACATGTCATTGAGAGACGATTGTCATTTTAGCAAAGTAACCAAATTTCCCTATAGGGTGTCACACTGCAATCCAACATGGCGGCCATATTTCCTTTCGGTTTGTGGTAAACCATCGATAATTCATTCGATTTTCGCCCTCCAAGGCCGAGACTTGATTCCGTTGACAATTTGTCATTTCTTCTTGTTAGGTATTGTGTCGAATATGTGTACGGATAGGTTACATGGACTCTGTGTTGTAATAGGCAGGGTTGGTTAGTGTTAGAGTCGGACTCTATCCAAGCCTCTTCTATATAAAGGGAGGCAGCCTTGGTGTAACTGAAACAACTTCATAATAGTAGTATATAGGTAAGAGGAGGTCTGCGGCCGGCATGTGGCCGTGATCTGGTTAGCTGGTGTGCTGCGGTATTATAGATTGGGGAGGAGCGTCCATAATCAAAGCCCCACAGATGTAGACGAAAGTCGAATTGCGATACCAAACATCGTGTCTCCTGGTGTCGTTCGTGATCTTGCATCGGCGCATATCCTAACACTTCTTATGGCGTCCTTAGGGTGTCACACTGCAATCGAATATGGCGGTTATATTTCATTCCTATTTGTCGTAAACCATGGATAATTCATCAGATTTCCGACCGCCGAGGCTTTCCATTGGCAATTTGTCATTTCTTTTCAAGTAAAGGTCCTCATTCGTGGGTGAAAAGAGAGATTTGTGGAGAGAGACGGGCAGGGAGGGAGACAATACGACTGGACGCCGTTAAAGGTTTCACCTTTGTTCGCTCCTCCGCCTCCCCTCCCTTCCATCAAGAAGCCGAGGAGGAAGGGCAAAAGGGGTTTCGGTGGGATTTGCTCCACAAGGTCTCACGGGCTCTCAGGTGTTCTTTTCTTCGTCCCTAATTCCCTATTTGGTTCCAGTTCTTGTCAAGATCAAGATTTTGTCTGCAGAGTTGGTTCTCTGCGCGCGAGTGCTAATGTGTTCTATGTTCTGACGGGATTGATTAGCCGACATGAGAAACCCATGAGCCGCGAACTGATTCCATTCGAGACTATCTATTGAGCAAATGGAGTAGTTGGAGCCTAACTTACAGAGGAAGAGATCGATCTCATTATGTAGAATCATCCAGTTTGGAGAATGCAGAACCTATAGAATCAGTAGATTTTAGAAAGCTGAGGGAAACGAGGTTGTAAGCACCTAGAGACTTTTGATTCGGACAGCTGGTGTGGTTAAGTTGTAGCATTCCAGTCCTGAATTTGTTTGTGCCTTTACTGTTCCTCTCAAGCATTCCAAATGGATGGCTATGCGATGTGCTGTTGCTCTTTCTCAGCATCCAGCATCCGAGACAATTGGCTGATATGCTCTCTCTCCTTCCTGCACTAAGTGGAGAAGTTCAGCAGATGCACCCTGCCTGCATTTCTCTGCTGGTGTCCCTTGCTTCCTTCCCATCAGGAAGCAACCCATTGGATATAGCTTACTTCACAGAGCATTGTTCAGTTCTCGGCGAAACCAACTGAGCGCAGGTAGAGCAGGTTAGTAAGATTAGATCTTGTATCTGCTGATCACCATCAACAGTGCTGGATCACTTTGCCAGCTTAAACCAGATGATCTGAACACTGGACTGCCCTTGCGAGGTCACAATCTTTGCATCTATACCCTTTGGAACATTTGGAAGGAACGCAACCGCCGTATTTTCACCAAACTTCCCAACCACCGACGCTTACGGCACGAGACGCGGTCGCCGACTTCTTGCTGTGGCATTCAACGCCAATAGATCCAGGCTAGATTAGGACAGAGGCTCCCCCACCCCCACCGCTTGTAAATATGACCGCCTTTTTCTCTACCTATTAATGGATCAACGGAACTCCCGCCCTTTTTCCTCAAAAAAAATAATCTTTGTGACGGCGTGTTTTTCACCGAACCACAGCGAATCACACCCCTATCAGATTTCTATCCTGCTAGCCGATCAGCCGAGCTCGATCCGATTCGAGCGTCGGACGCAGCGAGGACCGACACACAGAGATTACCCAGGTTCGGACCCCCCTGCGGGTAACAGTCCTACTTCTGCCGAGTCTTAACTCTTTTCGTGTTGTGGTTATGTAGGAATGTTTACATAATGCTCCCTCCCTCTCTCTCTCCTCCCCTTTTATACAAGCCGTGGGCTGGCGGAGAGAGCCAAGGGGGTAGATTACACAGTACACAGAGTACACTGATAAGATTTGAGAGATAAGACAGGAGAGACGAAAACGTGCTGCTGCTGCCGAGCGGCGCCGCCCACACGTGCTTCGCAAGTGGCCTCTGACCCGTGTGAACACGTCGGTGAAACAACAGGCGGGGCCCAGCTCGCGCCGTCTGACACGGGCGGCCAACTTCTCTCTCCGCCGATCAATTCCGCAGAGCCACAGTGACAGTTGAGCAGACCCGCAGAGGTCACTGTGGCGGTAATCATCTCTTTCTCGATCCATCCGTGCATGATATCGCATTTAATGCGCCCGTCCTTCGCAGCAGGGGAGAGCCTTCGTCCCGAAGACTCCCCTCGGGACGCTTCCTGTGGCGCGGGCCCCACCTGTCAGTGAGGGGCCTCTCGCGCTCGCCCCGCCTGGGCGTTGAAGAGCTCGCCCACGCGCTGGGGCTTGATCGCCCCACGACCCCACTGACTCCGGGGGTAGGTTCATGAGTCACGAGCGAGCTCCGCCGGTGAGGACTGCGGAGAAGTAGTTCGCCAGAACTTTACCCGACCCTCCTGTCGGCTGCATCACCATGGTGTAGATCTGCAAAAACTCGTCAGGGTTGGTAGAGCCGTCGTACTTCTCGATGGAGGCAGGCCGGAACCTCTCCGGCCACTGTACGCGGCGCAGCTCCTTTGAAAAGGCGCGGCAACCTACGTCTGGAGCCTCCTGCTCCTGCATGCGCCCGTCGTCCCGCCGCGCCCGCCGCCCGGGCGGCGCCGAGGAGGCGCCGCCTTCTTCGGCAGAGGCGGCACCGCGGGAGTCCTCCTCCTGGCCCCCACGAGCGGCAGTGATAGCGCGGTAGCGCTCTCGATCGTGCTGTCGGCGGAGCTTGTCGCGCAGGTCTTCTCCATGTCGTAGATGGCGGTCCTCCAAGTGGGTCCGGAGGTCCGGCCCACCTGCGCGCCTGCCCGGTCGAACCCCCGTAGGAGTTGCCCGGCTTCTGTCGTCTTGGCCCCACTCCCTCCCGCCGGGAGATCCGCGGGAGAGGGGCGGAGAAACAAAGGATCGGGAGGAAGCGGAAACGCAGGTTCCCGCGCCCCCCAGAGCTTGCACTACCGCCGCGGCGGCGTCGACGTAGCGGGCCAAACTGGCCAGCCACGGCGCCGCCGGAGAATCCGGAGTTACCGGAACCGGCGGGTTGTCCAGTAGGGCCCTGGCCGCGGGAGGTTTTGTGTCGGAGTGCACTCCTCCAAGGCCAGACGCCGCCTAGCCAGACTAGGACGGCTGCTCTCCGCTAGGGCGCCAACCCTTGGCGGGCGGCTACCGCCCGGCTGATCTACCACCATTGCCGCGGCCGCGGCTCTGGCGGCTGCTTCCTGGTCCATCACGGACTGCTGGTCCGCCATTGCCGCCTGAAGAGAGGTCGAAGAACTTGAACTGATGTTAGCGCCCCCTACCTGGCGCGCCACTGACGGCGTGTTCTTCACTTAACCACGTTGAATCACACCCCTATCAGATTTCTATCTAGCTAGCCGATCAGCCCGAGTTCAATTCGATTCGAGCATTGTGCACGGCGAGGAGCGACGCACAGCGATTACTCAGGTTCGGACCCCCTCGCGGGTAATAGTCCTACTCCTGCCGAGCCTTAACTCTTTTCGTGTTGTTGTTATGTGGGAATGATTACAGAATGTCCAACCTCCTCTCCCCCTTCTCTCTCCTCCCCTTTTATACAAGCCTCAAACTGGTGGAGAGAGCCGAGGGGGTAGGCAGTACAGTACGCTTAGTACACTGATAAGACGTGAGGGACGAGACAGGAGAGACAAAAACGTGCTGCTACTGCGCCGAGTGGCGCCGCCCACACGAGCTCTACAAGTGGCTTCTGACTCGTGCGGACACGCCGGTGAGAGAACGAGCGGGACCCAGCTTGCTCCTCCTGACGCGGACGGCCAACCTGATGACAACAAACTCTCTCTCTGCCGGTCAATTCCGCAGCGCCACAGTGACAGTTGGACAGACCTGCAGGGGTCACTGTGGCGGTAATCATCTCTTCATCGGTCCATCCGCGCGTAATATCGCATTGAATGCGCCTGTCCTTCGCAGCAGGAGGGGGGAGTCTTCGCCCAGAAGACTCCCTGCTACGCGGCTTGATCGCCCGCCTGACGTGTGGGGCTCTTACCTTCTTTCGGACTCTTCGTACCCCGGTATTTATTGTACCGACATATAGAATCAGCAGATTTTAGAAAGCTGAGGGTAGGGGTGAAAACGGGTTGGGTAATACCCGATCTGTATCTGGTTCGGTGTGACTTTTTGGCATTAAAATAGGGTATGGGTACGGGTAATCGACTATCAGGTACGGGTATGGGTAGTACCCGAATAGTAGAGGTTCGGATATGGGTCGGATACAATTCGGGCGATACCCGGACAAATACCCTATCGGGTCGGGTACGGATACCCGAGTTACCCGACCTCCCAAAAGCCCAATAGGCAGTAGCCCATTACTATTAGCTAGCCGGCCAGCCTACTCCAAAATAGGGTTTTACTTCACTCCACTCCTCAAGTCCTGCCTCTCCAAATCCCGTCCGGCCGCCACCCTTCGCCAATTGGGATCCTCTGCCTTTAGTTGAAAAGACACCGGATGAACAGTGTTCGGTGCTTTTGGTTAATTTTAGCTATCGGATATAAGAAGAACGGTTTAGATCCGTGCGAATAGTGATCTGTGAACAGCATTGATGAACAGTATATATGAACAGTATTGTGAATAGTCTCTATGAACAGTGTTTTGCTACGGTGCTCGTGCCTTTTTGCCTGGTAGCTACAGTGCCTCTCTGCCTTTTTGTGTTGCAAAGGCAGAGGATTCCAAATACCCGATATATCGGGTCGGGTACGGGTACCGGGTTATTTTAAAAAACGGGTACCCGACCTCTCAAAAGCCCAGTAGGCAGTAGCCCATTACTATTAGCTAGCAGGCCAGCCCACCCCAAAATAGGGTCCTGCGCCGAGGCCGCCGCGCTCCGCCGCCGCCATCTGCCCCTCCTCGCGCGGCACCGTCTGCGCCTCCCCGCCGGTGCAATCCGCCGCCGCCATCTGCACCTCCTCGCCGGCGCCGTCTGCACCTCCTCGCCGCCGCACTCCGCCGCCGCCATCTGCACCTCCTCGCCGGCGCAGTCCCCTCCGCCATCCGCGCCTCCCCGCCGCCGCCGTCCGCCGCCGCCCCTGCCACTGCTACCCCCGCGCGTCCCCGTGCCTACTACCGAGGTAATCTACTAATCTCTGACATATATCTCTGTACCATTATGCGAATATGAAGTATATTGTATTATTGGGAGAGGCCGAGAGGGTAGGGGTTATATAACTTCCTTTCCAGATGGTGAGCCTTCCGTCGAAGGATCTTTAGGCCAAAACGGGACATGAATTCGTTAATCACAATATTTAATGTTTGTTTTTCTTGATTTAGCAAGCCAGATAAAAACTTCTAGGTTAATCTCTCTGTTGATCTTTTTTTTAGAGCAATCTATGTGTTTATCTAGAAAGCTAATCTGTCTCAAAATTAAGGTTTTAGAGTTTCTTAGTTTATGAGTTTTTCATAAGGTCATTTATTGTTAAGCATCATTTACACATCCATGCACATAATAAACATTGGACTATGTCTTGTATGTTAATTGCACTATGTCTTGCATGAAATTGGACTATGTCTTGCATGAAATTGAACTATGTCTTATATGTTAATTGGTCCCTATGTGTTAAACTATTCACGTGCTACCCGCTAAGTATCCGATGTCCGTATTGTACCCGTTCGTATTATACCCGAAAACCGTTTTCTACCCGTCCGTAAATACCCGTATCCGTACCCGTACCCGGAGAAAAATAAATAGGGTAGGGTACGAAAATACTCCTACCCGACCCGTACCCTACCCGTTTTCACCCCTAGCTGAGGGAAATGAGGTCGTAAGCACCTAGAGACTTTTGATTCGGACAGCTGGTGTGGTTAATTTGTAGCATTCCAGTCCTGAATTTGTTTGTGCCTTTACTGTTCCTCTCAAGCATTCCAAATGGGTGGCTATGTGATGTGCTGTTGCTCTATCTCAGCATCCAGCATCCGAGACAATTGGCTGATATGCTCTCTCTCCTTCCTGCACTAAGTGGAGAAGTTCAGCAGATGCACCCTGCCTGCATTTCTCTGCTGGTGTCCCTTGCTTCCTTCCCATCAGGAAGCAACCCATTGGATATAGGGGTACCTATGTTGCTGACCATTAATGACTAGTTCGAAGATCAGGAGCAGGGGCACGTGCCAAGAAAGATTTGTTACTTTCCCTATGGTCGAGCGGTTGGCACGGATCATTGGTATTGGATGTGTCGTTAGGTTGTGCCGAGTCAAATCAGCAGAGCTGATTTTTTTCCGTTGCAGAAAAGCTTACTTCACAGAGCATTGTTCAGTTCTCGGTGAAACCAACTGAGTGCAGGTAGAGCAGGTTAGTAAGATTAGATATTGTATCTGCTGACCACCATCGACAGTGTTGGATCACTTTGCCAGCTTAAAGCAGATGATCTGAACACTGGACTGCCCTTGCGAGGTCACAATCTTTGCATCTTGGATCACATGCCATCAGTCTTCCTATTTCATTTTTTACCTGACTAAGCTGTTTTGTGTTTCAGGTTTTGTTATGGGTGAAAGGGAGTTCATCGACAAGGATAAACTTGTACTCAGGGGTTTGCAGTTCCACGGTTTCCATGGAGTGAAGCAAGAAGAAAAGACTCTAGGTCAAAAGTTTGTTGTAGACGTCGATGCATGGATGGATTTGAGTGCTGCTGGTAAAACTGACAGCATATCTGATACAGTGAGCTATGCGGATATCTACAGGTAACTAATGTTTGTGTATATCAATGAGCAAGGGAAGGAACTGTGATTTTATTTTGCTATATTTTCTCCGTTGATAGATTTTTGCACTCACTGCTCATAGTCATGCTAGAAACGTCTTATCTATTAATCTTAAGATATTAAATTTCTTTATCTGTTTTAAATGTGTCTATTCTTATTGGTTCCTGCCCACTGAAGGATGTCCATGCTCTACAGGATCACCAAGGATGTAGTTGAAGGCCCATCGCATAATCTATTGGAGTCAGTGGCTCATTGGATTGCAAGAAATACACTGCTTAAATTCCCCCAGATCTCAGCCGTCAGAGTGAAGGTTGGGAAACCCCACGTTGCTGTACAGGGAGTTGTGGACTATCTAGGTGTTGAGATATTGAGATATAGAAAGGACATGGGAGCAAATTCGTCAGGAGCCCCATTAAGCTAGTGTATCGTAATGGCTATTGATGATTACATGCCAATGTTCATCCTGCTTATGATGTACTTCAGCACACAACATTGCATTTCTGCAGTTGTTTTAGGCAACAATAATTTGTAATGGTGTTGGTGTCAAGAATTGTTCATCTCAAATTGGGTGAAAGTTGCCTTGGGTTGTTGTTGGTGTTGGTGTCAAGAATTGTTCATCTCAAATTGAGTGGAACTTGCCTTGGGTTGGCATGCAGCATAAGTTATTTTGTGTAAAATCTTTGGCAAATACTGCTGGTTGGGTTTTTTGGTGAACTAATGCTGTCTGGGATTGAAATTTTGGCTATGGATCTGCTGGTGTTTTGCATCATTTTACGTTGATTCTCCGTAATGGGGTCTGTTGTGCTGTAAATTTTGTAACCTTTTTTGCAACTATGGGTTCAATTTATTTTCAGAAAATTGGATCTTCCATGCGGGCCCCACACAGTGAACTCAGATTTTTCTTCACTCGTATGCTGATAAACACATCTCTGGAGAAAAAACTTCTTTTTTTAGTGGATATAAATACACTGGTTGAGCCTCAAAAGCAGAACACAAGAAACTTCCATGAAAAGGGGGAAGTGGCATGCAGACGGTTTGGTAGGTGATGCTTGCCTTTCTGGTTTCCAAGTCACGCCCTGAAGGACAGACAGCTTGTCTCTAGCCTTTCAGTTCCTTGCTTCGTCTCTACTCCTAAACCTCATTAATTCTTTCCCTCGTTCTGTACTCTCCTGATTAAGCTTTTTCTGAGGACTAGTACTACATCAACATTTCTGTTTCTCTCCGACATTTTGGTCATTAGATGCTCCCACCTTCTCTTGCATTTCTTGAAGCAGTTACAGGGCAAGAGTCTTCATTGGAGCACTTTCTTCGCCGGAGAGAACAAT
Source organism: Raddia distichophylla (assembly GCA_005191435.1). Classification (NCBI taxonomy): domain Eukaryota; kingdom Viridiplantae; phylum Streptophyta; class Magnoliopsida; order Poales; family Poaceae; genus Raddia; species Raddia distichophylla. The sequence goes on along the minus strand of SPJY01000659.1, from coordinate 1,470,738 downwards.
GCCACCGATGAAGGGTGACGCCGCAGGTTCAAGCTCCGGCCAGGGTGATCCGTTAACCACCACCACAAAGAAGCGCAACGAGCCTCAGTGTAATCTCTCCTCCCCCTCAAGAGAAGCAAGTTCATATTTCTTTCTCCTGCTTGAACTGTTCTGATAAATTGCTATGCTCCAAACTGAAGAACAATTCCTTTCTTTTCCCCAAAATTTAAGGAGTGTAACTAGGCATCAGTAAGATACACATAGCCATGAATGATTTTCTTGGTGGAGATTCCATGCTGTTATTTTATGGTTAAAATTTTAAACAAGTACTTATTTGCGTCCTATCTGTTGATTTTGAAGATCATCAATTTACTCAGCAGGAACTTCCAGCATGCAAGCCTTTACTGGCGCCCCGTACGGTGAGTTCGATTCTTTGTTCACACCTCACTGTTTCACCCTTATTTTTTTTCTCGAAATGGGTGTGGCATATAAATTCGACACGCAATGACTATCTGCATAACTTTGGACAATCAGGCTATATCTGTACTAGTGTCTGTGGGCTTAATTTTCATTCCCATTGGCCTTGCTTGCATTGTAGCTTCAAATAAGGTATGTCTGAGCTGTGCTCTATGTTATATATATGAAGCAGTACTAAAAGATATTTCTTCTTCAAATTCACGTTTGGAGTAACAGTCTGTTCTCAAGTAGGTTGTCGAAGTGGCTGATCAATATGATGCAAAATGTGTGCCAGACTACATGACTGACAAAAAAGTTGCTTATATCCAAAATCCATCAATAGATAAGACCTGCACACTGAAATTAACGGTAAAAATACCTCTGATGGGTTGTAGAGGGCAACAACTTTTTAATGTCTTCCATTGATGAAGAAGATTTTGGTGAAACGAGGACACATTTTTGTTTGTAGATTCCCAAGGATATGAAGAAGCCAATTTACATTTATTATCAGCTTGACAAGTTCTTCCAAAACCATAGAAGGTAGAAATGCGCCTACTAACTTTTTTGACCAATTCAGACAAAAGCAAAAATTACTCTACCCAAGCTGAAGAAATTCGGTATGGGGATTCAGGTATGTGAAGAGCCGTAGCGATATGCAGCTGAGGGATCCCAAGAAGGTAAAGGATATAGGATCCTGCAAACCTGAAGCCACTGCAAACGGAAGTCCTATTGTCCCTTGTGGACTCGTTGCTTGGAGCCTGTTCAACGACACGTATACTTTCGCTCGTGCCAACAACCTGTTTCTTAATGTGAACAAGCTAGGCATTTCGTGGAGGAGCGAAAGGGAGCACATATTTGGTAAGCATGTATATCCAAAGAACTTTCAAAATGGACCCTATATTGGTGGCGGGCAGCTGGATCCAAGCAAACCTGTAAGTATTGTGGAACCTGTTACTGCAACCATTGTGCTATCCATCTTTGCGGTTTGTAAAAAGGTGTCTAGTTCTAATTAAAACAGCTACTCGATTTTTTTAATTGGTTTCTGTTCTAGTTTTCAGTATGTTTTGCAAGTTTCTACTCATACATTTCAGATGCAGTTCATCTTAACAATTTTGGCTTGGCTTCCAATAACTGCAAACTGATTAGCAATTTCAACAGCTGAGCGAACAGGAAGATCTGATGGTCTGGATGCGAACCGCCGCGCTTCCAACCTTCAGAAAGCTGTATGGAAGAATTGAGAAAGATCTCCAAGGTGGCGAAAACATCACGGTGATTGTGCAGAACAACTACAACTCCTACAGCTTTAACGGCAAGAAGACACTGGTGCTGTCCACCGCCGGCTGGCTGGGGGGCAAGAACACCTTCCTTGGCCGTGCATACGTCGTTGTCGGCATGGCCTGCTTCCTGCTAGCGCTTCTTCTTACACTGCTCTGCGTGATCTTCCCCATGTGAGTAATCTCAACACCTTCCTTTCCCCACGCATTGTTCATAGCTTCTTCTGTGCTTTGTGCTCACCACGCAGCTGCGTAATATGCGTGGCACTGTTGATATTCTTGTGTTGTATGCAGGAAAGAGGAACTTCTTGTGCTGAGTTACCCTTCTTCTCGAGTAGTACGGTGAGCATCCATGCATGGCATGCATGGTTCTATGTTACTAGCAGTTCGTCCCCCTGATTCTGATTCTGATTCTGATTGTTTTTCGTCGACCAAAGATTGACAATTGGTCTTAGCTATAGCTGCACAAAGTACCTGTAGCTGAACCTTTGTTTTTAGAAATGGATTTTTAGTTGAAGCTGCGTTGTCAGGTAATGCTCCTGAATCCTGATCAGAGAAATCAGGTGATGCTCTGCCCTACCCCTCTCGTTGCCTGCTTCCATATGACTGTTGATGGCATGTGCAGTAGCAACCGTTGCATTCGTTTCATTTCGATTCGTGTAGGCATCAGTGTAGCTCGATCGGGATGAAATAAGGCACCTTTTTTCTCCAATAACAGCCGTGTTGTTCGTGTGTTGAGAGAGTTAAAGAGTACAAATTTCTCTGCCATAGCAGTCGTGTTAGTGTTGCAAGATGCAGACGTATCTAAAGACTTGTGTATGCGAAACACGAGTTCCAGAAGCACCATTTCGAAAGTAAGAGGATTTATGTTCATGGTTGTGAGTTGCTGGCAGGAGCGGATGTGCGAGGAGGACTGCTATTGGTAGGGGTTGGAACTAATGGAGCTTAATTAATAATATTGATCTGAAGTAATTTAACTCATCTGATTAGCAGCCGCAGGGTTAACGTTGCTTGGGTAAATCTAAAATGGCGCGCGAGTGAATCGAGAGGTGTGGCCGAGCTGAATAAACTAGTTGACTATGCTGAATGGCATGCAATCTTCACATATTAGCTAATTGATGATGTGAATATGAGAGCGTGCATATGTATTTATACCGTTTCTTAAGCAAGAGTTGACTCTACATGAGACTTAAAAAACTTTGTATGTGAGCAAATTATCTATAAAAACGTGCAGTCATCTCTACCATTGTACTATACTCTCTCCGTCCCACAAAAAAGTGTATTTTTAGGATTTTTTAGACAGATTAGTAGGTATGAGAAATAACCTAACCATCTCTAATTAAAGCGGGTAACAACCATGCGCATGCACCTTGGAAAGAAAAAAACTAGCCAATAAAATGTACATACACCTTGGAAAGAAAAAAATCAGGCAATTAAATATGCAGGCACCTTGAAAAGGGAAAAATAGCAGTTAATGAAACAAATGGATCCATCTAAATGATTACTCCATCCAGTTTGATAATTCCTGTCGTTTTAGACATGATCTCACATACCAAGAAGTGATTAATTAGAGAGTTAGTTTTCCTTTGTGCCCATAATAAATACATCGGAGTGCTGCTAGCTATCGCACATGCAACTTTAGTTGGAGTGCATGCAGGCTGCAGGTAGCTACTCGTATCACACATGCGTGCATGCAGAGAACTCAAGGGACGAGCATGCAGCGTTGAATAGCCGTAGCATTAATCCAGCGATAAAGTAACTTGCTTTGGGAACGTATTTGTCATTGAATGCAAGGCCTAACTTCGTCCCGAACTTGCTCTACGATAGAAATTATCGAACACTCAGCGGAACGCTCCAGCGACAGTATTTTTCAAACCAGAGGGAGTAGAAAGCTACAGATGCACTATTTGGGACAAATTTTGAATGATAGAAATGCACTCTTTATGAGATAGAGTGAGTATACTATCTCCAGTAAAAAATCAGGCAATTAAATATGCAGGCACCTTGGCAACAAAAAAAAGAGCAATTAATCAAACAAATGGATCCATCTAAATGATTAAAAAGCTACAGATGCACTATTTATGGGATAAATTTTAAACGCTAGAAATGCACTCTTTATGGGACAGGGTGAGTATACTATCTCTAGTAAAAAAATTAGGCAATTAAATATGCAGGAACATTGGAAAGGAAAAAATAAGCAATTAATCAAACAAATGGATTATGCACTATTTGTAGAACAAATTTTGAACGCTAGAAATGCACTATTTATGAAACAGAGTGAGTATACTATCTCTAGTGTTGTTTCTATGTAAAATGACAATAGTTAGAGATAACAGATATCTCATCCATCATCAACCATCCTCATTGATAGTGTGTTTGGTAAAGTTGGGATTATGAAAAAAATACTAGTAAAAATGCATTCACCATAGGAAATTGAATTGTCTTTATTCAAGTGGTAAATTCCTTATCCTTTATCCCTCGAACACATAAGGGAATTTATTTCGATTGCTTCTCGATTTTCTTTCTGTTCTGCCGATTCTGTCCAAGGAAACACACCCCGAGGTGAAAGTGATTTCGCCGTAAAAGAATCTGAGCTTGGTTTGACTCAACGCTCTCGTGTCACCCACTTAATTATCTCCGCGAAAAATCAGGATCAGCGACAGCCTTAGGGAATTAATTTATCTACTCCCTTCGATCCAAATCGTAGTTCATTGTTCACTTTTAAAGATGTTTTTTAACCATTCGTCTTATTTTTAAAAATAGTGTAGACATGCAAAAAAATATAAGTCATGCTTAAAATATGTTTAATGATAAAATAAATCACAACAAAATAAATAATATATATATATATATTTTTTAAATAAGACGAATGGCCAAATGGAATATTCAAAAGTAAACAGTGAACTATAATTTGGAACGGAGAAAGTATCAATTTTAAACAGCATCATTCACGCAGCACGAATATTCAACAACTTCCTTCGGGATGCTGTGCAGTTAAATATGCTTCACTCACGTGGATTGGAAGCTAGCAAAGGCTAGGCGTAAATTTGCACGTCCATAGGCACCAAATCATCCGGTAATAAAAACAAATCCCTAATGATTTTTAGACACATATTTGACAATTAGTCTTATGAAAAAAACTATGTAAGTTATTATTTATTTTGTTGTGATTTGTTTTACCATTAAAGGTATTTTAAGAATGGTTTATATTTACGCTTGTTTGCACTAAATTTTTTAATAAGCCAAATGATTAAAGAGTTTAAAAATCAACGACGACTTGTTTTTGTAACCGGGGTTAATATAACGAAGAGTTTTGCTAAAATGTTTTCCTTTTCACCATCTTTCCTAGTTTATGGTACCCTCAACGTAGGCATAGGTTCGGTCGATCCAGCCACTCTTTATACTTTCTTTTTAATATTTATCTATATTTATTTATTTTTATTTATTACAATAACTAGAATAATCTAGGTTATATCTCTCTGAATTTTGGTTCAAGCCCCTGCCACCGCTTTTCTGAATCATATACTAGAGGGTAAACACGCCGTGTCGCGTCGGCTTATTTACAAAAAAGACAGGAAGAAACGAAGCAAAGAAGGCGATGAAATCAACAAGAAAGAATCAGTGAAAGTCGTTGTTTTTTTCAATCAGCTTTTGAACACCCTGCGCTTTTGGGAGGCTGCAGGCGCGCCTTTTGTAATTAGCTAGTCCTACTTTTCGGCCTGCGGGGGAGGGGCCGATTTCTCCCCCCACCAAACTTCCTTCTTACTTTTGAATACACGGCACTGCCTCGCTTCAAAAAAAGAAAGAATCAGTGAAAACGTGCTGGGTGGAAGCAGCACGCGTCGCAGCCAGTGCAACGGCACGCCAGGAGGAACAGAATCACGCCAACAATTTGGTAGAAGCAAAGCAAACTACGTGGACCGATCAGGAGTGTTGATGAACGACCGGGATAAATAGCGGACGTGGCCACGATGGCGAAGCACCGTTTAAATATTCGGACGTGTATAGAATAACACGGGAAAAATTAAGTGTGGAACAGTATGTATATCAAAATATATGGTGTGCAGAGTACAGAGCAAAATATATGCTGCTGTTTCTTTCCTCGCCCTGCACAATTTCAGTTTCACTTCCACTGCCACCCTTGCTAGCTCCTCTCGACGTGCCCGGTGCCCCCTTGGAATCGGATTGAACCGATCAATGGATAAGGCCGCCTCCTTCCTCTCCTCCCTCCTCGGCGGCGGCGGCTCGTCGGAGCCGGCGGCGACGGTGAAGTCCATCCATGTATACCCCATCAAGTCCTGCAGGGGCATCTCTGTGCCACAGGCCCCTATCACCTCCACCGGTACAATACTAGCTCGCTGCTCGCGTTCTCCTCCATTCGCCTCTCCGTTTCTTGTCTTGGGAGCGAAAGATGTGATTTTTCTTGGTGTTTAATCTGTGTTCGATTCTATGGTGTGGCCGTGTGGGTGGCTGCGGCTTCGCGGCCACCAGGGTTCAGGTGGGATCGGCAGTGGGTGGTGGTGAACTCCAAGGGGAGGGCATGCACCCAGAGGGTGGAGCCAAAGCTCGCGCTGGTGGAGGTGGAGATGCCGCCGGAGGCGTTCACTGAGGAATGGCAGCCGACGCCCGATTCTTACATGGGTATCGGTCCATCCCTCCATTTCTCATCTCTCTGCAACTTTCTTTCTTTTTGAATAATGCTCTCGACTTATTTACCTTCTTCCTATACTATACTCTGTATATCAGTATATCTATTGTCTGTTAGTTCACCATCGATTCTACTAATGTGGAGTGTGGTAGTAGAAATCTTAATGAAATATCCTCAAAAGAAAGTCTTTTATCCCTTCCCTCTTTTTTGTAATTTTCATTTAGCATTTGAATTACTCCAATCCTGTAGCTAATTTAGTTTCCCATGAAATCTTATCTTGATGTGCTCTTGAATAGTGATGGTGGATCAATTAGTGAATAATCCGTAAATTTTGCCAAAACAAAAGGAGTTGAGTATCGAGCCGGGTATCGAGCTCGATTATATATTGAGCCGATCTTGAGCCGAGCTTGAGTTGCTCGGTTTCAGCTCGAATGGCTATTCACTAAGTGACAATTCCAACCTTTCAACGCCCTAGTTGATAGTACTATGGGCTCAGTGGTCATTTTTAGCACTATACTTTTATGCATTTATAACTATAAGTAAGGAACATTATTCGATATTAACCGTATCATGTTATTGGCTTACTATTTATCTTTAAAATAGTTGCATTGTCAATATAAAATCATCCGTGAAGCACCTCAACAACACCACTCAACTGCGAGAATATATCTGGCTTTGGATCCTTGTCCACCCAATTGTCCTAGATCCCAACTCAGAGAATGACATCACCTGGACACTCTCGGCATCTAGAGCCTACTCTTCCTCGTCAGCTTACCACGCTCAATTCTTTGGTAGTATCCCCAATCGCATGGCGCCCCTTGTCTGGAAAGCTCAAACTGAAAATAAATGCAAGTTTTTCGTCTGGACGTTGGGACATGGCAAGATCCATACAACAGACGTCCTTGCAAAGAAAGGATGGCCTCATCAGCCCAACTGCGTCCTCTGCTTCACAGGTCACGGGACGATCGACCCCCTTTGTGTCCACTGCCCCTTTTTGCTGGTGGTTTGGTAGGAGTCCTTGCGTTCGTTTCAACCATTTGTTCCAGCATGTCCAATCACCTTGAGCCTTCAAAGTTGGTGGATTCACGTGACTGTAGATCAACCGAATCACATAAAAAGGGTCATCAGCGGCCGCATAATGTATACGATCTGGAATATTTGGAAAGGACGTAACTGACGTCTCTTCCAACAGCAGAGTCTCTTGGTTTCGCACGTGGTGGAGAGGATTGCTTCTGATATCGCCATTTGAGAGAGCGCTGTTTCTCTAGTCTCTATCGAGTAGTCTCTCTCTGTAAAACTCCCCCTTCTCTTCCTTCTCTCCTTGTACATTGTACAGTCCCCTTTTTTTAACGAAATGGTAGTGCTCCTGCCCGTTTGTTCAAAACAAATGTAAAATCATAAAAATAAGATATTTAATGATTTTCCAGCCAAACTGAGCCAATCTCGAGCTTAACTGAGCCAAACCGATCACGAGTTCGAGCCTTACATCGAGCTCGATATACATTCGAGCTGAGCTCAAGCCAAACCGAGCTCGAGCCTGGGCATGCTCAGCTCGCTCAAGATCGACTCGAATCCACCCATAGTCTTGCACCCAAGGCATGTTCAAACCTGCATTGTGGTGCCATATTCATTTTTAATTTTCACAGTTCTAAAGATATCAGTCTTATTTGTGCTACTGCTGATTGCAGTTATAAGAGCACCCGGAATGAAGCAACTGAAGATCCCTCTTGGTTCCGAACACGCCACAGTTGAAGATGTGTCAGTTTGGGAGTGGTCTGGTTCTGCATATGATGAAGGTGCTGAAGCCGCTGAATGGTTTTCCACTTATTTTGGTAACCCAACTCGACTTATACGGTTTAAAGAAGGTATAAACTATAAAACCTTTGACGTATTTTTGGCTTGTGTTGGACACCTGTCCATTTTCCCATAAATTTTGATTTGGTAAACCTATGACTTGTGAGTTGTAAGACAAAAAATGATTTCTCAGGCTCGTAGCCAATTCTTTGCGCCCTATCAAAATATAAGTTGGCTTCATGAGATCTCCTTTGTTACTTATTGAGAATGCCTGTTTTTCATGTTTTTGACAGAGTCTGAAATCAGACCAACTAATCCTGACTATGCTCAGGGTTACCGAATCTCGTTTACAGATTGTTTCCCCTTCCTGATGGCCTCCCAGGTATGTTCCCGAGTTCAGAATGTTCAGTGTTTTCTGTATGACAGCTGTGTGGACATGTTGCTACACACGAAACTTGACTGTTCACACAATCGCAGGGCTCACTGGATGCCCTAAACAAGATTCTTAAAGAACCTGTACCTATGAATCGCTTCAGGCCAAAGTGAGCAGCACATTTGTGCACTAATATTTTTCTGAAACGTTTGTGCACTTATATTTTTCTAAATTCCTTCTTTGTTGGGTCAGTAAGTTACGATACCTAGTTTCATGGTGGAATATTCACCTATCGTTTTCAATTGCTGTGCTGATATCTTTTGGCAGTATTTTAGTGGAAGGATGCCGTCCATACTCAGAGGATCTGTGGAAAACCATAAAGATAAACAGCTTGACATTTCTAGGTGTGAAGTTATGTGATCGCTGCAAGGTAAAAATATTACCTGTGAACTACTGTTTTTTTGTAATCTAGAGATCTTGCCCTGTGGTTATTACAGTCCTAGCCTTAAAGTTAATTCTTTTCTGGAATATTATTTCTTGCACTCTTAGTTCTGGCCTTCAAGCAATTGAGAAACAATATTTTAATCATGCAAATAGCTAAGCAATGGATGAGTGGTGTGAATAATTTTCATGAAACTGAGATTGGTAATTATATATGAAACTAAAAATCTGATACAATTTGTCGGCATCAGAATTTGTCTATATCATTATCATGTGCACCTATTACTTTGGCAAGATAGTATGTGTACTGTTTTCTTAGTATCTGTATTGGCTGGTTCAGGTACCTACAATTAATCAAGAAAGTGGAATACATGGAACCGAACCAACAGAAACACTACTAACATTCCGGTCTGGTGAAGTATTGCGTCCAAGCCACAAAAACAAAAAAAAGGTGATTATCTCAATTCTCCTGCAAACTCTACTCTTGGTACAAATCCCATCTCTTGGACTACGTGATTGAATGCATATATGTTGATGTTGATCTCACAACTTCAAGATGTTCATGAACTCATTTTAGACTGGAGTAATTCATTAAAAATTCACCATTTTTACTGGGTTTCGTAGGTTTACTTTGGGCAGAATCTAGTTTGCAAGGAATCTCTGTCAGCAAATGGGAAAGGAAAGATCATTAAGATTGGCGATCCAGTTTATGCTCTGCAGGCATACCCTTCTTCTGATAAAGCTCCAGCCTGAACAAGATGGCGACTTCTTATCCGTTTTGTGTGTGTGCAAGGCCAAGAATGTAGGCTGGTCTATGCACTATGGCTATAAAATCTAAAGGTTATGAAATGTGTTGCTATGTGCCCCCATTTCAAATTATATCACCTGTTGAAAGCTGTCAATCGTTAGATCATTTTCCACTTGTCACTGTTTTTTAGTTAGTTGCGCCTTCATCGGAGATATATTGACGTTCTTGCAATCATGAAGTGGCATAGCTTATTCAGAAAAGAGAAATACAGAAGAAAAAGATTTGATCTGAAATTGAAATACTAGAACAAGATTGTTGCTTTCAGTGGGGTTCCTGGAGAAGTGGAGATAATTTTTTTTTCATTTTTTGTTGCAACATTTTCTTTCTTCCTTGTGGGGCCATTTGTTCTTACAATCAGGAGGCTTTTTCTTCCATGCCACTTTAAAATTCACGTTTGCTTTTATGCCAGTTAGTCTCACATTAAATGACTTAGGTGACTTACATAGGAATTGATATACAAATTTAATGGTGTGGAGATAATCTTCCCTATAATTTGACGACATAGCACACCGCGCCCACCAATATATAGTACTAACTCTGTTAAAAAAAAAGTCACCGTTGACTTTTGCACACAGCTTTAACCATTCGTCTTATTCAATTTTTTTTGTAAATATCATTTATTTTGTAGTGATTTAGTTTATTGTTAAATATACTTTAAGTATGACTTATATTTTTATATATTTATAAAAAAAGTTTTGAATAAGACGAATAGTCAAAGTCGTGTGTAAAAGTCGACCAGAGGGAGTACAAGGGAAGAGTTGAGGTGAATAGCAAACTACTCCACTATATATTTTTGCAGCTTTGCAAATTGCAACTGCAAGCCTAGCCAACAGTGGCACATAACAAAATACGATGCAACGGGATGCGATGCAGATGTGAGCATGTGATGAGGTGTTATCTTCTATAGCGGCACACAATATTGAATGTCGTGAAGGTTGACACCCTGCCGACTTATTGGATAAGGAGGATTTAAAAAGATCATTTTATTTTTAAAAAGATCTGTCCAAAACGGATGTGCTCCAGGCACTACACAAGGGTATGCATTGTTGTCACTTTCACAGTAATGCCCAACAAAATGCCAAAAAGGAATGCTTTTTGGCCATTGCTAGCAGCCATCGGCCATTGCACTGCAGCAAGCACCATTAGCCATGGAGAAGGGCACCTCCCAGGCCGGAAGCGGCGGCGGAGGCGGCGAAGGGTCGCCGGAGCCGGAGGCGACGGTTAAGTCCATCATCGTGTACCCCATCAAGTCCTGCAGGGGCATTTCCGTCCCTCGGGCTCCCATCACCTCCACTGGTGCTTCACTTGCTGCTCGATCGCATTCCCTTTCTTCTGTAGTATTTGATGGATTCGTTTTGATCCTCAGGGTTCAGGTGGGATCGGCAGTGGCTGGTGGTGAACTCCACGGGGAGAGCATACACCCAGAGGGTGGAGCCCAAGCTCGCACTGGTGGAGGTGGAGATGCCTTCAGAGGCGTTCACTGAAGATTGGAAGCCAACGCCCGACTCTCACATGGGTATCAAGTCAATTGTTTTCACCACCTCTTTCAGTGCAACTGATGGAATTGTTAAGATTAAGCATAATTATATGAAGGAAGCCGTCTGCAAGAAACTGAGTCCAATGTGTAAAGCGAAGATGCAAAGTGCGGCTAGTTTCTTTTGTCATTTGTATTTTAACATATTAAGCGCACTCATATGTTTGGTTTCAGTTGAAATTTTGAGCGCTGATCAACCAGAGTTGGTAATTCTGACCTGAAATAAATATCCGTTCCCTTGCTGCAAAAATTCAGAAACGAGTTTTTTTTTTTTTTGCGTTTTTAAAAAGTAACTGTATCTTTGAAAAAACTTGCCTGGATCTATATTCCATCAGGAAGCTCAAAATTGCAACTTCATTTTTATTTTCCAGAAGTAAGTACTAAAGACACCATTTTTATTTGAGCCACTTCTGATGGCAGCCATCAGAGCACCAGGAATGGATCCATTGAAGATCCCTCTTGAGGCAGAACGCACCACAGTTCGAGATGTCTTTGTGTGGGAGTGGTGTGGTTCTGCATACGATGAAGGAGATGAAGCAGCCGAATGGCTTTCCAGTTACTTTGGCAAACCAAGTCGACTCGTGCGGTTTAAAGAAGGTATGAACCTTCTGATATGACATGTTTCCCTTTGGCTTGGAGAGATGTTCTATTTTCCTTATGGAGAATGTATGTTTATGATATTTTCAATAGCGTCAGAAAATAGATCGACCAATCCCGATTATGCTGAAGGTTACAAAATCATGTTTGCTGATGGTTTCCCGTTCCTGCTGGTCTCCCAGGTACAGTTCGAATTGTTCATTGGTTTCAGGAGAAAGACCCTATGCCATATCTAAATGTTGCTAAACTAAAAATTTTAGTTGACAACTCACAATTTTTTTTTAACCAAGACAATTCACATTGAATTGCAGGGCTCAGTGGATGCACTAAATAAGATCCTGAAAGAACCTGTACCAATGAATCGCTTCAGGCCAAAGTAAGGAGCATATCTTGACACCTATATTCTGTGAACAAATAATTTTTGGATAACGTTTGTTAGGATAACTAGTTGCTTAGTATTATTACCTATCCTGCAGTTATAGGGCTTATTTTCTTACAAAGATGATTGCCTTTTGCAGTATTTTAGTGGATGGATGCCACCCATATTCAGAGGATGTGTGGAAAACCATAAAGATAAACAAGTTAACATTTCTAGGCGTGAAATTATGCGGTCGTTGCAAGGTCAAATTATCAGCACCACCTGCGGTTATTTCTCTTGTGGATATGAATCAAATTTGCTGTTTCTGTCTAAAAGAGAACATGATAACTGATTGAAACATTCTATGGTTCTGCTTATGGATTATGCCTTAGGAGTGTTCTGTATCTGTATGATCTCTTAAATGATAATAATGCCAGCTAAAGTATCATAATCGTATTCAATGTTGTTATATGTTGTAATTTTGAATCTGTTTCGTTTCTCAATCTAAGTATAAAGTATAAAGTGTGTTCATGTCATCATGTGTTTGCATTTTGCTTTTGTCTAGACTAATCTGCCATTCTTAGCTTTCTAAATTATGCCCAGTTCATCCTTTAGTAGTATAGTTAGCTCACAAACGCAAGCAAGCTGTCAAGCAACAACATATCCTTCAGTGCTAAGACAAGAAAGTATTTTTGGGGACAAAGGCAAAGACTCAAGAAAGTTAAAGATGGATAATGCTTTAGCTGATTTATAACATTGAGAAGTTCTGGGTTTACTCCATCTCTGGCGGTAATCTCCATGTAACCGAGAACTAGTTTGTTACAATATTGACGCGTGACATGATTAGTACGCTGTGGTCTTTTTACGGCGACAAGCCAATATAGCAGCACTGTTTGCTCTGTTTCTTCTTTGGCTGTTTGTTCAGTTTCTTTCTTGTCTGTCAGGTGCCTACCATTAATCAAGACATTGGAATAGCTGGCGTGGAACCAACAGAAACTCTACATGCATTCCGATCTGATGAGGTGTTGCGTCCAAGTCACAAGAATAAACGACAGGTAATTATCTCCTGGAACATTTTCTACTCGTGTTACTTCATTAAACCATTTCAGAGTGTCTCTCATGTGTTGCATTTGCGACTTCAAGGTGTTAAGAAAGAAATTGGTTCAGAACTATTGAAGCCATAAAGAATTCAGCTTTTTATTCTATCACATTCTATAGGTGTACTTTGGGCAAAATTTAGTCTGCAAGGAATCTCTATCGGCAAAAGGCAAAGGAAACCTGATCGAGGTTGGCGATCCAATTTATGTACTGCAACGTTTTTCTTCCTCTGATGAAGCTCCGGCCTGAAAGAAAGAGACTACATACTAGCCAGATGGGTACAAGTCCTGTAATAAACTTCAATCTCTGTTAAAAAATAAGTAACTTGACTTCCATGTTGACACCTGTGCCAAGACTCCACTGAAGATCCTGTTATTACAAACTTTCGAAAATCCAATTATGTTCCAGCAAGCTACCACAAAAATTTATGAGGTATTTGAGTCTCTCTGGTGCAGCGTTGTGCCTTCAGCTAAGGCCATCACCAACATTTCGGTCTATATTCACACCTTTTTTTTCTCTATTTATCTGTGTCTCTCTATTGTTTTATTTGCTATAGTACTTTTACTTTGTAAATTACTATCTCCGTTTTTTTTTGTTTGGCGCTTTTGACTTTTGAGCACGCCTTTGACTATTCATCTTGTTCAAAAAATTAGTGCAAACATGAAGTTATGTTTAAAGTATCTTTATTGATAAAACAAATCACAACAAAATAAATGATATTTACATAATTTTTTTAAATAAGACGAATGGTCAAAGATGTGTTCAAAAGTTACAAGCGTCAAACAAAAAAGAACGGAGGGAGTAGAATCCATTGGACATGTCCTAAATGCTAATCCCTATACTCTCCTGTTCATCGATAAAGGAACAACGATAATAATCAGTATAACAATGCTAATAATCGATAAGACACATACATACATCGATCTTCCATGCGGAACAAAATTGTATGATCTAGTATACCCTGCCTTACGTACATCACGTATAGCTCTGAACTATCAGTAATTAGCAATAACCAAACAAGAATCGGAGAAAATTGTAAAGGAAAGGCTAGCTAGTTCATAACGTGGAGCATGGCGTGCGCTCCCGCGTCGGCGTCGACCACCGAATCATGGCGCTTCTTGGCGCGGCCGCTGCGCCGGATGTGGTACGCCATGAGCGACGAGGAGGCGAGCTCGGGCGGTGCCGTGACGGCGAACTCGTCCATGACCCAGCCCTCGCTGCCCGTCTCGCCATGGCCGTGGAAGTCGAGCACGCGCTTGCGCCAGGTGATCGTGTCCTCCACGCCGGCGCCATCCACGGCCACGAGCTTCTTCCGCGCCACCCAGGAGCCGCCGCCGGCGCAGTCGCGCTTCCGCCGGCTTCCCTTGCCACTCGTCGCCTGTCCGGCCGCGAAGAAGAAGGCATCCTTCCCCCGGCCGTGCTTGCCCAGCAGCGCCCACGGCGGCGCGCTGAGCGGGTCGTCCTCGACGAAGACGCCGTCGAGCGGGAGGCGGTGGCCGCGGAGGCGAGGGAGGAGGTAGTGCGCGACGAGCTCGTCGTCGTCCGGGTCGAACTTGTACTGCGTCGGAAGCTCCGCCGCCATGACGGCCGGCGAGGGATTGCAAGAGCTCAGTAGTGAATTGATCTGATCTGAATTGGCGCGAGATCTGAATCTGATCTGAATCGGAAATCGAGGGGTCATTTATTGATCGGACGGTCGGATCGGGAAGTCGGTGCTTCCAGGTCGGTTGCGACTTGCGAACTTGCGATGCGGATGCGGGTTGAATGAGAAATTATCAATATTTATGTTCTTTTATATTTCTGAATTAAATAAATAATTTTTGTTTATTAAATTCAGATAAATACAATCCTCCCGTTCGAATCAGTAGAAAAAAAATGTCTAAAGCAAAACCCGCTGTATTAATTGGCGGAAAAATTGGGCGGTTCAATTTACCAAATGAAATGGCGATTATCAAATCCTACAATATAAATTGGCAAGGTGGTATAGCGCCGACAATAACTCGCCAATTGGAAAGGTGGAAATAGTTCAAACTATAACCCGCCATTCCAAACAACAGCTTATAGCGCAAATTCAAAAATTGTAGACATACAAAGAGACCTAGGCTACTCTGCAATGGGCATGCTTAGCTAGAAATGAGCAAGTGGCGGTGGCCAACAGCGCAACGAAGCAAGTAAGCACCATCACCCAACACAAACAGCACAGCCTAGCAACTAGACTTGCTCATGGGTAGGTCGGCCCAACCCAATCCGACCTGGCCTAACCAGTGCATCGGATTGGGTCGAGCCTCGATTTGATGCCCGATCGTCGGGTCGGGTCGGGTTCGAACCCGAAAAAAATGCAAAATCAACCGTTCTAGTTCGGGTTTTGGGTTGGGTTCGTGCCCAAATTTGTGACCTGATATACCGAGTCGGGTCGGGCTCGGGTCGACTGTTTTTTTTGTCAGTTTTTGAAAAACCCGATCCAAATTCTGACAAATGATCAGGTCAGCAGCCATGAAGCACCAACTGAGAGAGGAGATGTGTGTGTGGAGGGAGAAACAACAATGAGAATGAGCGGCTGAGAAGCAATACAAAGCGATAAGGATGAAGTATTGACCCATGTTGTCGTTGCGTCTGATTGGGGCGGACGTCCGATCACTGACAATCCTAATTTTTGTTTTTATAATTTTAAATAATCAAAAGACATAGGTCAGTCCCACATATTTTCATATGAAATCCACAAAATTTTGTTAACTTTTTAAACCCATGCTCGCACCACAGAATTTCATAAAATCAATTAAAACATTTTTTAGGTGACTTCGTGTATAAGAGAGTTGCTTTGTACAAATTTGGTGGGCTCAAGTGAATAGATGTCCCCCACATGTTTGTATATGATTTATATAAACCGGTAATTTTTAAACCTCATGTTCACGATATAAAATTTCCATGAAATCAATCTAAATCTGTTAGAGATGAATCTACTTTCAGGGATCCACTTTATGCACATTGACAAGCCCATTAGATTAGGTGGGTTCCACATGTTTTCATAGAGCAAAGAAATCAATTTAGTTTCTAACTATCTTGTTGTTAATCTAGCGAATTTGGTCATTGAGGTTAAAAACACCGGGCAGACTTGGTTCTTGAACTGTGAAATAAGCCAAAATGGTCCTTTGGTTTGTTAGCAAAGTGATTTGTGTGTTAAATATAACGATGTTTATTTTGAGTTATTATTAATAGAGAAAGTTCACTGTAGCCCTTTAAACTTACGACGATTCTTATTTAGCCGCTCAAACTTGCATTTTGCATCTCACCCAATTAAATTTATTTCTGTTTGCACGGTTGCCCAAAGTTGTTAGGGCAACCGTCAAATGCTGATGTGGCCAGCTAGGCATTCGTTTTAATGTGGAGACCATGTTGTTGTTAAACATAGAGATGTCTAACCATATGTGCGATAAATTAAACCATGAGGTGGCATTAACATTTAAAACTTTTCAACTTTTCAATATTTTTGGAAAAATTCAACTGGATTATTAAGGATTCCAATTATTTTCAAAATTTAAATTCAAATCAAATTGAAATCTAAAAGTTTCAAAAATTCAAAATTTTTTTTTTCTAATTTTGAATTTTCAAGATTACAAAAAATACACATTTAAATGTACCGAAACCTAAAAAATTAAATTTTAATTTTAAAAAATTTAGATGTCAAAATTTTAAATCTCGATAGTTTTGAAAGATGAATTTAAAAATCAGTTTCAAAACTCAAAATTTAAACTCTTAAAAATTTTGATGTTATGAATTTTTAAAATTTGAAGTTAGAGCTATTAGAAAAATGAAGTGAGTTTTTTGAAAACATAAAATTTAAATTTTTTTTAGTGCGGTTGGGGTCGGATGACGCCTAATCCATACTATATATTCTTAAATTTGCATGCAGGGTTCAAAGTTAACCACAGAAGTTTCCACGTATTGCTGCCAGTTTTTAAATGAATTCAATGAAGAAGAATTGGAGTAAGATTTTCTCAACACAGGATGGAGGTCCCTTCGAAACTGGAGTCTAGCTGTGCCTTCGTCAGAGATTTTATTAGCGCGATCAACCGCGATTATATATGGAATTACATAGATTATTCAGGATGATACAAAACAATGTGGAGCACCAAAGTAGGAGAAGAAAATGTTAGAAGACCCTCTCTAAATCGGATGGACGGAGAGTCTTTTGCCCTACGCAAAATCAATGATCAGATTCAGAACGAGCAGCCTGCAGCCTCCTAGCCCTCGCCTACCTCTGAACTTGCAAAGCCTCCCGCTGCATGCATTGCTATGCATGTGTTGCCATGTCTCGGTCGAATCACATGCGAGTGTAATGGCAGCCATCGTAGCCTGAAAGCAAAGCAAAGAAATTGTTTTACTGAACCACTCCAAGATTGGGTTTTTCTTCAGGTAGAACACTCCAAGATTGTTTATTTTGAAGTAAAGAACTCCGATGGCGTACTTGGATCCTTGGTGATGAGCATGGCGGTGCCGCCGAAGTCGCAGGTGGCGCCGCTGGACTTGGAGCGCTGCCAGTAGCTGTTGAAGGCGAAGGAGGCGTGGGCGATCATGGTGTCCGGCCGGAAGCACGCCCCGCCCTCCTGGATGGAGTCGCAGTCGGCGCCCGACCCGCACGCGTAGTCCATCGCCGGCTGGATGATCGGCCCTGGCACCGACGGCTTCGCCACGCACCACTCCGCGCTCACCGTCGCCGGCGTCGGCAGCCCCACCGGCGGCGGGAACACAACCGGCGGCAGGAAGCCCCCCGGCGGGCTCGGCACGGACGACGGCGGCTCCGGCGCGTACCCCGGCGGGCTCGGAATGACGCCCGGTGGCTCCGGCGCGTACACTGGCGGCTCCGGTGCGTACTGCGGCGGGCTCGGGAAGACCCCAGGCGGCTCTGGCACGGACGACGGCGGCTCCGGCGCGTACCCCGGCGGGCTCGGAATGATCTCCGGCGGGCTCGGCACAATGCTCGGCGGGCTTGGCTCGATCTCCGGCGGGCTCGGCACAATGCTCGGCGGGCTTGGATACGGCGCGATCTCCGGCGGGCTGGGCGCCGCCTGAGGCGGGCTCGGGTAGGGGGCTATCTCCGGCGGGCTTGGCGCGACCTCCGGCGGGCTCGGGTAGGGTGCGATCTCCGGTGGGGTTGGTGCGACCTCCGGCGGGCTCGGGTAGGGTGCGATCTCCGGTGGGGTTGGTGCGACCTCCGGCGGGCTCGGGTACGGCGCGATCTCCGGCGGGCTGGGTGTGACCTCAGGTGGGCTCGGGTAAACAATGGGCGGCAGCGGCGTGACTGTGGGTGGGCTTGGGCCGATTTCTGGTGGGCTTGGGGTGACTTCCGGCGGAGGGAAGTAGAGCGGCGACGGCGGTGGAGGTGACGCGTAGGAGATGGCCGGTGCCGGAATGGTGGCCGGCGGCGGCGGCGTGGTCGGGGGAAGGACGCAGTTGGCACTGGGCGGCGGCGGCGGGTTGGGCGGCGAGAATGCGTCGCCGTAGGGAGGCATGATGGGCGTGGTGGTGTAAGGGTCAGAAGAGTACAGGTCGAGCAGCTCATCCGGCAGCAGCACTCTTGCTCCTCCTGCTGAAACAAGTAGTCAGGAGTCACCCATGGTTATTAGCTGCAGTGCAGTTAAGGTTATCAGCTGCTGCTTAGCAGTAGTAATTGAGAAGAAACCTAAGACAGAAGCAAGCAGCAGTGATTGATGTAGGATCATTAGGTTAGTGATCAGTAACAGAATGAGAATCTCTGGACGGGGAGAGTGTTAGTAAGCGAGCTACTTCACAGCATTATTAACCGAAAGGAAAAATTGCAGCAAGGATGATGCAATGCATGGGAGCATACCACATTGGGCGCACAAGGCCAACGCAAGGAAGATACAGGAGAGAAGGAGATGCGATGGGCGGGAGCACTGCTGCTGCTGGTTGCCTGGCTCCTCCATCTCCATCTCCATTGAGACTACAGACTACAAAGACAGACGACAGACGTAGCGGCTGGGCTGTTATAGCCAGCCAGTGTGCAAAGGTGAAATAAAGCTGCACTTAAGAGTGAGCTTCCAATGTCAGTATGGAAATGATTGGACTCGTTGGTGATTTTGAGGTTTTGGATTCGCCTGTCGGCTGCTCTTTTCTCCTTTGGCAGTTTTGGCACATATGCTTGCTTGCTGTCCCGCTAAATGGGCTGCATCTTGGGCTTTTCACTTGCTTGGGATCCACTCAACATAGGCCCCACACCACCATCACCATATCATATCATGTGCCATATGTGCACTGCCTTAGCCAAGACTGCAAAATTAACACCAACATATGCATACCATAGCAAAGGCTGCAAAACTAACACCAGCCGTGCAAAGCATTATGCTTGCCCCTCGACACTGAATAGTAGTATTGTCTAATCTGTAGACAGATAGTTTATTCTCAAGAAGAAACATGGCAATGATTCCTTGTTTGCTTTACCAATGATACACATCAGGCTACAGTCAATAAAATGATGCCATCAATTTACCATCACGTTACAGAGTTAAAATGTCACATTTCCAGGTGACAATGGAACAAATGATTTCTAGACTAACATTTTTTGACTTCGGTCGATAGATAGGACATAGGTCTCCAAGTCGAATAAAAAACATTCTTTTAACTGCAGTACCTCCAGTCACTACAGCAGCTACTCCTATGCACGCAGGAGGTGAGAATTTGTCCATCAATTGCATGGGGGCAATTTACCGAACATGGCCTGGCTTGTTTATAGGGCCATGCGTCCAGCAAGCCGACTTTCTGATATTCTCCGGTCAATCGCTGCATCAACCGAGTTCATCTGTTCATATAAATCATGAAACACAAAAGATGATGTTAGATATGATCTCTGTAACTGGTAAACAAATAACCGGGCATTTAAACTTCCACTCTTTGAACAAAAGTACCAGGCTCACGGGCCAAATGAAAGCTAACCTGGAACCAAACTCTTGGCACATTCTCGACCAAAATTAAGTTACAATAAACGCTACGATATTGGCAGAAGCTCAGCCACCTAATTCTTGTTTACAAACCCATATTCACACATGGTGAACCATAAGCAACAAAAGCAATACTTCAATTGAAATTAATACATACATATTTGCGAACTGTCCAGAGCTTGGTCGATAACCATCAAATTAGCATCATGAGATTTGTCAGATTGTAAAAAACTTACTGGCAGGAGATACAATATAAATACCTACTTGGAACTCCTGATGTGCGAGAAATCAGCAGGACATAGATGTCAAACAAAAAACACCAAAGTAGAATCATGAAAAAGTAAGGGTAGAAATAGAATACACAATAGGGGCCAGCTCATATATGCAGCTGCAGAAGGAGCATATTTCATATCCCCACAAACATTACAAAATTTCATGCCCCCTCTCTGTTTGAACTCACGATTCAGTAGGCACTGATCAAAATTTCATGCCCCCTCTCTGTTTGAACTCATGATTCAGTAGGCCCTACGAGTGCCTAAAGTTCATCACACAACTATGTTTGTGCTCCCAACAACCCCGTGTGTCACAAATAGTGATGAGTGCACAAGATTGCTGCATATATTGATAAATCAGTGTGAAAAAAAATATCACACTGTAGGTAGCAAGCATCTGATGCGTTTTTTCCATCACTACAATAGAAGAGAGGTGTTACATAACAATGGAGAAAAGACAAACGAGCAGAGGGTAGTTGTTAAATTATATGTTTTGTGAAAAGTTTTAGCAAGAGTGGAGGTAGAGATGATGTCTTTAATTTCAGGTTCAAGCAAAAGTCCCAAATTGCTTATACAACCAAATGTGGAGTTTAAAAAATTGTAACTACCTTGTCAAGTTTCTCTCTATAGGTTTACACATGAACTCGGCTCACCAGGCTAGTACAAAAGCAAGCTGATAAACCATATCCAAGTTAAGAGCAGTGAAACTTGCAAGGCTGTTTACTCCCTGCTTTTGGAGAAACGCAAAGCAAGGTATGCCTTTCATGTCACAAAATGAAATAAATGAGGTAATCCATCATTGCAGAACCAAATGCAACAAAAAAGGAAACTCTCCCGAATGAAACACTTACAGGACTTTGCAGTTAAGAGCTTCCTTACAGTAAACAAACTTTTCTTTTCTCAGAATCATTAATATTAAAAAAACATAAAAAACAAAACTTACCTGGCTCGTTTCATCATGCACCTGATAATTAGGCAGTGACAACCTTCTTTCCTCCTACACAAGTCAACAGACATTTGAGACAATTATCAATCTCGTATCAGGAGAATGTACTTAATGCCCAAGTAACCTAAGAAGAACACCAATCAAAGAGAAGGGAATAGTACCATTGACATTGCTTCATCATCCCACACCAGATATACTTCATTTGTAGCTGGTTGGGTAGCAGACGTGTTATTATTTGATACAGCAGGTTGATGTCCAACTGCAGGATCTCCTGTACCTGAAACAGATGAATGCACAAGCGAGTTCATGAAGGCTGACCCAACACCAAGAGCAAACATAAATATCAGATAAAAAAATGCCATCCATCATCAATGGCCCATTAAGGATGCGCCGACTCCAAGAGCAAACATAAATGTCGCATAAAACAACACCATCCATCAATGCCCCGTCACACACTAGCTTGATTCTACACATAAAAGGGTACATCATCCTAACAGTGTTCATACTAAGAATTATTTTGTCTATATAACTCTTTAGTTTCCTCCATACAAATTTAATGGTGCACCTACTTAAATCACCACATTTACCCATCACAACAAAAAGGTAGCCCCATCTCAAAAGTATTCTAAAAAATCACCATACCTTGGTTATTGGCTGCATATCCAACTCCTGCAGTAGCAACTGGTGCTGGGGCACTTGCTGGGATAGTTCCAGGTGCTATAGATGGTACATATGGGGAACTTGCTGCTCCATTACCAGCAGAAGTGTTGACAGGAAACAATGACTGTGAAACCTGAGGGGCGACAGGTGAAGGTGCTACAGTGGATGCCATGGGGAATGATGTCTGAAGTAGATTAGCAGGCGCTGACGTCATAGGAATAGGCATATTCTGAATAGGAAATAGTGGTTGTTGTGGTGCTAATCCAGTAGCCATTGGAACTGAAACTGCTCGTTGTTGTGGAAACCAAGCCTGTGCTGGTGGAGTGGGCCAAAGTGGCGGTCGGGCCATCAATGGATTGAATGCAGGATTATAGCTGCAAAGAAATTGAAAAAGAATTAGAAAATTGTTCCAAAATACGCGCTTACACCATGATTGCACAAGAGGCAATACACATTTTTTAAAGTAGACAAATTCTCAAATAATTAAAAATATTAAGTAGAAGGAAAAAAGATAGCATACATGGGTGGGGTTACAGCATAAGCCGGACGTGGAGGAAATGGCATGCTTATTGGATTGTGCATAATAGGAGGCCTTATTGGTGGCACTTCCACTTTGGGCACCTTTGATGAAGGGTCTTCCTCTGCATTTAGAAAAGATGTCACATAAAGGAAAACCTTGTGCTCTTGCTGGAGAGAAAGATGGCAAGTTCAATTCTTAACGAGCATTATTTTCCTACACATGCACTATTTCGTTTGCAGATCAGAATGTTCTCTACCGTGTGAAGTGTGAACCTTGCAATGTTAAAAAAACTTTCAGGAATAATTTGATTTGTACAACCATTGGTCATCATATCATATTCATAATGATAAGTCAAGCCAACAATGCCACAAAAGCAAACAAATAAACTACAGTAACACTCAAGGTTATTAAGTCGGTAAGTCGAGTCGAGTCGAGAAGGGACCGACTTACCGACTAGTCGACTTGTCAGTCGACTAGTCGTCGACTTGCCAATAAATAAATATATATGTGTACAGCTTCATATATCTAAAGCGTAGCTAATGTTTACAAACAACCTTCATAAACTTCACAAACAGGTAACAACAGCTACTATCTAGTTCCAAAGTTAGTCACATGCATAATAATTAAACATAAAGAAGCAAAAGACACTCATAAGTCATAAGTCAAGTCGCCCGCCTAGTCGACTCAAGTCGACGGCTAGTCGACTCAAGTCGACACAATGGCAAGTCGCCCGACTTGCTCACTAAGTCGAGTCGCCAGCGTGAGTCGCCTGCTTCGGACCGATTGGACGACTAGTCGCCGACTAGTCGACGACTTGATAACAATGATTCTAACACTGCCCTTCAGCCCTTTTGCATCACAGTAAATGAGCACACTAGAGTCTAGTCTAAAATAGGAAAACTGATGTAGCAAGCGACATATTGCAGTAGAAAATAGCTACTGTAGTACCTTCTCCATAGTGAGCAGCGAGTACATCTGCAGGAATCCCTTGCATTCCAAAGATCTCAATTTCTGTTGATTCCCTCTCTGGTTTTGCATTAGGAACCCTGTAGTCAAAATAGTTTCGCAAAACCGTGAGTTACAGGATAGGGATGTTAATTGTGCCAATAGAGCAGTCATTTATTCATTGAGAACATTGCATTTATTCATCAAGAACATCGCACAGCAGACAACAAAAGCTGGACAGAGCTAATGGACTAAAGGAAGTTCAAGGACACCAGAAACGAAACATAGGCAGCATAATGATCCAATACGATATATAGTGTGACATTCATAAAAAAAACTGGCATCTTTCTGGCTACCAAACAGGTGACTTCATATACAACACGAAATTAAAGTAGCAATTAAACAGAACACCGACCAAAAATAAATCAAAGCCTCGAACTAACAGCAAAACATGAATGAGTCCCAAGTCCCAACACAAACAAATAAATGAATCCAGAATCTCTTGTACGTCAACCCCCAAACGCCCTTCCGAAGCGCACGTGCAGATCGAATCGCAAACGGGTTGGGTCTGTCCAACTCCAGAATCGACGTAATCAAGCACCAAGAGCGTCGGGTTTGGAAGCAATTAGCAGCGCGTAATCCCAAATCTAAGCTATCTCCTGACCCGGACAAGACTACCAGATCGCGGCGGATGCAGATCGAGGAGAAAGAGGAGAGGGGGAGGGCAGGGCGGCGAGGGACGTACTTGGTGACGGACTCCTTGTGGACCTGGAGGACGTGGATGGCCATGCCGCCGGCGGTGGAGAGCTTCTTGTGGCAGACATGGCACTTGAAGTGCTTCGCCTTCTGGTGCTGCACCAGGATCTTCTCGTCGTCGAACTCGCGGTCGCAGTAGTAGCAGAACACCTTCTCCACGCGCTTCTTCTTCTTCCCCATGGCCCGCGCCCCCTCTCCGGCGAGCTAGGGTTAGGGTTTCGGCGAGGCCGCGGGCGCGGCGGGGAAGAAGCGCGGCGCGACGGGACGCGACGAGGTTATTGGGAGCAAAACGGTCGGTGCGGGGATTTGGAGGGGTTTTTAGCAAATATACCGTGCTCGGGTCGGCATTCTGACGTGTGGGACACGAGGATTTGGAGGAGTACCTTCTTCTTTTTTTTTTCTTTTTTTATCCCGTGCTCCTGCCGGGTCGCATACGTTTTGGGTCTGATGGTGCATTGGGCTGTTTACTGGGCTCTTACGGTGATAATAGCTTCTGCCTGACCGAAATTTTTAATATTTAATATTTTTTATTTTTTGAAATAAATAAATATTATTCCTTTATTAAAATTAATTAAATTATCGCCATTCGTTTTATTCGAAGAAATTGCCAAAACATGAAAACACAGCGAACCATCGATACTAAAAGCAAAAAAAATATTATATCAATGTTGAAGCAAGAACAACATTGTCGACGGTTGAGATATCGATCTCAAATCGCTAAGGTTCTTTAGAAGTGACATGAAAACACAGCAAATCATTGATACCAAAAGCAAAAAAAATCTTATATCAATGTTGAAGCAAGAACAACATAAAATTTTAGAAAACCCCAGAACACGCCAAACTGTAAGAGAGAGAGCACCTAGACCTGATCATTCATCGGGTCGGGTCAGGTATGGTTGGTTGCCGGGCTTGTTTTCAGGCCCGAGCCCGCCCTATTGAACATGTCGGGTCGGGTTTTTTTGGGTTGGGTCGCGTTTTCCTGTTTTTAGGGTTTTCCGGGTTTTTTGTGTTTTGGGTCGCAAATTGGAACCGAGCCTGCCCGGCATATCGTCGGGTCGGGTTCGGGTCGGGTTTTTTCGGGTCGGGTCGGGTCAGGTTGGTCAGGCCGGGCTACCCATGATTAGGTCTAAGAGCACCAAAGCCTTCCTGTACATAGATGCATGGGGCCAAAAGGAGAAGATGAGCCTGCAATTTTGCAAGATGCCAAAGATAGTCACACATCTGCACCATCTCATGCACCGGCTCTGTGTTGCGTCGGTACTTGTAACTTTGCAATCTCTCACTGTCCAAATTTAAATCCCACCGAATCAAATGGTGGGTTTTGTCTTTGTATAGGCCCAGCTACCTTGATGCCCATTCTACGTGACTGTTTAGTGAAAAATGTCAATCTCTTCAATTGAATTGGTGGGATTATATCCAACTCAATCAAACAGCGATGGGTGTCTATTTATTTAATTTTAATAAAATATTTTTTTTAAAAAATAAAATATTAAAAATTCCTGCCTAACCTCCATACGTGGGCCTTGGCCCAATGCTATCCTATGTCATCTGAGATTGACATTGTTATTCATAGTTGCAAACCATGAAAAATATACCGTTTCTAAAGAAACTGGTGGATCCCCACGCTGATGCACAGGTGGTATAATAAATCTAATGTAATATATAGAAAAGTTATGCCTTTTACATTCATTGTCGGTGAAAACATCATCGGAGTCTACGACTGCTTCCTCCAATCTTGTCCACACATGGGAGCAGATTATAAAAAATAATATCAAGAAATAGGCATGGCCCTTCATTCCACAAAACAACATAAAATATGTTTTTTATATATCAATTGCAAAGATGTCTACTACATGATAAAAAGGGATGATCAATTTAATGTGCTCAGGACGGCAATACATAATATATCCAATACAACAAAAGAGAGTAAATGTAGAAATGATCCTGTAGATTTTTCACCAGCCAAGCCTGATCCCATATTCCCATCAAATAAGCCATGTTAGAGAGACATCATGTACCATCTGCCACCTGCAATTGGAAAACAAACAAACCCATCATAGTAAACAAGTTCTTCTAACATTTTCTAGATGCAAAGTCGTTGATAATGGTATCTATATTAACCTAATCTATCATAGCCTTCTTGATGTATAAAGTGGCTAGACCATTCAACCTTTCTTGTGACATTGTTGACCTCAAATAATTTTTCAATAATTTCACTTTGAAAAGCTTCTTTCAGCTGATGCTACAGTTACAAGTATAGTAAATAATATTTGATAAGCAACTAAAAAATTTGTATAACAATCTATCTCTAGTGAATTCAAATATTTTCATAGAGGATAAAGGTTGTCCGACAAAGTCATTTGCAATACTCTTAATTCAGAACAAAACTCATCTAACTCAACATCACATGATTCATTTTTATAAAAAGTTTCCACAAATTTGGTGCAACATTTTCATAATTCAATACCATCTAATAACTTCATGCTCTTTGAACTAAGTAAAAACCCGAATTCAGATGGTGCTGGAAATCTAGTGCGTATGTATTATTGTATTGAACCTTTATAGATTCAGCAAATGCATAGTGTGAGCATAGTTGAGCCCTAATTATTTTAGTGCCATTGATGACGTAGATATTTATGCTAGGGAGTTCTTGGACCTTTCATGGAACCCTAGCGAGGCTTCGGCGAATATTTGAGCTGCTTCAAGATAATCTAAGCATGACCGGGCGAGTGAAGAGCTCATGTGTAAGTTTAGTAGTAGGTTTTACATTTATCGCCCATGCTTCAAGAGGGATCTAATTGGTTCGATCATGCCGAGTCTTTCCTTCACTTAATTTTCTAGCCTTCTCTTAGCCCTCAAGCCATTTACAAATAGCTAAAGATCCCAATTCGTTCAAAATACTTAAGCTGTGCTTTGTCAGTGCTCATTGGATTGGGTCCGACTGCCTTCGGACTGAGTCTGATGGGTCCAAACCTTAAGAACCGTCTTCTGTTGCTGGTCGGACTGAGTCCGACACCGTCGGACGTCGAACTGGGTTCGACAGTACCTTATTCCGGTGCCTTAACCTCCATCGTACCAGGTCCGACGGGTACTGTAACGGCTAGTTTTTGAAGTTTTCCCGAGCTCCAACAACTAGTTTCTCTCAGGGGGTATAAATTGAGTTCAGTAGGCAGCTATTTATGAGGTTTGATGCTCCACTTCACCTATAGCCAACATCTACTTATCTTAGGGGTGTTCTAGAGCCATTCCTCCACCAATTCATCAACCACCCACCTTCTCCCAAACCGAGCTTCGTGGAAGTCCTTCGATTCAGCATGATCGAGGCGTTTCGGACTTATTACTCTTGAAGACGGTGTTCTTCTTGGAGGAGTGGGCTTGGGAGTAGGCCTTGGCGTGTGGCTACTCTCGAGTCGGTGTATAGGTGGTGGAGTCCACCTCACCGGAGTGGCGGAACAACTACCGGGGAGTAAGTGAGGCGTGTGGCTCAAGAGGGAGCCGGTCCTTGTGCGCTAGGGCTAGCCTCAACGGAGAGTAGGAGTTGTGACTCCGAACTTCGGTAAATCAAATACTGTGTCACTTCTCTTTTGTCTCATTTACTTCCACATTTATCTTTCGCATGAATTGTTATAAATTGATTGAGTGTTTTGATGAGATGGATTAGGTTACTAGTGCGTGTCGTTTAATTTACTTCCGCTTAATAGGGCACTAGAACTTAGGATTGGTTCACTCTTAATCTTGTTGCTTAATCAAGTATAACCCAAAGAAATTAAAATTGCCCATTCACCCCCCTCTAGGACTTAGAGATCCTTTCACATAGGCAATAAGCGCATAGGCCATAACCAAATATGCTTGGCTTCTTGAGCCTTGCAACAATCCACATATCACATATGATATATACTTCATGCATACATGGGTTTGGCCCCCTTGCCATCCTAGGCCCTACGTGGGTGCACCTATTGCATCGCCCCAAGAACAGTCCTGCCTCTGGCACGGCGCACTCCTAGCTAAGCAACTTTCCAAGGTCTTTTTTCCTTACGACCATGAAAAAATCATGCATCCACTCTTTCTTCTCAGTGGTTATAAATCAACAAGTGGAACAACCAGAGTCTGAAGAGGTACAAAACCCTTTTATACACTATTTGACCACCTAACCTTTGGGCAGTGTGGAAACTTATGCAGCTATATTTGGAACAATAAAAACTACTTGTCCAGAAGATTTTACAAGAATGCCAACTGAAACACAAACTCTTTTTACAATGATTTTACTCAATCGGTAGAACACTTGAAGGCTTCTCCAATGAAAATGTATTTGGAATTGGTGTGTAGCTTATTCTCTTTGTCAGTTCAATGTTGAATTAACTTTAATCCATCACTCCATTCAATGTCTGGCCGCAAAAGATATATGGACCCTTTTGAAACTTTCGGTTTTGGTAATATCACAAGATTGGCTTGTTATGATTAAACCTCTCTGCGGAGCTAATCCTGTAGTACGATCTTTCTTTGAAGAGGTTTTTCCCCCTTGTTTGTTAACATACTTGGTTTTATTGAAATAACAATATTTTTCGTTCAAGTTTGTGACCAGCACCACTCGCAGCTTTCAGTTCGCACGCCGATGCAACTGCTTCGTGTGGGCGGGAGTGAATTCTTTGGAAATGCAATTACTCGATGGCTTTGTATGCTGGAACCTGATTAATGTTTGTGTTATTTGTATTTTTTACGTTTATCTATTTTTTTATTTGGCTCATGCCAAGTTAGATATATATATGTTTCCTTTGAGTAATATAAGTCGGCGGGTAACCTCTGCATTTTTCTTGGAAAAAAAAAACGACGAAGCTGATCAAAATTAAGACGGTGATCATAATTTAATGTATCGATCACCTACGCTTAATCATAAGCCGGTCCTTTTGATCGGGAGGCTAGCTAGGCTGCAAATGTTGAGGTTAAAGCTAGGTGAAAAGCACGTACGCGGATACGCGTGCCAGGTGACATGTGAACGTCGGACTATGTGGTCTATATGGTTAATATATTAAATAAGTAAGTTTTTTTTTTATAACAAATGCCACATCTTAAGAATTTTCACTACAGGAATCAGAATCAGTGTGGTCGGTTTTTGCCGACCACATAGTCCAAAATACCGTCCACATAGATATATGTCGGCGTTCGGCCGCCGACACTGCGCCGACGAGGCACTGTGGTCGACATAGCTGATTTTTGTCGTCGGGTCCGCCGACAAAGCCGCACCTAAGGCAACCTGCCCCAGCGGCCACCTATGTGGGCGGCATCATCCAGCCGTCGACATAGGCTATCCATGACGGCCTGCGCCGTTCGCCGGCATCCTGACAGGTGGGGTCCACAATAGCGACCAACAAGTGACGCGTGTCATCCCCTATGTGGGCGGCATAGAGGATATCGCCGACATAGCTTCCTACAGGGAGGGCCAGGGGTAGCATGACCTATGTGGGCGGCATAGAGGATACCGCCGACATAGCTCTGACAACCTATGTCGGCGGCATCCCTCATGCCGCCGACATAGCTTCCTACAGGGAGGGCCAGGGGTAGCATGACCTATGTGGGCGGCATCCTATATGCCGCCCACATAGCCCATTATAGCAACAATTAAAATTGCTGCTATATTTTATTAAAAATCTCAATTTTAACCTGCAAAAATACACAATTCCCAGTAGAATTCCATTATCAAATTTTGCACACATCAACCACACATATTTATGTGCTCGAATCCACATCTTTTCGAGCACAACTCAATCACATCGATACAAAACCCAAATTCACGACAAATTTCAACCAAATGACACATTGCCTCCACATACATAACCAAATGGCACATTGTCTCCACATACATGAGCACATAGCACATAGCATCCACATATATATAGTTCGCAAATGACACATATGACACGTATTTCATATAGATATAATATTAGCAAGTTTTATATCCTACACATCGACAAATGCATATAAACTAAACATAAGGGTTTTGCGAACCGTCGTAGAGGCTTGCATCATGCGAAAAGAAGCCGTCCACGAACTGCATGCCTGTAGAGCCTGTGGCACTGTCGTCACCTCCCTGCTGCTCATTCTGTGCATGAGTAGGCGTAGCTGAGCCGGACACCTGTGATAGCGGAGGAAATCACGTATCTGAGAAACTTTATGTATTTGTGTACTTTTATGAAAATGTTATGGCAGAAATACATACTCCTAGAGAAGGCATTGCTGCTGGGGGAATCTGGAGCATCCAGGGTGGCGGCACGAACGCGGGGAAAGTGCCGGGCTGCGTCGGTGGTCCCCCCTGCGACGGAGTGTAGGCGTACTGTGATGCAGGAGGCGCTGGGGCTTGGCTAGAGGACCCCGCCCCAGGGAATGCCTGCGAATATATACTTATATGATATGTTAGCGTCTAAACAATGAAACGACAACAAGAGATATAACTATGGATAGGACATGATTTTTTAATTACCTTTTGCAAAAACTACATCAGGTAGAGGTTCTGATTCTGGAGCATATCCATCCTCCTCTCGTTCGCCGCATCCTTTTCCGCTTGTGCTTGCGCTTGCTACTGCTGCCACTGCTCGTCCGCCGCTCTTTTTTATAGCAACTCCTCGATATGCTTGGCCTGGGCTTCTAGCTGGGCAGAGGTGGCAGCTGAGGCCTGCTGTCGACGTGCCCTGACCTCAGGTCGATACGCGGTGGGATCGACGACGGAGTCCATCATGCCATACTTGCCGTGAGCCCTCCCACCAAACTCGTCGTAGAGAACCACAGGGTCGGCTGGCATATTGGCGGGATCACAGTCCTCACCGTGCTTCGCCCGCATGGCCGCAGTATAAGCATCCTACGAACAAATGAGATGATCCAGAATAGTTAGAAACTGTCGAGTAGGAGTAAATAAGCGAAAAGAGCTGGTTACTTACATCCTTCTCCTGGGCAGCTGGCGGCATCGGTGGTTGTCTCCCGTCTGGAAGCACACGAGGCGTGTGTGCAGCCCTCCACATGGCGAATCCTAGTTTTAAATATGCATGCATGTACTGGCCACGCACCACAAAGAGCCAATAGCTATTGGGGACAGGCACCGTATTGACTTGACTTTGGGCATGTTTGCTCACGGTCAGTCAAGCAGACGCTGATGTCGAGCATACAACCGAATGACGACGGTGCAGCGTGCAGCTCACGCCGAGGCGGAGCACGGCGACCGGCATGCTATGAGGCTGAGGCGTCACCGCGCGCGTGGAAGGACAATAGTACCATTCGTCTTATTCAAATTATTTTTATAAATATTATTTATTTTGTTGTGATTTGTTTTATTAATTGAGATACTTTTAATATGTCTTTTTTTTTACATGTTTGTACAAAATTTTTGAATAAGACGAATAGTCAAAGACGTACCAAAAAGTCAAATGCGTCAAACAAAAAAAACGGAGGGAGTAGTACGTAGGGAAGATGTCAGCTAGACGTCGCCGGTCATGTGAAAAAGGAAAGAGCACCACCACGCCGTGTTGGGGAAGTCGCCGCCGGCCGCACTGGGCGTCGCTGCCTCCTTCCTAGGTCAAGTCGAGGGAAGCCGCCGCGATGCCGATGGAGAAGATGGGGATGACGCCACCGCCGCGCTGAGGTGGAAGCAGCGCCGCCGCGCTCTGGGGAGCCCACCGCCGTTCTAGATGAGGCTGCGCGCCACCGTGAGGGCCGGATTTGGGCGCCGCTGCTGTGCCGAGGAAAGGCAGGAGCTGATGGCGTAGCCGCCGCACCGGGCCGAAAGTCAAGACCTTGCCGCTGTGGGAGGAAGATGAAGACGCATCGGAGAAGACAGGGACTCCGCCGAGCGCCATCAAGCGCTATCGCGTGTCGATGTCACCATGTCAGGATCAGGGGAGCTCGCCGGCCACCCGTACGCCAGCGGAAGAAGACGATTTGGCTGCCGCCATCATAGCTTGAGGTCGGAGGGGAGCTCGCCGGCCACCCATAAACTGACACCGCCGCCGTTGAAGATCGGGATCGGGGGAGCACACCGCCACCCATGCGTGGTGAATCGTCGCTTGAGCATATCATGGACGGGGGAGCACGATTGCCACCCATGTGCGCCGCTGTTGACCGAAATCGGGGGAGCACACTACCACCTATGCGTGGTGAATCGTTGCTTGAGCAGATCGCGGACAGGGGAGCACGATTGCCACCCATGTGCGCCGCTGTTGACCGAAATCGAGGGAGCACACTGCCACCCATGTGCTGGAGAAGATGATCCCGCCGCCGTGCTGGGTGGAGGAGGAGAAGATGGCCGCGCTGCCGCCTTTGCCAATTGGGATCGGGGGAGCCCGCCGGCCACCCATGCACGCCGTCGCTCTGAAGTCCGCACACCGTCGTTGCCGGGCCGCCGCCGCCGCTGAGCGTGGAGGAGCAGGGGACGTCGCCGGGCGCGTGGAGCAGGGGCGCGGAGGAGATGGGGCGGCGCCGATCTGGAGGTGGGCGGCGCTGGATCTGGGCGGTGTCGGCGCCGGGCGCGGAGAGATCAAGGCCGGGGCGGCATCAAGCGGCGTCGGGCGGCGCCGGGCGCGTGGAGTCGGCCGGGGTGGCACCGGATCGGTGGAGGAGGCCGGAGCGGTGCCAGATCGGGGCCGGGCGGCGCTGGGCGTGGAGTCCATTTCAGTAAAGTACTCGACTGACATATAGCGATATCACCTTTGATAAAAAAAACACGGATTAATCTGACTGCCAACCTTACGATGCACGTGATTCATGATTTGGGTGGATTGATTTGGTTGGATTAAAATTTATCCCTTTTATATTTTGTGATAATTTTTAACAATTTACTAGATTTTACGTAAAGGTCCAAATTTTATAAATAGTAATTTTTATATTTTTTTAGATTTGTTAAAGGCTTTGAACTTTGACTCGATCAAATCGAATTGAGAATAAAGATGGCCATATGTAAGGAGCGGCATATGCCATGCAGCAGCTGCATATAAAGCAGTATGTAGTGTAGCAACAATATCGATCACCTTTCAGCTGAGCTTAGCGATAAGTACAAGCATGGAGCGCATCTTGGTAGCAGCCACTTCAGCATTTCTGCTGCTGGCCGTGGCGGCGGCGGCGGAAGCTCCTCCGCCTGCGCCGATAGGGAAGCCGGGATGCAACACCAGCTGCGGCGACGTGAGCGTGCCGTACCCCTTCGGCATGGGGCCGCCGGACTGCTACCTGCCGGGGTTCAACCTGACCTGCGACCGGAGCCACAGCCCCCCGAGGCTGCTCCTCGTAGACGACGGCGGCGGCTTGCAGGTCGTCGGAATCTCCCTGGAGAACACGACGGTGCGCGCCGTCCAACGCAGCGACGCCATGAACATGAGCGCTGCTTCCGGCGGGCGCGCCCGGTGGGGCCTCCCGAGCAGCGGGCCGTACTCCCTCGGGTCGATCGGCGTCAACGTCTTCATCCTCTCGGGGTGCAACGTGCAGGCGACGCTGGGCGGCGGCAGCATAGGCGGCCAACTCGTCGGCAGCTGCGCATCCTTCTGCCCCTGCAAGGCTCCGGCGCATTTATGTGGCACGGTGACGCCGCAGCCCAACGACGCGGTGTGCACCGGCATCGGCTGCTGCCAGACGGCCATCCCCTGGGACGACGTGTCCTACGACGTGCAGGCGAGGTGGCTCAACGGCAGCGACGAGGCCAGCAGCATGTGGCCCGTGTACGCGCTCATCGCCGAGGCCGACTGGCTGACGCCGAGCCGGGCGCATGATCTGGTAGGGCGGCGCGGGCGCGCGTCGTGGGCGGCTCCGGTGATCTTCTCCTGGTCGGTCAAGCACGGCGCCGGGCCGCCCCGCAGCATCTGCAGGAGCAGCAACAGCAAGTGGCTACTCACCACCAGTGGCTACTCCTGCCAGTGCAAGGAAGGCTACGAAGGCAACCCTTACCTCTCCGGCGCCGGCGGATGCCAAGGTACGTACGGAGCCTAATCCATCTGATAATTTGGTACTGCATCGCCTTCAACATATGCTGTACATCCATGGCTCTCAGACATCAACGAGTGCAACATCCCCGGCAAATGCTATGGCGAATGCCACAATACGCCTGGACACTTCACGTGCCATTGCCCGCGAGGGAAGTCTGGAAACCCCTACATTAAAGGTGGCTGCGTCCGTTCAACCAAAGGTGACCATGCCCAAGATCTGTCTCTACCTTTTCTTTTCAACGACCAAATTAAACTAGTTTTAATTACAGAGGGGTTTTAATTAGGGTATATATATACCCTAATTAATGGCCCTGATCGACCTCATCTGGATTTAATTAGGAATCTGTATATGCTCGGCCCCAATTGATGAAAAATATATATAAATCCATTCGCAGGATTAACCATTGGTCTTCCAGTTGCCAGCGCCGCCGGTGTTATATGCCTGGTTGTTGCTCTGATATTCATACGCCATACGCTTCGAATTAAGAGAGCAGAAATGTTGAAGAAGAAGTTCTTCAAGCAGAACCGTGGGCAATTGCTGCAACAACTAGTATCGCAAAAAACTGACATTACAGAAAGGATGATCATCAGCTTGGAAGAGTTAGAGAAGGCAACCAATAATTTTGATAAAGCTCGCGTGCTTGGTGGTGGAGGGCATGGCACCGTCTACAAGGGAATTTTATCAGACCTACATGTCGTGGCCATCGAGAAACCCAAGATGGTGGTTCAGAAAGAGATCGATGAGTTTATAAATGAGGTCGCTATCCTTTCACAGATCAACCATAGAAATATAGTGAAGTTGTATGGTTGCTGCCTTGAAACAGAAGTCCCCATGCTGGTCTACGAGTTCATCTCTAATGGAAGCCTCTATGACCATCTTCATGTCGAGGGACCGAGCTCATTGTCATGGGGCGATAGGCTGCGGATTGCAATGGAAACAGCCAAATCTCTTGCCTATATTCACTCGGCTGTATCGTTTCCTATCATACATAGGGATATAAAGTCTGTAAACATACTTTTGGATGATACTCTGACAGCAAAGGTTTCAGACTTTGGAGCTTCGAGGTATATTCCGATGGATAAAACAGGGGTAACAACGGTGGTGCAAGGTACCATAGGGTATTTGGACCCCATGTACTTTTACACATGGAAGCTAACGGAGAAAAGCGATGTTTATAGTTTTGGCGTCGTTCTGGTAGAGTTATTGACTCGAAAGAAGCCCTTTTCATATATGTCTTCTGAGGGTGAAGGCCTTGTGGCGCACTTTGCGACCTTGTTTACCAGAGGCGATCTAGTGGAAATACTAGATCCACGGGTCAAGGAGGAGGGAGGCAAAGAAATAGAAGAAGTAGCTGCTCTGGCGGTGCTATGTATAAAACTAAAAGGCGAGGAACGGCCGACCATGAGGCAAGTGGAGATGGCATTGGAAAACATTCAAGCATCAAAGGGGAATGTTTTAGACACTGTTCTGTTGGACGAAACTCTGAATAACTGTTGTACTTCTGATTTCGTGTTAGGTGAAAAAGAAAGTAGTAGCACGGAAGGATGGAGCAGGTAATATAGTTGGGAGGAAGACTCCCAGACGACTATCATGTGACATATTTGTCGCTGACCAATCTAAATTCTTTCATATGATGAGGTGTGTATCATAATATCTGTTTTGTCTCTACACGGTCTTGTCAAATCCGGTCTCCCTCAATCCTCCATGTTCAAAATTATTGTGCAAGTGTGTGATAGTTTTTTCTCCTTCCTAGAATTAAGAATTCATAATTGTTAGAGTATATACGTGCCATGCACACGGTATCACCGCATACATGATCCCGTGTGGTCATGCGTATTAATGTCCCTAGCGCCCTTCCTAATCGCCACAATAATGTTGTATAAATTGATAGCTGAGATATGGAAGGTAGTCTGATGATATGTATTGTACTTTGTGATCATTGAAATATATCTAACAATTGTCCATCTACCATGGTGTTGATGGTCAATTTTTATAACTTTTCATACACTTTCGACCATTGATATAACTCCCAAATGAAGGAACCACTACAGGAAATGAAATCTGTGTGGGCGGCCGGAAACTCAGTGTCGGCGGCCAAAATCCCGACGACACACTAATGTCGGCGGTCAAAGATAAAGCCGCCGACAAAAGTACATCACGGCTGGCTATATCGTCGGCCCCAACAAAACTGCCGACAATAGTCGCAATCAATAAACCGCGCCTCCGCAAATTTGAATTTCTGATCCCGCCAAATACGTCTATGTCATCGGCCACATGAATGCCGACCACATTGTCTCTCGCATTGAAGGTAAGTTAACGTCCCGAACTGTTGCAGATAAGTTTACTAAAAAGTGGGTGTCTCTTCCATGTGGGGCCAACAAGGGAGAACTTGCGGGTAGGGCTGCCAGGGGCTATGTGGTCAGCTAATATAAATACCGTCGACACAGATACTCTATTTAGGCGGCTTTTTGATAACCACCGACAATAATTTCTGCAACTACCAAGTGGGTCACAGTCCTGAATGTACCGGTTACATAGTCTGCGTCGGCGGTCTGAATAAAGGCCAACCACACAGATCCATTCCTCTTAAGGCCCCAACGCCATTCCGACCGTCCCTCCGCTCGATCCGAGGCATTCTTATGTGCAACCTAAGGTTTTAGGGCATTCACAATCCATACCAAGTCATTCCATATGGTTGTCACGCCCTGCGTTGCACTTTCGACACAGAGTCTTTTGTAACGCTGAGTTTGTACCAGTTTCGTAACAGGCATGTTCGGGTTAGGAAGGAACTTATGCCGAAAGTGTACTGTAGGGCGGGATAACCTCGTGGATTGACTTGTTTTGTGTTTGATATGCTCTAAACCCTAAGTTTGCACAAAGCAATGCTTAGGATCGAGTCGAGGGCGGGCCAGAAAGCGGCGGGTGCGCGGCAACTATGAGGTTTATGTGGTCGGCTCGGTTGATGCCGCCGACATAGGTTGTCTATATCGGCGGCTAAACAATACCCGCCCACATAAGTCTGTGCCACTGTCTTGTGGGCCTTGCCCATGGGAGCCTGGGTTTATGTAGCAGTGTCGGCAGCTAAGAAATACCGCCCACATAAGTCTGTGCCACTGTCTTGCGGGCCTGGCCCTTGTGAGCCTGGGTTTATCTAGCAGTGTCGGCGGCCTGGGCTTGCCGCCGACACTGGTATTTTTTTAAAAAAGAGATAACCTGTGCGCTACATCCTTAGACCTAGCGCACAGGCCAGTTATTCTTGCCTCTGCCTCCCACGCGCCGATGATACTCTGACAACAAAGGTTTCGGACTTTGGAGCTTCGAGGTATATTCCGATGGATAAAACAGGGGTAACAACAGCGGTGCAAGGTACGATAGGGTATTTGGACCCCATGTACTTTTACACATGGAGGCTCACGGAGAAAAGTGATGTTTATAGTTTTGGTGTAGTTCTGGTAGAGTTATTGACTCGAAAGAAGCCCTTTTTGTATATGTCTTCTGAGGCTGAAGGTCTTGTAGCGCACTTTGCGGCCTTGTTTACCAAAGGCGATTTAGTGGAAATACTAGATCCACAAGTCAAGGAGGAGGGAGGCAAAGAAGTAGAAGAAGTAGCTGCTTTAGCGGAGCTATGTATAAAACTAAGAGGCGAGGAACGGCCGACCATGAGACAAGTGGAGATGGCATTGGAAAAAATTCAAGCATCAAAGGGGAATGTTTTAGACACTGTTCTGGTGGACGAAACTCTGAATAACTGTTGTACTTCTGATTCCGTGTTAGGTGAAAAAGAAAGTAGTAGCACGGAAGGATGGAGTAGGCAATATAGTTGGGAGGAAGACTCCCAGACGACCATCATGTGACATATTTCTCGCCAACCAATCTAGATTATTTCATGTATATGTACAGTAATGTCATATTGTCAGATGAGTTGTATGTGTCATAATATCTGCTTTGAGTACTCTACACAACCCTATCGGATGCAGTCTCCCTCCTTGTTCAAAATCATTGTGCAAGTGTGTGACAGTTTTTCTCATTATTGAAATTAATAATTCATGACTATTAGACATGCCATGCACACGCTGTATCACCGCATGAGTGATCATGTGGTCACATGTATTAATGTGCATCCTTCCTAATTGGCTCGATAATGTTATATAAATTGATGGCTGATATATGGAAGGCCTCCCAACAATCTGTATTGTACTTTGCAATACATCTGACTAATTGTCCATTTACCATGGTACAAGACATAGGTTACCCTCCTACGCTTGCTTTCGCAAACCCTAGCTTTCGACCTCCATGGACGATGGCGTGACCCTGCCGACGTCACGTCTAAAGCCCACTCAATCTCCATGACCACGCCTCCACTCGTGACGAGTGGAGACCCAGCCATCTCTCCATCCTACGGCACCCTGCAGGATCCACCAACCACGACAGCAGCGACAGCGTGGCCTTGCCCACCAGACACGGCAGTGGCCATGGCACGCATCTAGTCATCATTATCCTCAGCCTCTACCTCACAAACTTGCACCTTGTTACATCCTTTGTGTATTCTCGGCTACCCCTCTAATCACAAAGGATATCGTTGCCTTGACTTGTCATCCAACTGCGTCATTATTTTGTGACATGTTATATTTGATGAGTCATCTTTTCCCATTGCCTCTTCCACCTTCTCTCCCACTCTCCCCACTGACCTTGATTTTTCTTCAAAACGAACGGGTTCTCCTTTGCCCATTAGGTCCTCTTGTCCATCTTTGATAGCAAGTATGTCAGATGCAACGGCTGCACCACCATCGGCCTCACTGTAATTGATTGCATCGGCCTTGCCGTTGGTCGGTCGAACCGTGGTTTTGGCCTTCAACTTTTAGACTTGTCGTCGCCTCGTCGCTAACTGCTGCGTCGGTCGCGCTGGCCACTGCCCAGTATAGATGGATCTGGGGTCTCCTACCCTCACGCAGGAGGGAGGTATTTACACTAACCTAGAATATCAACTTGCCTTAGTGCAATCCATAGCCCTAGCACATTCCACTATCACGAGCCAAGTCGTCTCAGAGTTGATTGCCTTGAACACCAGATCTTCTGGAGTCTTGATCAACACGCTACCGAGGAATGACTTGACCGGTGTGCATGTCGCCACTATCCCGTGTAATTGTCCACACTTAGGTAATGAGCGGCAGGTATCCGGGATACGTCAAACCATTGTTAACTTTCCAGTGATGGCCAAACTCAATCCCCAACACCTACCACCATCCGAACTATTTTTACACTGGCTCTTTCTCGAAATTGGCCCATCCGTCAGTTGGATGTCAACAATAAATGGCACACGCAGTGAGTCTGTCTACTGCACCCAGTTGTCAGGTTTTATGAACTCCTCTTACCCTGATCATGTGTACCAGCTCAATGGGTCTTTTTATGGTCCGAAGCAAGAACCTAAGGCTTGGTATAGCAAGATCGCCTCTCACCTGCTCTCCTCAAATTTGTTGGAGCCAAGGTAAATACATCATTGTTTATTTATCGCCTTGGTGCAGACACTGCCTACCTGCTGTTTTATGTGGATGACATTGTCCCGACTGCATCCTCCACTTATTTGCTGAGTCGGACTATCTCTGGCCTTGAGTGTGAGTTCTCCCTTAAGGATCATTGTTCGTTACATCATTTTATTGGGATTTCAGTCCAATCCCATCTTGGTGGTATGTTTCTCTCACAACGACAATATATTTAGGATACCTTGGATCGTGCCAGCATGACTGATTGGGTGCATTCCAACACTCGTGTCTATAGACAGTCCAAGCTCTGTTATTAAGACCGTTCAACTATAGGCATAGTACCTTGTGCTGGTTGCAATTGATCTAGCGATCGCGCGTCCACTGTCGGGTCCGTGCCATTGCCCGATCAGATGCCTGCCTTGCTGCGGTACGAGCTGGTCATTACTGGAGCCTAATCAGCATCAGCGTGCGGTTTGGCATGCATTTGCACGCTGGGCTCTTTATACGCCGCTGGCCCTGCTAATTTCTACTTAACCCGGGAATAATTAAATCAATCTTGCATGCATCACGATGGAAGTGGCATGGTTGTATTTGTATTCGTGTGGTTGGCGGGAGATCGATCGATTACACCCACTACACGTGTAGATAATTCTTCTTTTCAAACTTTAGCGGGTGCTCTGTTAGTTCATGGAGAGCATCGCCACTAGGATTCCATTCTCTATATTCTTTCTCTAAATCATTATTTGTTTCCTATATTTTTATTCTCCAGCAAAGTCTCTTTATATATATATCGCTAGCTGGATCTCTATATTATGTTCTCTATATTTATTTCCTAAATCACTATTCGTTCACTGTATTTTTATTCTCTTCGGCAGAGTTTTTATCCTCAAAAAGATATAAAGATTGGTTAGAATCAGTCTGTATATTATAGACTACGATAGAGTCTCTGTTTGATTGTTACAAAGACCAAAGACTATCCGCAATAGTATTTTAGGGAATTTATTGGCAATTATCTTTGAATTGGTAAGCACATTCCATTTTTTCAGCCATGCCCAAGAGGCACAAAAAAACTACTCCCTCCGTTCCAAATTATAGGTCGTTTGACTTTTTTGACACGTACTTTGACCACTCGTCTTATTCAAAAAATTAGTGAAAATATGAAAAAACTCAAGTTATTATTAAAGTACCTTTCATGATAGACTAAACCATAACAAAAATAAATTATAATTATAAATTTTTTTGAATAAGACGAATGGTCAAAGTACGTGTCAAAAAAGTCAAACGACCTATAATTTGGAACGGAGGGAGTAGGACCGTAGAAAGAGAGCTGCAGGCTTTGCAAGGCGTCTTTTAGATAAGAAAGAAAGTACTAGTAACACGGAAGGATGGGGCGGGCAATTATCTATCGTTGGGGGGAAGACTCCTGATATATGGCCATCATGTGATATGTGTCGACAGGTGACTAACTGGGGGTCACCGCCGGCAATGAATTTGTACGAGGGGACGCTAATCAAGAATCAAGCCAGATG
Organism: Raddia distichophylla; assembly: GCA_005191435.1. NCBI lineage: Eukaryota > Viridiplantae > Streptophyta > Magnoliopsida > Poales > Poaceae > Raddia > Raddia distichophylla. The sequence continues at coordinate 1,429,360 of SPJY01000659.1, read as the reverse complement.
GGTAACACAAGACAGGGTTATACAGGTTCAGGCCCTCAACGGAGGAGGTAATACCCTACTTCCTGTGTTCTGGGATTATATGGTGGATCAAGATGCGGGATGCAAGATGATGTTATGCGCTATAGACTTAGGTGCCTATTGGAGCTATATGCCGATGGCCTCTACCCCCTCCCTTTATATAGCATAGGGGGAGATAGAGTTACAGGATATCTCGGGATCCCTGATAACTAATTCTGATATGCAGTTACATGGAATGCTCGTATTAATCTGCTAATTACATGGAGATAAATCGTATCCCCGGGAACTTCCTTGCGGCTCAAGTCACGCGTAGCCCGAGTGGTCTTTATCTTCAAACGGCCAACTTGGATCGCCCCCTATCTGCTCCCTTATAGGCTTTCTAGAGGATACCCGGGGCCCATATAGTCCACAATATGTTTATCGCTGATCAATCAAGATATATTCCCCCCATGTATATGCGTGTACAAATGTCTGATGAGGTGTGTGTCATAAGTTTGTGTAATTTGTATCTGCAAGGTGCTGCCTGATTCAAAACTCCTGCGCTTGGCATGTGTGTGGTAATTCTTGGAATTAAAAATGTGGGAGACTACGTAACGGTATCCCGTCCATTGCCCCACGTACGGGATAGCAACGCGACAAAACGCGTGCGTATTCTCCACCTCGCACGTTCCCTTGCGTCCCAAGCGTAGCACCTGCGCTTACGCCATGGATATACGCTCCGCCTGGCATGCATGTTTCCTTTCGTCCTGTGCGTATGACATGCATATACGTGTACCTACACATGCATGTATAGCCGTCCGGTATCCGTATGACGTGCATATAGTCCGGTGCATGGCTACACATTATTTTGTGCGTATAGAACATGGTGCATGTTCCATGTATTTCTTGCTACACATTATTTTGTGCGCATAAAACATGGTGGATGTGGTATCATACAGGTATTATTGAGTATATTGTTGAACTCTTGAATTTTTAAGTACCGGAGATCATAAAGTACCACAAAAAAGAATAATTATCATGTTAAGTGGCAGGGGTTATCAAGTTGATTGTGGGGTACCATTTTGTATCAGAGCAAAAAGAACCGTTTCAAGTATCATCCAAGATTCTGTTTCAAAATAAAACGCTTGTCATCCAAAATTCCATTCAAAAAGCAGGTATCAGAGCAAAAATATCATGGAAGTATCATCAAAAAATTATGTTTAAAAAATAGACCGCCCTTAGCCGACTGGTTCGAGCTCTCGGCGAACTTCTGCAGAATGACGGGGGTTGCCCTTTGCAGTTTTAGCCCAGACCCAATTAGAGGGAGGCGAAGCGTTTTCGCGCCTTTTCCTTGCGCAGCCGGTGCGGTACGCGCTTCCGTCAAAAACCGTATTCGTATCCACTTCCGTCCCATCGCCATGATGGTTTTTACTACGTTCGAAACGAATTGCAAGGCGCGGCCCTCGAATTTCCTCTGTGTATAAAAGAGACCCCAGGGGCAGGATATATTTCACCACCAGGTTTCGGGTTGTTGAGTTTCCATCTCCCCTCCTCCATTGATTAGTCGGAACTTTGAAGGAGAATCATGGATCCGTGGGAGGCTGTCGCTGCCGGGTTTCGCGCTCGTGCCGCCGCAGCTCGTGCCGTCAAGGTCACCTGCTGGCAACAGTGGCAAGAGGAATACGCGGAAGAGGTCGCCCAGAGAGCCATCAGGGTCCTAGTTAGCGGCCATCCCCGACTTTTCCCGGCGCGCACTCCACTGAAGGATGCTCTTGTCGCTTCCATCCTCAGCGTGAGGTGGTCATCGGAGGAGTGATCTATCTCTGTTGGCATCCCCGCGAGCCAGCGACGAGCCCTAGCTCGATGTGCTGCGCCGCGAAAAATGTAATCAGGCCTGAGAGCCTTTTAATGAAGATCTTTTGGTAATCTGATATCTTTTGCTTCGATCTTGAATCTCGCAATGCCGCTTTTCCTCGATTTGATTTCGAATCCGCGACACCGCTTCATCCGAGCAGTTAGGGTTGTCCGCTCCTAGGCCGGAAGTCGGCGCTTAACGCGGGCCTCTCGGGAGGAACCACTCGGCCGGCTGAGTGATTATCGGGTTCCTCGCGGAAAGGCCGCATCCAGCGCTAAACTAGGGCCCGGCCCAGAATGCGAAACTTTGCCTGTTGCGATAAATTTTGAACAGGGGAACAAAATTAGTTCACCTCGCTCACTTTTCACGCCAGTCAGTTAGCTTCTCCCAGCAGACTCCGCCGCTAGGGTTTTTCTCCGTCGCCACCTCCGCCGCCACCCGTCTCCGATTGCAATGGCTCCACTGTCTCCCTCCGCCCCAAAGGCTGCCAAGAGTGGGAAGGAGTGGGTGAAGTCCATCACGACCGAATGGAGGCTACAGAAGCTGGTCTCTCTCGGTGTACTCCCCTCCGAAGAGCTTTTGTCTTGGCGCCCCACCGCCGGCGAATCCTGCCCCACCCCTCGTTCCAACGAGGTAGTGGTCTTTGAATCCTTTTTTCTCCGTGACTTCGGCCTTCCTTGCTCTCCTTTTTTCCGAGGATTACTCCTTTTTTACGGGATCGAGGTTTCTCACTTAAACCCCAATTCCATCTTGCAAATCGCTATTTTCATTTACATCTGTGAGGCCTATTTGGGGATAGCTCCTCACTTCGACCTTTTCAGATATCTCTTCCTCCTCAAACCCTTCCCCAGCAAGAACTCTCCCAAGGCCGCCGGCGGCGCGGGATTTCAATTGTGGGAAGGGGTTCGGAAATATTATTTCGATCTTCCTTTGAGAACCTCTAACAAGGGTTGGCACTCGGAATGGTTCTACTGCGGCAACTCTCCTCCAGCTCTCCCTTCCTTTTCCGGCGAGTGCCCCACAGTCCATCCCTCCTGGTCCTCTCTTCTCGCCAATGACGAGGGAGGCCAAGTAGAGGAACTTCTTGTTCTTCTCCACAGAGCAAAGTCTGCTGGGCTGACTGGCATTGGGGTGGTTTGGAGCTACACCCATCGCCGTATCCAGCCCATAAAGGAGAGGATTCATCCCGCCTTCGAGTACTCGGGGGCCCAGAGGAGAACAACCGGAGGATGCAGGCCATACAAGAACAGAACTTGTACATGATGCAATACATGCAAAGGGTAATTAAGATCGTATAGCTTGCTAGTTAGGTTGTCATTTCTGGTTTTACAAGCTAAGATATTATATCCGCAGGTGTTCTCGGGGGCGAGGTCCTCCAGTCAGGCACAGATGCCTGCTATGCCGCCGCTTGTCTTCACCCCGACGTCGAGGGCCCCGACGACACAGGCCGGCACACTTCCCCCGTTCGCGCCGCCGCATTGGTTCCCTATGGTACAGTTTCCACCTGCTCCCGCAGCTTCTCCAGGGGTAATGCATTTAATCCATTTTTGCACAACATATTCATAACAATACAGAAATGCATAAAGTTTTTCAAAATTCACCGTTTTCTCAACTCTTGTAGATGCCCGGTTCGGCTACGCCTGCGCCTACGCTGATTGCACCGCAGGGAGGTGACAACAGTGCGACAAGGTCGACTCCGCTAGAGCAATTCGTGACAGATTTGCTTAACCCAGATCCCGACCTAGGTGGCGGTTCACAAAACCCATAGAAGTGCTTTTGTGATTTTGTATTAAATTCTACTTTACGGTTCTTGACTTGTGACATTTTTGTAAACGTTGAGACGAGCTTTATCGGCATTGATCGATAATTTGTGAACGTTGAGACGAGCTTTGTCAGTATTTGTTATGTCTGGTGGATGTGCTTGTGGTCGAAAATATGATATCGTGCACTTAATTATGTTTGTATGTCATCGGGTGGATCGGGGGAATGAATCTATGGGGTATATTAGGTTATTTTGCAGGCTGAAGATGAAATTTATTAACAATTACCAGAAATTTTTATTTCTACAAAACTATCTATGTCGTCGGCCAAGGTCATTGCCGACCACACTGCGTTACATTTTTCTCGGCGGCTCCACAGAGGGCCGCCGACATAGATAGCGGTAAGGCAAAGCAGTGAGGCCGCCTTCATGGCCTTGTGTCAGCAGCGGCTTTATAAACCGACCACATTTATGTGCCACATGCCGGCCCATCGTTCGAATGTGGGGTCCACTTGCCAGAGCGCCATCACCCGATGCGTTTCGTCAGGGGGATCTTGTGTGGTCGGCTAGTTGTGCCGCCGACACAGAATTAACCCAGGTGGCAAGCCTTGCATGCGTCTTTGTCTGCGGGGCCGCCGACAAGTTTGGCCTGTGTCGGCAACGCAATGTCGGCGGAGTTGTGTCGGCGGCCAGCCGCCGACAAATATCTATGTCGGCGGTATTCATATCTGTGTCGGCGGCTTTAGCCGCCGAAACTAGTTTCGATTCCTGTAGTGAACATGGACTAAAATTATGCAAATTAACAAAGTTTCACAAGTTTTGGTAAGTTTGTGTCTCCAGGGACCTACTGAGCAAAATTGAACCCAAATGGGAGAAAAAAATCCGGTCGGTCGACAGGGCTAGGGCCGATTGACCGACACCTGGTCCAAGCCGAGACTGTGGTTTCTCCAGGGATCCTAGAAGCACAAAAGGAGGCCATCCCAAGTCGGGACTGTGCTTTTGATTGAGCGTTAGATGAAAAAGAAAGTAGTAGCACGGAAGGATGGATCAGGCAATATAGTTGGGAGGAAGACTCTCGGACGGCCATCATGTGATATATTTGTCGCCGATCAATCGAGATTCTTTCATGTATATGATGAGGGCTGTGTGTGTGTCATAATATATGTTTTGACTCTACATGCACTATAGGAATCTGGATCTCTGTCGGCAGCCAAAGCCGCTGACACAGACCTAACAACCGACGACAAAGCCCACTGCCGGTGGCGGGCCGACGACAAAGGTCCGTCCACAGTACGTCGACGACACAGCTATGGACTGCATGGGCCTTGGGTGTCCTCACAGAAGGCCCATAAAGTGGCAAACATGGGCGGCCTGAGTCGGCTGGAAGAGGATGGATACCACTTGGATTACATCTAACTTGGATGCCAAGGATAGGTCTGAGGATAGAGTACTTTAATCCCGTTTGATTAGGAGATTTGTATCTGTAAATACCGGTGCGTATACATGCTGAACACTTTGGAGATAGGGTTCGGTACTACATACCAGATACGGCCATGTAACCTTATCCCCCTGCACTATATAAAGAGGAAGGGGTAGGGGCCGTAGTATCATGATCTAGCATCTAAGCTTTACCACAGCATAAGATCTCGAGACTCCCATTGTAATCGAGATCATCATAATCCCAAGAACACGAGACTAGGGTATTACCTCATCCTTAAGGGTCTGAATCTGTCTAAAAAAATTCCCCTGTTTTGTGTTACCATCAGGCTTGAGATCTTCCGTAACCCACATAAATTCTATTGACGACGACACCCCCCGGTTGAACACCCGTCGATAGTTGGCGCGCCATGTAGGGTGCGTTAAGATCATCGTCAAGCTTGATGGCATCGTCAAAATTGCCGAGAGCCGTCTTCTTGCCATGGCCAGCATTGCGCTTTGGATCCCTGTATTCATTGCCGACGGCATCGACAACCTTTGTCTCTCCGATCCTAGAGGGACCCGATCTCAAGAAGGTACCCACGCTTTACCATCCTTATTCACATTCGGACTGGTAAATTCTGCAGCCACTTTCTACGATTCGATGAGCTAGCAACTCCATCCTGCATCCGCTTCCGGAGCGGGTAGAGAAGGACTCGGTGCCAATGCTTCCCCGGACTCGGATGCGATCCAATCTGGGGGAGTCTCCGCATCCCAGCTCGGATCTCTCTTCAGGTTTAGGAACTGTGCCGCTGCCTTTGCGTAGATCTTTCCCGAACCCGGGCCAGGAGGTGACTAAGTTGAGAATCAATTCCCAAGGCCAATCGGAGCAATCCGATCGGCTCCGACTCAGTTAGTGGGTGTCATCAACGATGGCCAACCTCTCGGACAGAGTGAGCAGGTCAGCTTCTCCCACTCGGATTCCAAGTCGGAAGGTAGCACGGAGGCCTACAACTACAACGAAGTTTTTGTACTCGATGCCGGCGATCCTCACGCGACTTCTCAGCGCGCTAGGGATGATGCGGCCGCCACGAAGGCGACCGAAGTCGAGCAGCGCCGTGCAGAAGATCGGGAACGAATGCGCCAGCTTCGAATCCGAGGCCGCAACGTCCAGAACGAGTTGCGGTGTATCGCCCTACCTAATCGTTTCGATAATGTTATATATATAAATCGATGACCGAAACATGAAAAACCGTTGAACTGTATGTACAGTACTCTGCCCGTCAACTGGAGTACGTACATGCGAACCGGCCTTTGGTTGGTTGGCTAGGAGCGCGCGTGCGCATTCATGCCGCTCAGGTTCGAGCGGTGGTCTCGGTTGCGCGTCGCATTTCTCCGGGTTTTTCCTAGAGCCGTGTACACCTTAAATTTTATTAATTAGTAGAGGGCTCTGGCCCGCCTCTTCATGCCTTGTTGCCATTTGTGCAGTAGTGTATTCGTGCGTGTGCTTGGGGTGTGAGTGTGTTGGGTGCGTGCGTGGGGTGTGAGTTTCGCACATGAACAGATACTATAGCTGTACCCCGAAAAGAGGTCTAAAAAAACGGAGTACGATACATGTACCGCGTGTTGTGTGAAGCTTAAATTAAGCTGCATGCATGGCAGCCTGGGACTATGGGAGTGGCATGCCTTCGCACGCTGGGCTGATCTGTTCCTGCTCGTGCTTGTGGCTTCCAGGAACCTGCATGCACCATAATTCGGGAATAATTACATCAAGCATGCATGCATCACGATGAAAGTTTGCTTGTTATTTTATGTTTTCGTGTGGCTGGCGGGAGATCGATCGATTACACCCACTACATGTCTAGATGATTTTTCTTTTCAAACTTTAGCGGGTGCTCTGTTTGTGCATAAAGAGGTACGCCAAAAACTAGGACTGTAGAAGGCCTGGTAGACTTTGAAATTTCCAGCCATGCCCAAGAAAAAAAAAAGCAATGAAAAATTAATTAATAGCCTGCAGTTTCGGAAACTAAAACAAGAGATATATAACGCAGTCTACTGGGAGCTAAAGCCAGCAACCATCGGAGCTGCAGGCTTTGCAAGGCCTTGCTCTGAATCTCCGACCTGATGAAGTGCAGAGCCCGAGGAACCGATCTATAGGATAATTGTAAAATCCTCCTGTTTCTTTGCTTACCAACGATTGTATATCAATGATCCATCGACCCGACCCACCCCCTCGGACATTCAGGTCCTCTTTAATTTTCTGCTAGTTTAGTTTTGGCTGGAGTTAGGAAATTTAAAGACCTTTAAAAGAAGATATATAGAAGGTTAAATAAATTATTAAAAATATTGTTGACATATTTAAGAAAAATCCTTCGAAGTTTTGAAAGAAATATTTTAAAATATTACACCGAATGGTCCGTAAAAAAACAAAATTTTAAACCAAATCAGACCGAATGGTCCGTAAAAAAACAAAATTTTAAACCAAATCAGACCTAAAGTAAATTAAGGAATCAAAAGAACATTGATGTGCTGGCTTGCCTGAACTCCAGTACTTTGTCGTGCTCGAGCAGTCGCCATATGCTCAACGGTTTCATCATCGGCCAAACCTCAAGAGTTCGCCACCTCGTCACAAAGGATAATGTTCTACACGCTGTTCTGTTTGAGAAAACTTAGGAGAACCATGGTGTGCTTAATTGCGCATATTAGGTGAGAAAGATAGTACGGATGGATGCACGGGGCGAGCAATATATTTCTCGTTGGGATGAAGACTCTTGTCAGGGATGCAAGCGGGACACTTTTTGCCGGTTTTCGTTAACCCACTCTAATTCTTTAGAAATACAATAAAAATAAGTTTTTTTATGTATTTCTAATTAACTAGAGCGTAAAAGTAGGTACTTGCAAGGTGTTCCACACTTGCATCTCTTCTTATGGCCATCATATATATGATATGTTTATCGTTGATCAATCGAGAATCTTCCACGTATATGTGTACAAATGTCTGGTGAGATGTGTCATAATTAATGTTTGTTTAATTTGTTTCTGCAGTTCTGCACGGTGCTGCCTGATTCAAATTTACTGTGCATATATGTGTCTGATAGTTCTTGGAATTAAGAATTCATATCTGTCGGGTCCTGCAGGGTCACGAGCCATTGCCCTGGGCAAGCAGCAGGAGTTCGTGCTACACTGGAGTACGTACACATTGGACGATGCATGCCTTATTGTAGTAGAAGTTGATACATATACTTAATTAGCAAGCACATGTACATATACTTAATTAGCAAGCATGTACAATGGTTGAGATAACAGTCATCTCTAATAATTCTCATGTCATTTAAAAAGATGGCTTATAAACAACTTATACAATGTTAGAGATGGGTTAGAGACGACTGCACATTTTTTTTATATCACTTAACCACGCACAATATTTTTTAATTCGCGTGTAGAGCCATCTTTGCACTAGAGACGGCTCAACTCTCTATACGCACTCTTTCTCCTTCACATCATTATCCATCATACATGGTAAATCTTATAAACGGATTAGAGACAGCTGATGTGTACCATTTTCCATGCTCTTGAGTGAAGCGTAATTAAGCTGCCTGGGAGTCAGTAATTAAATCAAGCATGCATGAATCACTGCTAAAGATTCGGGCTCGTTATACTGCCGACCCATTCATCCAAACTGGGCTGCATGTGCGGCCACCGTGTCGTTAGAGAGAGGAGGAGTGCGCGGGCTGCATGGCCGAGAGGCTGACGAGTGGGACCCATATGTTAAATAAAATGCGCTGGATTTTCTATGCCAATTTAAGGACCTCTGGACGTTGAGCCAAAGCAGCATGGAAGCATGAGGCGCCGCATCTTTCCAGATCTCGCAAGGCTATAGCTGCATTAAGCAAAACGTGGGGATTCTAAAATACGATGAATTAGGTGGAAAGCACGTACATACGCGCATGCGTGTTTGGTGGCATGCATTTTGTGAACATCTCTATCTCTACTACTTTAAAGTGTCTTATGGTGGTGGTGGTGGTGTGCGAACTTTCAATCACAGCCGTCTCTCGCATCGGATGCATCCGACTTAACATAAGCCTGTATGTCTTCGAAATTCAAATGGCGAGCGATCAGATCCCACTGATCTCGCGCGGGTATTAACTCCTGTCCCCACTCCCCACGTCCTCGACGCCTCTCACCTACTCCTCCCTCCCGATCGAACCTCAGGCAGGTCTTCGCCATCGCCGCCGCGGGCCTTGCCGCCGTCTCCCCATCTCCACAACGCCCTCGCCAGCACCACCGTGGACCTCGCGGTGCGCCGCCGTCTCCCCATCTCCATAGCGCCCTTGCCAGCACCACCGCGGACCTCGCTGTGCGCCGCCGTCTCCACGTCGCCCTCGCCAGCACCGCCGACGACCTCGCCGTGTGCCGCCGTCTCCCCATCTCCACATCGCCCTCGCCAGCACCACCAACGACCTCGCCGTCTCCCCAACGCCCTCGCCAGCACCACCGCGGACCTCGCCGTGCGCCGCCGTCTCCCGATCTCCACATCGCCCTCGCTGGCGCCGCCGACGACCTCGCCGGCTCCGCCGCCCAACCGATCTGACCGCTTACATTTTATCTGAGTAAGTTCGAGATAAAAGTCTTTGATTTCGCCTAGGTTTTAGGTGATGCACTGATTCTACTGCTCTGGGTGCTAAACATCTGTTTCACCAAATGTATCCATGCTCGTTGTGTTTTCCTTGATAATCTAGCTTGTTCGTTTATACCTGTACAGAACGCAAGATTGCAATTTCTTCACTCTGCACTTAACCTACTATGGGGATGTCCTCCGTTGCTATGTAGGCAGAATCATTCTTCTTCTTTTGTACAGAACGCAAGATTGCAAGCATGGACTGAATCATTCTTCTTCTTCTGTCAATGGGACTAATTGCTATGTAGGCAGAGGCAGTATTTGAAGAAAAAAGGGTAACAACAAAGATCAGTCAAGCTTATTGTGATCAGATGCATCATTGCTTGATGCTCTAGCCTAAACAATTTGGCAACTCTAATCAATCACCACAATGGCCAAAAGTCTGTTGACTCGGTTCTTCTGCTGCTCTTTTAGTCTTAGTAATTAGCTTGCAGTAAAAATCCATTATTGCCCCTCTAAACACCAAACAAACTCGATTATATTGGAACATTACGACTTAGGAGCTTAGGGAAATTCTGGAGGATATGTGAACCCAAAAACAATGAGTGTGGTGTTCTTATAGGCCTAGGCTAAACTCTACATTAAATCATTGCTGGAATTTATTTAACATGTGAATTTGACTGCCCACTTTATGTGCTTTTCATGGGAATTTTTTAGGGACAGTCCTGTGTAATTAATATTACATGTTCCATCCAAAACCTCTGCTTGTTGGTCTGTATGATTATTTACAAGATATGTATTGCACAATTTAGGATCTTTATAACTCTTTTTTATTCCATTGCAACGCACGGGCATCCAGCTATGAACACTTTACTATATGCAACGCACAATTTAGTCTCAATCATTTTGCTATGAACAGTGTCATACATGTCCTTCCATTGCTACATTTTCATTGACAGTTTTTTAGTGTATTCCATTCAGTGGTTCATGAAGCCTCCCCTTGAGCCGAATCATGCTTTCTTTTTTTAACCGTGCATAACAATTAGTTTCTACAATTTCAGGAAGTGACCCTTCATACTGTGCTGGGAAGGCTTTCAGAGAAAGATGTATACGCAAGAAAAGAATTTGAGATTTTATCGGTTTGTTTCAAATTTTGAATCGATTCTGCCTACCCATATGAAAAGGTACAATCAGAAGGTAGAATCAGAGTATAGAAGATAATTTGACATTAGGCTTAAGAATAGTTTGATCAAATCAAATCGTCAGGTTCAAAATTGATTTTACATGTAGTTCTATCACTGTTTTTAGAGAAGGTGTATTTAAATGATCAGTGTAATATCATATTGATTTGCACCATGTAGTTTATAGTTTAGGTTCAAAATTCATTTTACATGTAGTTCTCTCACTGTTTTCATAGAAGGTGTATTTAAATGATCACTGTACTATCATATTGATTTGCACCTTGTAGTTTGTAATTTAGGTTCAAAATTTATTTTACGTGTAGTTCTATCACATGTAATTTAGTTATTGGGTTGCAAGACGAGAGAAAAATGATCATGCCAATTCGTTTACTGCGATAAACCATTGAATATCAATTCATTAGGGATATTTAAATCTATGTTTATTGCACGATGGGTGGTGAGCTAAATCTGAGATATGACGTTGGCTGCACAAATAAGAAATTAAGTTTAGCTGAAACAATAATATGATTTGAGTACTATGAGGGAATGGGGGGGATCCTTTTCGGATGTTTAGGTTTGTGCCAGTACTAATATGAATCTCTTTATTGGACTTTGCCAGGTTTATTGGGCTAATCTTACTTGAGTGAGAAGTCCTATAGGAATATAAAAACAAAGCCATACGAAGTATTTTTTCTGCCAAGCATAAGGTAAGTTTGAACAATAAAAACACTGCCATACGAAGTATTTTTCCTACCATATATAGGGCTTGTGGTGGTTTACCTTAATGTTACAAAACAACAAAAACCATTGCGGATATGATCCTGTCTTATAGTTTTTTCATCGCCGAATCAAATTATGTATAAAATCTCTGTACTGTTTGTCACATCCTTCATTGAAACATTAACTCTGTAGTCAGTTAGCTGTATAAATTATTGATACGATGTTAATCTCTATCTCAGTGTGAATTTTACACAAAAAGAGGATCTTCCCATAATGTCGCAGAAACTAAACAATCCGTCCTCAAAAGGGAAAGGAGGTATTTATAGTTGTGTAATTCATTATCTATTTTGCATTATCGATTCATTGTCTATTAAATGATTCCGAAATACAATATGTAGTTCTTGTCGATCGTGGTGTCCCAAAGAGGACTTGTCGTGTTACACCTGGATCTTTATGCATTCGAGAAAATTTTATTTCAACAAGACAAAGTGACTCCGATGATGAAAATGTACCACCTACATTGAATTCGCCTTTTGGCGTGAATAGCACACTGACGTCATGCGGAACACCTACACAAGCTGAATGTTCAAATGGTATGCCAATTTGATTCTTAGCATAAGGTTATGTTCCACAAATTTGCGCTATTGTTATGCGTTTTGAACACTTGTTTTTCTCCATTAATTTGATGTATAGCAAGAAAAAGACCCCTTCAGCCCTCGCAGAATGCAAATATTTTGTCTGCCCAAACTGTATCCACAATTGAACATGGAAACACAACAGATCCAACCTACGAACAAGAAATGAGGGATCTTGCGCGGGATCGTTTAAGGTTGCGCCGTCAAAGAATGACTGACCAGCAAAGAGAAGAGCACAATGCCAGTCGCAGAGCAGCTAGGGCCAATGCTAGGGAAGAGATCAATGCCACCCGGAGAAGTGCAAGGCAGAGCCTGCCATCTGAGGTTAGAGAAGATATCAATGCCTCCCGAAGAAATGCTAGGCAGAACCAGTCACCGGAGGTTAGGGAAGAGATGTCTGCATCTCGGAGAGCTGCAAGGCGAAACCTGCCAGCCGAGGTTAGGGAAGAGATCAATGCGTCGCGTAGAGCAATTTATACAGCCACACGAGACATTCCATGTGCCGAGTCAATTGCAATGCCTTGTCCTGAAGAGGCTCATCCTGTGATAAATAACCATGCAACTGTTTCTCCTTCAATCGAAGAAATCACGACACATGCATCTGTTTCAACAGGTAACATGCACGTCAATCATGTTGGCATATTGAAATTGCGGTTGTTACCGTCTTGTTAATCTCCT